>OX419625.1:16602500-17166156 GCA_948473465.1 Lithophane ornitopus
CCTCTGGTCCTTTGGTTTGGGTGTAATAAATTCATTGCTATCGTGACTTTCCAAAATAAGTACCTATAATCAAGTAGTTCTTTAGATACGACTTGATTTTTAAAGAAGCATAATTTTCTTCTGAACTGCTCCAAGTAACAACATTGTTTTTAATGAAATTAACGGAGCGTTAAAAGTGATACATAGTTCAACATTTCTTAGTGATCTAAAGTAGGGAATATGAAGATAATTTCTTACAGACTAATATTAATTTCTTACAGACGGAGCCTTCGGAGTGGCGCAAAGTATTCTTCGTAGCCTCAGGAGTGTACTTTTTCACAAACTTGTTCTTTGTGCTGTTCAGTACATCTGTGAGGCAACCCTGGAACGAGCCTAAAGAGACTGATGTTGGTAAGCAAAATAAAACTTTATCGCCCTTGTTATAATGTTGAGTTTTCCTTGAGTGTAGAAATAAATTAGATTTTTAATATTCCCAGAAATGAAAGCTGCCGAAATTAAAGAACCTGAAAAGTCGAGGTTGGAAGCGAAATGGAGT
This sequence comes from Lithophane ornitopus, assembly GCA_948473465.1. Classification (NCBI taxonomy): domain Eukaryota; kingdom Metazoa; phylum Arthropoda; class Insecta; order Lepidoptera; family Noctuidae; genus Lithophane; species Lithophane ornitopus. The sequence continues at coordinate 16,603,036 of OX419625.1, forward strand.
CGTCGTTGACTTATGTTTTATTTATTTGTATTTATGTACCTGAATTAAGTTTGATGTAATATTGATGTAAATAAAAAGTCATGCTAAGTTTTATTATAGTAGGTTTGAATAATCTTTTTTCTACAAAAACTTTATAGTTTGTTAGTAAAGTACCAGTTTATATCATGCCCTTTTATAATGTAATTCGTTAACAGTATTTTTTTCTAACTGTTTAAATTCTGCACGGGTTGTGACAGATCAAACAGTCCTTTCCAAAACTTCCAAAAAGCTTGAAACCAAAACACGTTTCCTAGACACAAGAGTCTCAAATAAGTTCATCATTCATTCATCCTTTGATGACCTGTTCCGTACCCAGCAAGATGACTGTTGTCCTTCCTCAGTACAATGTTGGTTTCTATACATAGTTTATGTGTACATGATACGATGGGATACGTCACCAACAAAGTAAGCATAGGGATGACGAGTTGTGCCTATAAGGCCAGGGTAATGCTACCGAGAATAACTGATAGAGTTTGGATACTTCTAAAAAGAGAGTATAATTTAGATTCTCCATTATAAAATTTTATTTTTTATTTTTATTAAGTATTAGATTAAACTTTATTAAACTATGACTTTTTTCGATCTTTGAATCAAAAGAATCGTAAGAGGCTAGAGTTAAGTATTCTATTTCCCAAATAAAAAACCCGTTCAGATAAAATCAATCTATAGTCGGCCAATTAACGAAAAAAACAAATTTTCCTTTTGAACCCAAACGCCAAAAGAATCAATTCAGGCTTCAATTAAGTATTGTATTTCTAGTATTACGAGTACTAAATCATTTGAGTGCATCAATTCGGAAACTTTATTAATCGGCTCAGGGAAAGATTGAAAAGCTATTTAAACGACCTTGACTGGACTGGACCTTGAACCTCATTCGATTTGCACTTAAAAGGTCGATCTTCAAGTTCATTAATTTACATGTCAATTGGAAATCATTCACGTGTCGCTAGAGACTGCTAAAGAATGATCCTTCATTAGATCATTTCAGTAAGTCTAGCTTTTTTGATAAAGTGCAAAAAACTGAATCTTGTCAGATTCATGGAAACGAATAGGCTATTAATTTCCATGAATCTGATAAGATTTCAGTTTTTACCCAACGGCGGCGAAGCCAAACAAGGAGGGTGATGTGTTTGACCTGTAAAAACTAAACAGCTGAACCGATTTTGATGAATGATAATTATGTCGTTAGACGCGTCTTTATTGCGCGAGCGCACTACGAGGTATATTAAAATAATAAAAAAACAAATTGAAGGATTTTTGGCGCCGAAATGTATTTTATAATGTACAGAATTTTGGTATTGCAGGCCCACAAACCAATAAACTGAAATATGGTGTACCTGACTTTTGTTTGTTTCCATAGATAAACTATAATGCTTGTTTTTCTCGTTTTAGTTATGTATTTTTGCTGTCGGGTTTTTTTAATTTTTTTATTACTTTTTTTTATTCCATTTTACTTACTGTTCTAGAGTTAAGATATCAATATTGATTTGCCTTACCTGTAACGTAAACTAAATTAAATGAGTTTCACTATTTGACCTAAAATATCCGAAACGAAACTTTTTGTCCCAACCACCTTATAAATACCCCAACAGCATCATTCCTAAACCAATATTTCCTTTCATATTTTATTCCCGTATCACAAACGTGCGGACTACACGATTCATCTCAAAGGTTTCCGTCACACGTTCAGCGTCCCACACTAGACCAGACCTTCGCTTCAAAATTCACATGGCCATTACTACTGGTCTTCAAGTCTACGTGTCGAGACTTCGACTGATACTGGCCTAATATTTTACGTGGTAAGAATGCGAGATCTGTGTGAGTCGTGTCTTATGGTGACCTTTTCCGTGAGTATTGAACCCAGAGTACATGTCAGGTCGTTCCGGTATGCTTAGGAGCTCTTTGGATGCATGGATCGGATCTCGGAGAATTATTTAGTGCTGTTCGGATAAGGATGCGTTATGGATGAAAATGTTTGTGCTTGGCGTCGTCAAAGTAGCTGAATTTCTGATAAAAAAAATTATGATATTGTTGGATGCTTAAAATCTTTTCATGACAGGTTTAAAAGAAAATATCTATGATGTCTAGGAGTACGTTGAGACCACGGTTGAGACGCATCGTGGCTCAGTTTGTTTACCACTAGACTGAGATCGCTTCACAAATAGCTGACTGCTCTCTCTTTTCTCTTTTATAAGATTTTCCAAGACCGAAAAGATAGTTAAAAAAAAACTTCAATTATTTTTAATCATTCAAGGTATTTGTGTTGTTTTCAAACGGTAATTAGCAGAGACATAAAACAGAGATTATTGAATATTCTAATAGTTATTGTGTGTGTGAAAACCGAAACAAAATTCAAAGTTCACTTTCTAAAAGTTTGTTACCGTCTGATGTCTAGCAAAAAGTTAAGAACAAAGTAATAACAAAAAATCTAAAATGTAAAAGAGGTAAACTTAGTCCGATGAAGTTTTCTTAATTTTAAAAGCGGACGAAGAGTTTATTTGAAAATAAAACACGTTACTTGATGAAGTCGTTTAGTGGCTCTTCACTGAATATTAACGGCGAGAGTTTGATACTCCAAAGAATTATTAAAGCCCTTTCAGGCAGGTACTGATTGTTTACTTAATTCATTTTAGTTTTGAGTATAGTTGGATTTACTTTCTTTTGTGTGTAAATAGTAAAAACTATGTTCGTTTACTATTGAATCTAGCTAAAAGATTATAAATTAATTTATAATAGAGTTAAACTTAAAGCATTTATTTTAATGTCAAGCAAGCAAGCATTTTTTTTATTTACAATCAGTTTTTAATTGTCAAGGAAAGCTTGTTGAAGTTGCCCGTTCCAAAACGTACATCTCCATCGATCTATAATGTATGTATTATAGATGAGAATATCCAAGCGCAGCATTGAATTCGGACAGTGATGAGTTCTAATGGATAATACATAAATAGTACATCAAGGATCACACTGTATTCATACAAAGAATGCAAAACCATAGCTATAGAATTCTAGCCACAATGCACCCCGTTTATCAATGTTCAAATTCAATTTCGGTTTAACTTACTACACAATTCTGCGGTCCTGGTACTTTGCACTGTCTTGTAAATCAACCAAGTTATTATTGGGTGCAATTCTGGGGTAAATTGATATCTTCGGAGCTGGTGCGCAAATTGGCAGGCTAATTTATATCAGACACCTTTGGTGCCCGAATTGGCAGGCTAGTTTCAATTGGGCACCTCTATAACAAAATGCAATGTTCCGAGAGGTGCAACCACAATGCATCGGAGACTGTTATATGAATGGCAGCCATTGTGCCGCTTCCTAACACAAAGATATTGGGTCCCAGTTAACACGTTTTCAGTGAAATTGTTTTGTATTATAGCAGAATATGCAATAAGTTATAACATCGAAATTTCAACAATATGAAACGAGACTTAGTTATACCAATTGACGACATTTTAATAAAATAAGATGCCGACCTGAGCTCCATCTGCAGAGTAGATCTCAGTAAAAAATAATTATATTTTACTTATAAGTACTGAATTTGATATTTTGATGATTTTCAAATTATGTTTGCCCATTCATTGCATTATTTTTACCCGAGTACGGCGAAAAGGAGGGTTATGATTTTGACCGGTATTTACGGATGTATGTTCATCTGTCAAGTTATGTGGGACATAACTTCTAAACTATTTATCATAATTTGACAAATGAGGATTGAAGCGTCTTGATCGTCGCATTAAATTGAATATAGCGCCCTCTAGAGGACAGTCATGAACAAAATACGTTTTATGATGCCATGTTGGGTATCAAATGAAAGGGCTTAATTAACACATTTCAAATAAATATATATAACCCCAAACTATTTTAAATAAAAATAAAAGTTATATAAACTAAAACCGTCGTAGTTAACGACAAAAACGCCAACTAATAAAAAAAGTATAAACAATTGACATTCACAGACAAACAAATTAAATATCTGGAGTCACACGTAATCTGTTCTATTAAAATGTATGCCCTAAAACTATGTGTGACTCCGGATTTTTTATTTATCCGTCTCCGATGCAGAAAATTTCTAAACAAGACATCAGTCTTGTTTAGAAATTTTCTGCATCGTCACTTTGTTACACAAAATTTTATTGTAACACAATTATGGCAATCTTTGCAAAAGCAATCAAAAATAAGTATGAAATTGAAATTGGAAAATAAATCCCGATAGCAATTGCGTGGATGGAACCTTTTATGATATTATACAGACCATTTTATTTAAATTTTATTATGGTATTAACAAAACGCTTATAATAAATTATGCAGTTTTCATGAAAAAAAAACACCTCACAAAAAAAGTTCACAGAATTTCGGCTTTCGTGAACCCACTATTTTCTAGAAACCTTTTACAGTTTTGCTATGCACCGAAGTCACATCTGGAGGTCCCCTTCACACCTTATTAGCAGTTGGCCGTAAGGGCCCTTATAAAGGACGCGTGTAATTCTAATAAAATAATACTAACGACTTTAGGGACTGTGCCGTAAAAAAAATTTTTTAGATAAATGAAACGACCCCATGGGAAAGGTGAGATTGCATTGGTTTTAATTAATAGACATTGATTTTTTTTTAAGAAATATCTCACTCCGGCCATTTTACTGCAATGATATTCTCAGGTAAATTATCTCACGAATATTATGCTGGGCCTTTACAAACTATAAGGATGATGGATATTGGAATGATGCCATAACATTGGAAAATACCGCGATTACATCAACTAATTAAAGCACAGAATAATTGAAATGCCGTAAAGTGACGCATAAGGACATATACGAGCAGTGACAAACATGCTAATTATTGTACATTATACAATTATATGTACAAGCCACCATATCAAGTTCAGTACCTATTGTTATTATAATGATATTAGTCTAGCTAGAGGCGTAGGTAGAAATTAAGTGGGTTTAAGGTTATATTTATTTATTAAAACTTTATGCACAAGTAAAAAAAAAAAATACTGTACAATATTTATTTATTTATTCACAAGGCAACTACAACAGGTAACAATCACATTATATCACTAGGTTCACATTATAGGTTTCGATCTGATTATCACCCAAAGCGTAATCGCACAACATTACTAGCAACAAAACAATAATGATGACAACTACAGTAAAAAGCTTAGTTCACAAGATTACAGCCATCAGGTCCATGCGTCTGCCCTCCGACACTCTTCTACTTAGGCAGGGAAAGTGTAGGAAAACAAACACGCCAGGTAAAGTACATAGAATTGACATAAAGTTAAAACATTTAAAGATAACAGTATTTATATGAGAATGAAACAGGGTTCGCCCCAAAACAAAGCTTTACCCAAATGAACCACATTGAGTTATTGTTAAGCGGTTGATCGTAGACCCAAGTATTAGTATCGTTGCTTATCACAGACCCGACTCATTTTACAGATTATATTGCATCGCTTCATTCTTCAGATATAACATTCACAACGTAGTTCCCCTAACCTACAAGGCAACTTCGCACTTTTTTATAAAATTAGCCCCTTTTTTTTTGTCTTGTATCTACGATCTGCGTTTCAAGTCTCATTCTTTTTCCGTGCGAGGCAACGACAACACGAGTTCTGCGATCACAGTCCCCGATTTGAAAACTAACGGTTTTTATATTGAATTTAGTTGTTTGTGTTTTTAAAGAGATACTAGTAATGCCTAAACGTAGTGCTAAAGATAAAATTGAACATTATAATAAAAAGATCCGTAAACTTGAAGAAAAGGAACGACATAATCGTCGTCGCGTGGTGCGAGTTTTAGAATCTTCGGACTCTGATGTGAGCTCCGATAATGATGCCGGTAATGGTAAGTACCTATTAATATTAACTTTGGTGAACATAAGTGTTTCAATGTGGTATTTTAACCTCAAAAAAAAAAAAAAAAAAATTCTTGCCTTGATTCGAAATCGAACGTGGCAAGCCTGGGGGTTGGCCGTGAGTCAACACGAGGGCATAAAAGCAAAAAATAAGCATATCTTAAATGAGATAGCTTAACATTTTTGCGAAATTAGACAAAGCCTGGGGTCTATCCGAGAGATAGAACGAAGGTATTTTTGTCAAAGTACCCACGCATATTAAATAAATAATTTTATTATTAGATGCCGATAAAGTGGACAGAAACGGACCTGCAAATCCACCAACCGTAGAGGTTACCGATATTCCCGAGATACCGGTCCCCGATCCAGGAATACCAGAAACCGAAGCACCTTTGGTTGCACATGAACTTGACCCAGAAATTTTGTCAGCATTAGGGGAGCAATCTGACGACACTCCCGAGTTTGGGGAAAGCATACACGAAAACTTGGCACAAAGATGGCAATCCATATTAAAAAAAAGGACTTCCCAAGGAAGCAAAGGACAAATTATTAAAAGAATATCTTGTCCCCTCCAACTGTGCTCTTTTACAAGCACCAAAACTGAATGCCGAAATTTCGGCAGCTATTACAGATATGGCTAGAAATCGCGATAAGAAGATGGAGTTATCACAACAACTTCTAGGCGCTGGGATCACAGCCGTGAATAGGGCGATGACTCTTCTCATTACTGGCGAAGAAAAAATTCAAGCCATAAAAATGCTAAGTGACAGTTGTCGCATCTTAACCCATCTTCACAATATGGATACTGAAGCACGTATCAAATTAGTGACACCCGGCTTGGAAAAATCATTCCTAAATGTTATCAAGGATAACGAAAGGGATAGCACTTTATTCGGAATAAAACTATCCGATAAAATCAAAGCTTCAAAAGCTATTGAAAGGCAGGGCCTGCAAATAAAAAAGGCCTCGGTGCCTCAAAAACCTCCACAGACTGTTCAATCGGCAGTCGCGCGGCCTCGCTACCAGGAAAACTGGCCAGGTCCTTCGCGTTACCTGTCGAACAGGGGGGGGCGCAGAGGCCAGAGGAGACAAGCCCCTGCAGCACGCAAGGCACAGACAGCGGCGCAACCGAGGTACTCGAACCCGAACAAAACGCGTGCTCAACCTCAACAATAGAACAGGTACATTCTGGAAGAATACGTCGTTTTTATTCCCACTGACTTGACATAACTTCCAATGACATCGTTCTCGAATGGATTTGTCAGGGTTTTTCCATACCATTTTCTGAAACTCCGGTGCAAACCTTTTCACCTAGTAATTCTCTTTCAACGGCAGATAAAAAGGATATGAATTTGGCCGTCAAAAAATTACTTGAGTTAGGTGCGATATCAACCTGTTCACCGACCGAGAATCAATTTATATCAAAGATATTCCTCACTTCCAAACCAAACGGTGATAAGCGGTTTATTTTGAATTTAAAGCCACTAAACAAGTTTATCTCTAAGTTTCATTTTAAAATGGAAGACTATAGGACCGTTACTAAATTAATACCTCAAAACGGTTACATGGCTAACATAGACTTGAAAGAAGCATATCTTTTAATTCCTATTGCTAAACATCACCGGAAATACTTGCGCTTTCATTTCGAGGATGATAAAGCACAAAACCTTTTGTATGAGTTTAACGCTATGCCTTATGGCTCATCTATAGCACCTAGAACGTTTACCAAAATTATGAAAGAGGTAATGTCTCATCTTAGGAACCGGGGTTATAAATCAGTTCAATACCTTGACGACGTATTATGTATTGGTGATACCTATTCTGAATGTCGTGATAACTTAACAGAAACTTTGAAATTATTAGAATCCCTTGGTTTCGTAATTAATTTCAATAAGAGTTCATTAGAACCAAAACAGATTTGTAAATATTTAGGTTTTATGTAGGATTCAAAAAAATTAATTATATCCTTACCAGACGAAAAACGCACTCACATAGCTTGCTAGTTTAATAGATAAATTTTTACGCTTACCCCGCTGCACAATAAGAGAATTTGCACAATTAATTGGGGTTCTTACTGCTGCTTGTCCCGCAGCAAAATATGGATGGGTTTACACCAAAATTTTAGAACGACAAAAATACTTGGCCTTAAAAATAAACAATATTTTTGATACAAAAATTAAATTATCTAATATAATTTTGAATGATCTGAATTGGTGGTCGTTAAATATTTCCACAACATTCAATTCAATAAGGGCTCAAGTATTGACATTAGAAATATTCACTGATGCGTCCAGGACCGGCTGGGGCGCTTGTTGCGATAACGAACGCATTAATGGTGCTTGGAAAAATTCAGAATTAAAGTTTCACATTAACTATCTCGAACTCTTAGCGGTTGTGCTATATTATTACGTATTGATAATACAACAGCCATTAGTTATATTAATCGTATGGGCGGAATACAATTCCCACATTTAAACGATTTATCCCGATCTATTTGGCAGTGGTGCGAGAGGAAAAATATCTGGTTAGTAGCGTCTTACATAAACACACATGATAATGTTATAGCCGACGAACAATCTAGAAAAATTAACATAGACACAGAATGGGAATTATCAAGTTTAGCATTTCAATTGATAACACAAGAATTAGGCCAACCAGAGATAGACTTATTCGCCTCTCGCACTAATGCAAAATGTGAGAACTATGTGTCTTGGCGACCAGACCCCGATGCCATTACAATCGACGCCTTTACAATAAGCTGGCGCGATAAACACTTCTATGCCTTCCCGCCATTTTCTGTGATATTAAAATGCTTACAAAAAATTGTTTTAGACAAAGCCGAAGGTATTTTTGTTTTTCCTATATGGCCATCACAAGCCTGGTATCCCCAGTTAAAGAGTATGCTTGTTTCGGAAATAGTTATTCTGAAACCAAATAAAGGTCTTTTATCTTCCCGTTTCAGAACACACCATCCACTTTACAAGTCGCTTACCCTGGGTGCCGCGGTGCTCTCCGGCTTGCGTTCACGCAGCGAGGGACGCCTCCAACCGCTCTCGACTTAATGTTAGCCTCTTTGTCTCAAAACACTGTACAGCAATATAATGTCACGTTTAAACTCTGGTGGGAATTCTGTACAATTAATAATTTTAGCGTGTTTGAGGTGTCAATTCCACGGGTCATGACCTTTTTATCCGATCAATTTAATAAGGGAGCATCGTACGGTTCCCTTAATAGTCATCGCTCTGCCCTATCGCTACTTCTAGGAAATAGTGTAGGAACAGACGACTGCATAAAAAGGCTACTAAAAGGAGCATACAAGTTGAGACCGTGTGTACCCAAGTACACGAGTACTTGGGATCCCCAGGTAGTACTCAACTTTATCTCTAATTGGTTCCCAAATGAAGATCTCCCAATAGAAAAAATCACTAAGAAATTAGCTATTTTGCTAGCTATTTGCACAGCTCACAGAGTTCAAACGTTATCTATTATCAAGACCACAAACATTAAAATAAATTCCAGAGGCATCGAAATAATCGTTACCGACATAATTAAGACATCGGCACCTGGCCGAGATCAACCAATTTTATTTCTACCATACTTTTTAGATAAACCAAGCATTTGCCCGGCTACGACACTAAAAGATTACCTTCAAGTGACTAATGAAATGAGACCTGAAAGTGTACCTAATTTATTCCTGACGTTTAAACGACCCTATAGAGGTGCCACAGCGCAGTCAATCAGTCGCTGGATAAAACAAGTTTTGTGTGCGAGCGGCGTGGACGTGACGACATTTAGCGCGCATAGCACGCGTCATGCCGCTACGTCCACGGCGCACCGCGCCGGCCTGTCCATAGACGCCATCAGGAAGGCGGCTGGCTGGACAGCCGCTTCCCAAACGTTCGCCAAATATTATTGTCGGGCCATACGCGAAGAAAATTCTTTCGCAAGTTCAGTTTGTTTTCCACCAAACCCAAATTAAATAAAGACTGATTAGCGCCTACTTATATTATTCCAGGTGTGTAGTTTATCAACCTAAATAATATAATTGTGATTGAAGTCGATTCTAAATTAAGATTGCAATATGGTATATGTATTAATATATGACTTCTTATCTGAACAACAGAATTCAGAGGGTCGATGTTAATGGCAAGAGATCTGCAGGATCTTCGGTCACCATGGGCGTTCCGCAGGGTTCAATTCTAGGTCCTTTCTTATTTCTCATTTATATTAATGATTTACCTTACCACATAAGGGATAATCACAAGATCGTGTTATTCGCAGATGATACTTCCCTCATTTTTAAAATAAAACGTCAGTTAGTCAACTTTGAACAAGTTAACGATGCACTCTCTAAAGTGGTGCATTGGTTTAATGTAAATAATCTTCTCCTGAATGAGAAAAAGACAAAACTCATTAAATTTTCAACGCCAAATGTCAGGCAGCTATCTACCAATGTTAAAGTTAATGGAATAGAGTTGGACCCCGTTGAGTCGACAGTTTTTCTTGGAATAACCATTGACGGTAAATTACAATGGGGCCCACACATAGAAAAATTGTCAGGAAGGCTTAGTTCGGCCGCCTACGCCGTTAAAAAAATTAGACAGATAACTGACGTAGATACAGCCAGAATTGTTTATTTTAGTTATTTTCATAGTCTTCTGTCTTATGGGATTCTTCTCTGGGGAGCCTGTGCGGACATTAATGCTATCTTTGTTTTACAGAAAAGGGCTATTCGAGCCATTTACAACCTAGGTCCAAGGGATTCCCTTCGAGAAAAATTCAGAGAAATAGATATTCTGACTGTAGCCTCACAATATATATTTGAAAATCTATTGTATGTACACAAAAATATATCGAATTTTAAGAAAATGTCCGATATTCATAGTTTAAATACCAGGAATAAACACAATCTTGCTGTACATCGCACTCGTCTCCACAGAGTAGGCAACTCGTTCATGGGTCAATGTATACGCTTTTATAACAAACTTCCCATTGACATTCGAAACTTACCCATTAAACGATTTAAAAGCTGCATTAAAACCAAACTTTGTAGAAAAGGGTACTATAAAATTTCAGATTATTTAGAAGACAAAAAAGCATGGGATTGAGCTGCTCGCTCTGCTAAGCATTGTAACATTTTGAATAATATGGAAAATCATCAAAGTATATCAACCAGTTTTATTTACAAATTGACATTATTGAATATTCTATACAAAATGACATGATTACTTTGTAAAGTATTTTATTATTGTGAATGTGAGGACTGTGAATTTTTTAATTTTTTTTTTTTCGTTCTCAGTTAATTTTATCATTGGTCTGGCAATTTGAGAATTTTATGCGGCCTACCCAAATGTCCTTTCTTTGGTATTGTTCGTCGAGTCGCTGAGCTCCTTAAGTTCTGAGTTGAGCTCCGCCATTACTGACAAATGCTTGCACTGACTGGACAGGTCCACTCAAATCTGTGTGGTTCTTTCCTCAAAAGACCATTTCAGACTCGAATTTACATGGTCCTCATATGGCTTGACCAAGATTATGTCTGGACTTTAAAAGAGACTGTGACCTCTGAGTTTGTTTCGGCCTTTCTTCTCAGAGTAGTCAGATAGGAAACGCCGACCTCATCTAGCTTATTTTTAATATTTTTTAATATGACGTGTAAAAGTGATTCCAATATCCTATTTACAGAATAAACAATTTCATTTCATTTCATTTCATTTCATTATCAATAATAGATTACCGTTTAATAATTATTATTAAAGGAAAAAAGGTTTATGTTAAATAAACAAATCATGTAAACAACTTATGTATTATTATTATTAGCAAAACTTCACCTCTAAACATCTACGTTGTGAATGTTATATCTGAAGAATGAAGCGATGCAATATAATATATGATCAAACGAACTTCGGCAAGTGAAGTTCGATCGATATTATATTAATCGCTTCATTCGAAGATATAACACCCACCCACCCCATTTCCCTATAAAATGAAGATTTTGCTAAACTATACTTACTCTAAAAAAAATGAGACTTGAAACGCAGATCGTAGATACCAGACAAAAAAAAAGGGGGTAATTTATAAAAAAGTGCGAAGTTGCCTTGTAGGTTAGGGGAACTACGTTGTGAATGTTATATCTTCGAATGAAGCGATTAATATAATATCGATGGAACTTCACTTGCCGAAGTTCGTTTGATCATATATTATATGATGATCGTTATTTAGTTCTAACAAAAACAAAATTACTAACATGCAATTAGATTACTTCAAGAAAACTGAAAATTTTGATTTTTTACTAAGAACTAAGATAAACAAATAAACAATAGTAAGGCGCTTCCATAAATCATGCCACTAGGAAAGCTCTCAGCAGAAATCTGTTCGCTCACAAAATAATATATAGCCGCGCCCGAACATACCCACTCATTGTTATGTATAATGATAGCAGTTTTCATTTCATCAGCATTCTTTAATCATTTTAAAATGATATTTGAGTTTATTTCTGTAAAAAAATTAAAGTTATATTAAGCGTCTGTTTGTTTCTGCTACTTGGCGATAGATGGTGTCTTAAATTCAGTGAAGGAAAGTCTTAATTAAAGACTTTCCTTAACTGAATTTAAGACCATCTAATAATGAAGAATATCTAATTCTGCTCTTTTCTTCTTGACATGTTCTTTCCAGCGCAGTTTTGCATCCAGGGTCATGCCGAGATACTTAGCAGTATTCGCGTATGGTATTTTGGGTTTTTTATTCGTGAAGTCAATGTGGATAGACTTGGTTTCATTCAGTTTGACAGATCCACTCATAGATACGATTTATGGAATCTTGAACCTTTTCTACAGCTTCCTCGTGACGATTTCCAATAGCCATGATAGCTGTGTCGTCAGCAAAGGTTGCAGTGAAATTGTTTTCTAGCTCAGGAATATCGCAGGTGTATAGTAGGTACAGGACCGGACCAAGTACACTCCCTTGTGGTACTCCAGCTTTTATCTGCCTAAGGTCTGAATAGGCGTTTCTTTGTCTTATCCTAAACAATCTGTTTGATATATACGACTCTAGGATGTCTGATAATTGTTGAGGCAGCAGCGTTTATATACTAGGCCTTCATGCCATACTTTATCAAAAGCTTGGGCTACATCGAGGAAAACCGTGGAGCACACCTTCTTCTCCTCTAGTGGTCTTTCAATAATATTTGTAATTCTGTGTACTTGGTCGAGGGTGGAGTGTTATTCTCTAAATCCGAACTGGTAATCAGGGATTAGATTTTCACTTTCGATTAGAGGTTTCAATCTCTTTAGAAATAATTTCTCAAATAGCTTTGACAGCACAGGCAATAGTGAGATTGGTCTGTAAGATGTTGTTTCATGAGGTGGCTTCCCAGGCTTGGCTATCATTATGACTTCAGCTACTTTCCATATGTCAGGAACGTGCTTTAATCGAAATGCAGCATTAATGAGCGTGGTAAGCTTGACTATGGCTTTGCGTGGGAGATTTTGTAAAACTTCCCCTGTAATTAAGTCATAACCAGGGGATTTTCTCCGATTAAAATTTCTCTTAATTTATCTAGATACTTCTTTTGGGGTAACTAACTTATTATTTGAACTAATTTGTACACTCTGTATCACCCTCGCATCATGGCTCTGGGCTTCATTTGGTTGGAATATTTGTTCTAAATGCTCAGCGAACCATAAGGCCTTTTGTTGGTCCGCAACTACCCATTTTCCATTTTTTTTCCTAATAAGAGCGCATTTCCTTAATAGAATCGCCCTATCATACATGTGCTTCGTAACCTTCTATAGCGAGTAGCCTGTTTTGCTAACAGTCGTCAATTGGCTAAGGTAGTTGTTTGTTATGGTGTCGTTATAGTGCTGAATTTCTGACGTAAGACTGGATATAGGTGATTAGATATAGTTGGGATTGAATACAAATCGCCACAGCTTGAATTTCATGACATTCATACTTAATTTCTTCATGATGACAGAGATTCTCTTTGACTACAACCATGCTTACCACCTCGGGCAGAATTGTCAGGGTGCAGTGCATGGTACACTTTATATCCTCGGAACTTTATGTATGATTGCTTAATAAAGTGAGTTTCAGATATAAGGCATACATCGATGTTTTCTGTGATCAGGACTACTTCTAATTCTTATTGATGTTTAAGTAGTCCGTTTGAGTTCCATGTCATTATTTTTAATGGATTCATTTTTTCGGTCTGGAAATAGCATTCGTAGCGCTATTTTCAATTCTATTCAAACGAGCGTTAAATGAGGACATCAATTTAATAATTTCGTCCAACTTTCCATCCATACCTTTATCAGCATTAACATTCTCTCGAATATTCGCAAGGTTGACACTTTTGGCTGCAATATGCGCATATATGTTTTTTTTGTGAGGGTTTTGTGTCACGTAATGATTTTGCGATTGTGTGCTAGTTTGCACTATTTCGTTGATTTTGCGCTGTTTTTTTATTTCCGGCTTCTTCGTATTTTGTTTTTTATGCCCTGCATTTCCCGGGCAACTATACATCCTCTGTAATTAGCTGGATGCGGATCCCCACAGTGGACGCATTTTGGCTTCTCGTCTGACGGTTTTTTGTAGTCAGCAGTCAGATGTTTGCCTGTACATTTGACACATCTAGGTTCTTTAGAACAGTATTTGTGGGTATGTCCGTACGCCTGGCATCTCTTGCATTGAGGTACTAGCCTCGAAGTATTAACTAATATTGACTAAATGCTATATATTTTATTTATGTCTTCATCATTTCTGAAAGTAAGCATAAACATGTTCAGAGGCTCCTTATTTTTCCACCTAAATTTGTTTGCTGCATCTTCAATCTGGAAACCTTTAGTTTGTAAGTCCTCAATTATTCTAGCAGGCTTGCATGTGAAATGAAGGTTTTTCACCATGACTCTTATTGGCCTTTTCTGCTTGTTTTCGTAGTAGTGCCAGAGAAAGTTATTTTCAGTTAATGACTTTGTTATAGACTTATATGTGTCTTCGTTCACTGCAATTATTTTAACGAACTTCCCGTTCAACATTTTATTAGTGAATTTATCACTAGACTCAGACTTCGACAGCAAGTCAAACAAGGCCTGGTAGTTCTCGACGCCATCTACTACTACTGGCGGAGGTGGCGGAATCTTTTTGGTTTTTGCTTTCTCGGATTGAACAGTCTCTAGGTGTTCAATGTTGGCAGTGTGAGTGGACGATATGTTTAATTTCCGTTTTTTCCTGCTCTTTTGCCTGATCCACTCTGTTTCTCTGGCTAGCTCCTCCTCATCCGTGCAGTATTCAGGACACTGTGTTGGACTTGGAGTGGATAAAAAGGTTTAATTTTCTGGTGAATTGACAGACTTCTTGATGTTACCATCAAGAAGTATGTCATTAAAAAATGCTTGTAGGTAAATGGTTTAATTTATAAATTGCTTCGATTTTAAAACTGAAAGCTCCAATTTAATTGATAAAAATCAAACAACATCTCTCAATATAAAAGAAACGCTTTTTTCTTTTTTCTGAAGATACGGCTAGGGTAAAATCTGTTCAATATAAAAAACCTTTATAATACGAGCACGTCATTGATACAGACATACAGTTCTATTTCATTAATATCACGCCACGAAGCCACACCCGGTTCCAGCACGATATGTATGCAACAGGTAACTTAGGGATGGTCTTGGTCAACCCTTACAATAAACTAGAATAAGAATAATTAATTTAATCAAAAATTTAAATACATTTAAATAATATGGTGATACACTATAAAACACTTAAATCTATGATCAGATATTGAATAACTGTGTCTGAACTAGATTACTATCAAAAACTGATCAAATTGTATTTCACTGTTTGTAAAACAGGATGGAACAAATGAAATAAAATGTTAGTAGGGTTGTTTGTAAAAAAAACATAGCAATACTATAAAATGTATACGGCAAGACCCGTGGACAAGTCCATTAGGGCCTTATCACAAAAAAATTGACAGTTGTTCAACGCGTGTTTAGTGACAGTTTTATGTGAAACTCCATACAGTAATGTCATATTTAAAAAGGTGTTTAGGCTAAACAAATGATTTAAACACGGTTCTGTGGTAATAAGATGAGAGTTATTCTCTAGACCTTAATCTTGAATCAGCGCCAAGCGACCAAGAGTCATAACAACACTTCAACACTTTAATAAAATCTTCTTACCATTGCGATTCGTCTAAAGAAATATAAATATATATGTCACGGTATTAATTGCACGTGGTAGCCCTGGGGGGTGGAAGGCGACGTGTCACGCCGCTGACTGAGATATCCGTGACTGAACTATTTAATTTTTATGTTTTCTCTCGTGCCTCACGTCTTGTCTAATTCCCAGTTGATAGTGGGATTTCTGTATCTTGCAGCAGGTATCTGAAACGGGAAAAGGTAAAATGCATTTCATAGTAACTGTAAAGGCTGATATAGACCGACAGACATCCACGTAATATCGAGGTCAATTAAGCTTTAAAAATCTACGTGAAGTATGTTTGTGTTACTAAACGTTTTATTTTATGCAATATCCATTATTAAAGGGAACAAAGGTAGTCTTAATGGTTAAGCATTCCCATACCGGCCAACCAAGAGTGGTACAGAGTTATCATGCCAGGTGCAATGTTTTAGTGTGGAAAATAGAAAATATTTAAAAATATAACTATTTTGTTTGAAAACCTTCATTATCTGGATTATCATGTTATCACAATTCAATCAGAGTTACATAAAAGTGTATGAAAATCACAGTGTACCTCAACAATCCTGAGGACATATTTTTCAAGAGGTGCCAATCATAATGTGCTTATCAGTACCTGCCTACCACGTTTCATCATCATGACTGACAAAAACTATGTAGACCACAGGTACTCAGGTATCTTAGGTAAACTGGTATTTAGGTGGACTATCTTAGATCGAGTGTCACTATCTAAAATATTGATAGTCTAAGATCATTGATTTAAAAGATAATGATGATAATAAGATGGAAATTCTGCATGATTGAGTAGGTACAGATAATCGGAAATATGCCAAGGCTAGAAAAATATCTAACCTTAATCTTCATCCTCGAAAAAATCTTCTGCGTTTTCGCACCAGACTTTCCGAAAACTGCGCATTCCAAGGTATAAAAATGTGTCAGTTAGTAACGCCGCCGCGCCGGCCGGTTAGTATGGCCGGTCTGGCTGCGCTAAACTGAATTTCTAAAGAGATAACAACTAAAAAATTATCAAGATATTAATCGAATGAAGAATAGAAAACAGAAAGAAAAATTGTTTTATTCTTTTCATTATAAAAATAAATTCGCACAATAGAAAATAAATATAAGATAATAATTATTATGTCTGTTTTAGTAAGCCAATCAATGTTCTGTTGATATCTAGACACGCAGCGGCAGCGTGTCAAGCAAAGTTCAAGAAAAGAACTGGTGACGCAGCAGCCGTGTTTTATGTTACAGGAACCATTTGGAGGAACAACTTTTGACCCCTAAATAT
Source organism: Lithophane ornitopus (assembly GCA_948473465.1). Lineage (NCBI taxonomy): Eukaryota > Metazoa > Arthropoda > Insecta > Lepidoptera > Noctuidae > Lithophane > Lithophane ornitopus. The sequence continues at coordinate 16,620,425 of OX419625.1, forward strand.
ATCAAAATGTATTTAACAAACACACATGAAATTTGGTTTATATAATATAACCCCTTAGATTAACTTGGATCTCAAATTTCATAAATACAGCTCAAACGGTTATTGAGATAATAACGTATAAAAATCGGCATTTTTATCACTGACTGACTTACCTATCTATAGATCAAAAACCTAACCCACTTCCACCTGGAAAGTAGAAACTTGGTGTCAAGCTTGGTAATTGTGTGTATACCAAGGAAAAAATAAAAATTTGAAATATTTTTCGAATTATCGATTTTTATTCATACCTAGCGCCTTTCGAAATCATCATAGCAAAAACTTTTTCTTTCGCAGGAGAATTGTTTCCATGACGAAAGGTCGCTTTCATCGTTTTGCATACCAGATTATTTCGCAATGATATCAAATCGGCGCTCGGCGATTTGACATCATTGCGAACAATTAGTAACAATTGTTTTACGAAATAAATATACCTACATTCTTACTATTAATTCTTACACAATCTTGCTACTTACTTATATAATTATTTGAAAATAGTAAAAGTCTGTGATTTACAAGAGCCCAGATTCGATTCCTGTTGTCTATAAACGTTTAATATACACTTTGAAAATGTACATAATTACTACAAAAAAGGAAGGATTCATCAGCATACCTAATAATTTAATATAAACGCAAGTAATGCAGATTGTTGGAAAGCACTTGAGTCTTCCGGCACGTACTTACTTACCTTATACAGGGTGTTAGGGTAGACACCGTTATCCTTGAAACTAGTGGTTTGGTGTCATCTATAATATACTTTTTCTATGGCTCCTTTTTTCACATTTATGTTTTTGATGATGATTGGATAAATAATTAACCAACGTGCCTACCATTACTCATTAAGGCTCTTTCTAATACTGCGTACTGTGTAACCAAGATTACATGATAGACATCGCAATACAACTTGCGACCTTAGAACTAAGGATGTTTAGAATTGTAATTGCATTACACCCTTTACCAAAAATGCCCTATAACTAAAATATGGCTGAACCTTGTATTGTACCCATATAAAGAGGGACCCATAGGATGAGGATGGCATTGGAACCTACGCGTGAAGAGCACATTGGATTAGCAGTCCAACGCCTTAACCTCTCGGCCACCTCGTACAGTATTGTTTTTTCCCTCGAAAAACGGACATACTTTTATTAACTTATCCGATAGCAAAGGTTATTTTAAAAGTTAGAGTAAAATACCGATTTTACACCAAACACGAGTAAAAATTTATTTTATGTAATATATATTTCTTGGGACGAGTATGTATACATTCAGGGCCATAAATAATATAACTGACAATGTGCCTTAATATTTGACAGAATTTGCATACTACAGCAGTTTTTTTTTTGAAATATATGATAGCGAAGCAGCGTCGCGGCAGTTCGCTAGTTAATAATAAAAAAGGTACCTACCTACCTACCTATACGGGCATAACCTAACGTAGTCATTTTTTTTTTCGGTGTGGGAAATACTCATGGATGTTCTCCTCCTTGGGACGGGGGAGGGGTCTGTCAGGCTCCCTGTTAATGCGACACAGGTAGTTCCCGAAGCATCCATGCCCCGAGAGCACCTGTGGCTCCTGAAACGACAGGGAGCCGTGGGTGAGAGCCTGTCTCGCCATTCGGAAACTTAACGTTGCCTATCTTATCCTTTTTTTTTTCTGGGTTGGAGAATCCTCATGGACGTCCTCCGCTCGTACTGACTAAAAACCACCCTGGTATTCCAACTCACACCTACGCCGGAGGTCGCGGGAACGTATGAATCTTCCGCAACCCCCCGGCTGGTGCCCGCGACTGCGGGCAGCCTATCTTATCCTAAACTTTTTTTTTTTCTCACAGTCGCGACCTGGAGCGTGCGAAACCGGGCCTAACCTAACCTAACCCACTTTTAGAGAGTTTATCTTTAGAGTAAAGATTCTTGCCGGCTCTTCTTCATAGGAAACAACCAATTGGAACCATGCACCTAGCTACCTACGTTTCATAAGTACGGTACCCATGTAGGTTTATGTAAAATAAAATAATTAGGTCTAGATTTTCTCTGATTTAAATTCTTTTGAACCTAAAAACATGCTAAGATGATTATTTTTTGTTGAGGACTCCATACTCTCCATCCTACGTAGTCACCAAGCCATTATAATGCGCACTGTCAACTGTTTTACGCTTTACATCGTTCATAATCATTTTCTTTATTTAAAACACCTCCAGCATCTACAAGGGAATAACTTAGAATAATATCAAGTACATAATTATTTCACAAGACCAGAACGAACTCCACACACTATTAAAAAATATAAAATTAATTCTGTTTTATCAAATCAAATCAAATCAACATCACGGAATATTGACAGATTGTTGTTGAACATCACAAGATTTGCGCTCTCGTGTTGATGTGATGCCTCACGTGTCGTTATATATTGTACTACCATACAAGTTATTACTGTAATCTGTAGTTTATGCTGTTTGTTTGAAAAACATAAAAATGTTTCTGTTACTTCTCTTGAAACGGTACAATACGCCAATAAAGTGGTAAAATGATTAGCTAATACGTCACCGAGGTTGGTTTTCGTGTGAAGTATCGTAACCCCCGAAAGTATATAATTATTTCACACCTGTGAACAGTCTTGTGGTTAATTAAAGGCTAACTTGCGTGTTTGGCTAATTCATTTCTTTATTGAAGGTGGTTGGTTTTGGGTGATACTAAGATGGTATTTTTTAATATATACTTAATTATGTACCTGTGTCTGTACTTTACCGTTACTATCTTTTCCATTTTTCAGTCCAATATTTTCAAAACCTACCACTAAAGCCGCGGCACATTCAAGTCAATCTAAGTCAGCGATATAAAGCATGAGCGACGCGTCGCAGGCGCATAGGCGAGGCGCGCGCATTACGCTCACTTCCTACCCGCGTTGCCTTGGCGACCACGCACGGACACGCCAACACGCGAAACTAATACGATAATAAATGATTAAATAACGTTTTTTTCTGAAAACAGTGCTGTGTGTGAAGTGAAAATGGTTGATAGTGAAACGCAAGAGGTGGCGGCGCTGAAGCCTGGTAAGTAAAAAATCTACTGTTTTTTTTTTCAGTTTTACGTACATAGCTATGTCTACTTTGAAAAGGGGCCAGAATAAAAAACGTAGCAATAATTGCAAACTCAATAAGTAACTACAGCATACTTGCCTACATAGGTAGGTAATAAGGACATATGGATAGTTAATTTGTTATAGGAAGTAAAAATCTGAAATTACAGTGAGTGTGAGGAGCATTAATCAAAAATAAAAACTTGAACTTGCTTTTAATCCTATTTAGATATACCACTTATCAATTGTAGTGTCTACCTGTTATATTTTATCTTGATCTCAGATACAATCTGAGTGCCAATTCTCTTACTTATAAAACGTTCACATTCAAGTCGCAATCTGTTAAACTTGTCAAAAATTTTGGTAAATTGATGTTTTTTTTGACAGATTACGAATGAGATGCGAATGTGAACGTTCTTAAAAATAAGGGAATTGCCCCGCTGATGTTTGAAAGAGTTTTATACTTATAGAGACACGATAATAAATAACGAGTAGGAGAAATTGAATACACCTTAATGATACTGAGTGAATACAATAAAATATGAAAATGACTGATAGTAAGTTGCATATTGTTAGACTGTGACCCAGCCCTAACATAGCCCCACAAAAAACTTTTTCCTTTAATAAAAACCTAAAAGGAGATAGTTTTTTTTGGGTCAGTGGGTCATCTTAGGGGCTTGGGCCCACTGTATTGTAACGTCTATTAATCGCATTATGCTTAAAAAAACAGTTATCGATTTCTCATTTTAAATGGTTGATTTTTTGAATAAACTCTAGCCGGAATCTCGAAATCGTAACAAAAAGATAATAGATTCAATTCCAGTCATGGTAGAAAAAAATTACATTAGGTATATAATTTCATTAATTACAGTTCGAGGTTCTTACCAACTCTGTTGTATTAGGTAAAAAAATAAACGATTTTTTAAGTTTGCATAATCTTGCGTAAAGTAGTTTAAAAATCGACGTGAAACGGATTAGAGATTTTGATTGCTTGTTAGTTTGACTCTAGTGATGTTAGTCAGTCATTAACGGTCAGGCACTCGATTGACCCGTTTATATTATTTGAATACATTTAATCTACGGGTGGTTTCCAACAGCTTCGTACGTTTGAAACGCACACAAAAAAAAACTTAAAGAAAAGAATCATAGCCAGATTCAAAATACAGCAACCGTTCAATATTGATATAATTGGGGTTTAAGTTAGCGGGTATTCCCGTTCGTCCCACTGGCGTCATCCCACTGGTGGGACGAACGGGAATTTAATAAATTATATTAAATTTATTCCCGCTCGTCCCACTGACTTTATCAGTGGGACGAACGGGAATGATTTATAATTATATTTTTAATTCCCGTTGGTCCCACTGAATAATTTGAGTCTGTTGTTGTTTAATTTTACACTTATCTTAACTAATACTATTAATGCGAAAGTAAGTTTGTTTGTTTATTTGTTAGGTACACTTTCACTCTAAAAGGGCTAAAATGATTTAGATGCAATTTGGCACATGGGTAGACCATGACTTGGGTTACGACATAGGATACTTTTTATTTCTGTAGTACGTTGCGTGCATACAAGACGGTATTCTGTGCAAAACACTTTATGCACAATTTATGAACAGTAGATAACCTAACAAAAAGTACTAGGCTTGCATGAATTCAGGATAGTATTTCAATCATTAGTATTATCTAACTTATAGAATTTGAATAACAGATAGTTAATTAAACACGTACGGTACGATATTCCATGCACAACACCTTGTGCACAATTTCTACACAATAACCAAACAAAAAGTGCTAAGCTTGCATGAATTTACGAAAGTATTTCAATCATTAGTATTCAATCAGAAAGTAATTCAATCACAAATTCAAATACCACTACCTGCTATGTAAATAACAGTGACGGAGTCAAATAATATGTCGTCTACATACACTAAGTGGAAAAAATACGTAATTATTGAAGTTAACTCAAAAATTACGCAAGCAAAGTTAATAAAATTTATATGGGACCACCTCTGAAGCATGACCTACCAAACAAAAAACTTTTTACAAAAAAAAAAACAACCGACTTCCAAAAAAAACACAAAAAAAGTGAAAAATAACTTTAATTTCGGAAGTATGTGTCTTTGCTTTTCAATTTCCGTTTTTTGCCACCGACTGTAAAAAGTTTTTATTTTTCACTTTTTAGTTGTGGTACCTACCCCACACAAATCCGAATACCACTACCTGCTATGTAAATAACAGGGAAGGAGTCAAACAGGATATCATCTAGATAAACTAAGTGGGAAAAATACGTAATATTGAAGCTAACTCAAAAATTACGCAAGCAAAGTTAATAAAATTTATATGGGACCACCTTGAAAGCATGACCTACCAAACAAAAAAAGAATCATCAAAATCGATTCATAATTGGCGGAGTAATCGCGTAACAAACATACAAAAAAATAAAAAAAACATACAGACGAATTGAGAACCTCCTCCTTTTTGAAGAAGTCGGTTAAAAAAAGAATCATCAAAATCGATTCATAATTGGCGGAGTAATCGCGTAACAAACATACAAAAAAATAAAAAAAACATACAGACGAATTGAGAACCTCCTCCTTTTTGAAGAAGTCGGTTAAAAAAAGAATCATCAAAATCGATTCATAATTGAGGGAGTAATCGCGTATCACACACACAAAAAACAAAAACATACAGACGAATTGAGAACCTCCTCCTTATTGAAGAAGTCGGTTAAAAATTGATACCATGTCAATGATTTAAGTCTTGTCGTCTATTAGTTTTTCTCTGTATAATTTTTAATATATTCTTGAACCTTTAACTGTGTGTGTATCATTCACTTTCCGAATAGTGAACAAGTAAATCCAATACCAAATATCTATTCCTTGGTTTATTGTACCTACGTATTGAATTATAGAAATAGGAATGACGGTATGGCATTGTTGGTGATATTTTTGTAGGTAATCACGGCTACATCGAGTGGCACCTCGAGAGAAAGTGAACTCGAGCTTCTATTTTATGTACGAGTAACGAGTTAAATGAAATCGAGCCGCATCACTATCTGACACTGTCAGAAAGACAAGGTGTCAAGGGACTACAACACTTCTTAATTTATTTTTTCAGTTTCTTTCGAATAGCTTGAATTTCATATTTCTGTTTTTCGTGTGGGGATTATAATGATTATGGAATCTTCAAGATGGTAAGGCATTTACTCCAAAAGTATGTTGAGTTAATTGTTCAGTAAGATTTCAACGACAATTTTTGTGGGCCTAATCGCCGAACAAAAAAAACTATCTCCTTTACCCGGTTCCTATACTTGAAGCAATTTGGCGTCTATTCATTCTATCTACTTATGTATCCAACCCTCTTTGTAATAGAGATGGTTGGTTACTATAAGTTGGAGGTAAGGCGCAATTTCGCGCTGGTTAAATATGTTTTTATGGTTTTTCGTGGTATGCTGAATAATCCACAAATATTAGAATCTTTGGGATTGCTCGTTCCAAACAGTAGATTGCGGCAAGGGCAGAGAGATAGGCTGTTTAAAGTCCCGGTGGCCCGTACACACTTGTTAAAGTTTTCACTGGTGGGGCGAGCAAAACAGATACTCAACAGCGTGTCTCTGCGGTTGGATATCTTTACTTGCTCATTGGCGGAATTCCAGAGGGAGTATTTAATATTATTGTCCTTTGTATGACTGGTGCTGTTACTCAGAGTCGTTACTTGGGACTTTAATCACTCACGTTAGCCACCGTATTTTGAACCTTGTCAGTCAAAATACTACAATATAAAAACTTCATTTTCAAATTTCATGTTTGTTGGTGATGGTGTTTAATTGGTTTTTGGGTGACGTCTCTGTGTGTAAAAATTGTGACTACATTGTTGTATTGAGTTCCCACTTGTAAAACTAATGTAAGTGGTAAGAGTAAATAAATAAATATAATAAATAAAATCGTTTCACACGGTTTACACTTGACAAAACATCGAGTATTATTATGTAAGTTTAATTGTAATGTTTTATTCGCATAAACCGTTCGGAAAAAACCGCACCAAAATCCGTTACGTAGTTTACATAGATGAACAACGTGGTCACAGAGACACAGGAAAATCGACTTTAATTTATAAATATGTAAAGATATCGATGTAGATGGTACTCATAACTATATAAAATGCGTTGGGATTTAATTGGAATTGCATCATGTTAATAACTTCACACGACACATTATTAACGCCCTAGGTTAGAACCACAAGTTTTCTTTATGCCGGCTGGTTGTTGTATGTACCATAGGTACACCTCTACCTTTCCTTTTCAGGAATACAGGTGTGATATTAATAATAACATAACATCATGCCTGTAATCCGCGAAGGGTTAGGCAGAGGTACTACAGCCACATTTCGCTAGTTATGTTTAAGTCCTATTGCGATAAACCGAGCTGCCTGCTACTAAGAAACTCCTGATGGAAAGTCCCAATAACGCAGGACCTCAAAAAATTATAATAATTATGTGCTGAAATGATATAATTATTTGTTGAGATAATATTATTTCCTTGTCCACAGAGCATCTCCTGGGTATGCGCCACTTGATGGCCCTCATCATGTTGCTGGCGACGACGGTGTCCTACGCCACCCGCGTGTCCATGAGCGTCGGCATCGTCGCCATGACTTCCAACAACAGCTACGGGTACCCGGTGAGTGCTTACTGCATCTGTCATTTGCGTCATCCTTCTACCCAAGGAGTCGGCTCTGTATGTCTTTCCGCCAGAAATGTCAATTAGCAACAAAAACGACACTGAAATAAGTAGCTCAGACTCTACATAATAAGTATCCCACCAAAAACATTTTCATGTAAAATGTAGTCAAGACGAGACCTTAAGGCTCGCTTTGTCAAAAAGTTATCAGATCTCATGTAGAGCCAAGCTTCTAACTTTACACGCCCTAACTCTACAAGCCCTAACTTCACAAACTCTACACCTTAGTCAAAATGTATGTGAACAGAAAAGTTGCTGATCTCGTCCACATTACTTTATTTATTATATTTTTTGGATATTGTTATTATCTGTTTTTCTTTGGTTTTCCCTTTTTTTGCATGTAGGTAATATATATTATTGCTGGGGTATTTAACTTTTGGATTGAATCTGTACTGAGAATTTCTGTGTGATATAGGTAAAAAACTTTTTTTTTTTTTAAAACGTCTTAAAAAATAACTTTAATTTCGGAAGTCGGTGTTTTTATTTTTCACTTTTTAGTTTTGGTACCTACCCCAAAACAAATTCGAATACCCCTACCTGCTATGTAAATAACAGTGAAGGAGTAAATGAAAACATCGTCTAGATAAACTAAGTGGTAATATGAATACGTAATATTGAAGTTAAATCAAAAATTATGCAAGCAAAGTTAATAAAATTTATATGGGACCACCTCGGAACCATGACCTACCATACAAAAAAAGAATCATCAAAATCGATTCATAATTGGCGGAGTAATCGAGTAACATACAAACAAAAAAAATAAGAAACCTACAGAAGAATTGAGAACCTCCTCCTTTTTGAAGAAGTCGGTTAAAAACTTGAGCGTAATTTTTTATGTGGTGACATTGACAGACGACATAGAGTAATGTTATTATTACTGTTATACCATTTATTTCAGGCGACGCCCATAATTATATCATCTTGGGTGTTGTTGTTGCTTTTTCCCAATTTTTTCTTATATCCTTTTTATTACCCACTTTTAGCACACACATCCTTTAACTATACAATAAATATTACTATTAACAAAGTATATTAACATATTCTATTTAATCGCGATTATTATTCTTTGGGCGGAAGTCGTTCCTATCTTATCTAGTTATTATATTTTTCCAGGTCTTCCAGTGGTCCCGGAGTGAACAGGATACGATCCTGTCATCCTTCTTCTGGGGCTACATCATCCTGCAGATCCCAGCTGGGTACATCGCCGGTCGCTTCGGCGCCAAGTACTTGATGCTGGTCTCTTTGGGTACCACCGGCGTCGTCAACTTGCTGCTGCCCATGGCTGCAGTTAAGGTAAGGTCCTCGATAAGATTATTGTTTGACAAACATAACAATAATCTACATTGTTGCTGAAAAGTAGATGTTTTTTTTTATTAATCAGCACATATTGCAATTCCATAAACTTCACATGGTTGGTATACATTGTAACAGCGAATCAATTTGCACGCCTCCCCTTAAGATCTAGGCCAAATATTTTTTGATATTCGGATTGCTTATCACCAATAAAATATACTTATAAGTACTATGATATAGAATATTAATATTTTTTACGTAGCACCCACTTGCACTGCACAACTCTACTGTCTTGTGGAGCATATCTCGACTCCCAAGCATCATTGTTTTTGAAACACTGTAACTCTTTAGCCATGGCCATCTTCCACTGCTCCTTTTCAGGTCCGTTTAAAGCTACTTTTAGAGTCAAACCTACCGCATCATCATAGGAATCCTCACCCATACAAAGATTTGAAGCATGATACTAATCTGGCTTCTTCCTGTCTCGTGTAGATCTATGAGGTTAAGGAGAGGTATCTTTGTCTTCATAATCACTGGGTTCATGTGTCTCATCATTCACATCTAGAAATGTGTCATCCGAGCTTTCTGTGTTATCTTGACTTTTATTTAATTCTGAAGTTTCTGGGTTATATTTTATTGTCTTAACTTCTTCTTCCCCCACTAAATCAAAACTCTGATCTTGAACTTCTATGAGACATTCAGATTTTGATTCCTGCTCAATTATAATCACATCTCTACTAGTCTTTGGATTTGTCTTTTGATGAATCACACCAGCACGACTTAAATAGTTATCAAATTCCTTATTACAGTATTCTAGCCCATTATCACTTTTTAATACTTTGATTGTCTTCTTTGTTTGATTTTCCACGTGAGCTTTGAATTCCTTAAAGTACTTCAATGCCTCATTCTTGTGTTTCAGAAAATAAACAAAAACCATATGGCTATGATCATCAACAAACAACAAGAAGTATCTCGAGCCCCCCAAGGATACATTTTCCATAGGTCCACAGATGTCAGTGTGCACACATATCTAGCAAGTCACTACTTCTCTGACTAGTGTTCTTGAATGGTAGGCGACACTGCTTACCCTCACAACATGTAGTACATGAAGACTTGCTTATATCCACTTTTTCATCAATGGACATACCCTGCACAGCATTCTTCATCTGAATCAAATAGTATTTATTAATATGTCCTAATCTGCGATGCCGATGCAGACACGACTGATGCAGCTAAATGTACTTGATTTGACAAGTTTACTTTGTACACTCCATTGACTAATAGTGCTGTAGCTACTAACTCATTATTTTTGTTGTATATAGAACATCTGATGTCCGAAAACGAAACTTTGTTTCCTTTTCTTATGAGTTCGCTGACTGACAACAAGTTCGTTGTCATTCTTGGAATATAAAACACGTCTTCTACCACGATGTCGTATTCTATATTTTTAGTCGTAGTCATAATTTGCACATCGCCAGAACATAAAACTGGCAACTTTTCACTGTTTGCAATAACAATTTCCTTCTGATGTTCATATGATACATTCTTAACCCAACTATCATTGGCTGTTAGGTGTACACTGGCTCCTGAATCATGTACCATTCATTTTTGTTGAAATTTCCACTCATGAACACTGCGCTAAACGCATTAGACTGCATTTGATTTTTATTTTTGTTTGATGAGTAATTTTCGTCATTTGTACATTGATTTCTATAATGTCCTTGTTGTTTACAACGATAACATTTCATCATTTTGACGTTTGATTTTGAAGGATCGGTGCTACCAACATTGACATTATTTTTTGCCATAGACAAATTAGTATTTCCTTTTCCTTTGAACTTTGAACGAGTAGCGAATGCGCCACTAACTTCATCTTGTTCGGTCACTGACTCCATGTCCAACAATTTTGATTTGATGGAATCTACCGTTATACTAATCCCTGAATGCTCGATGGCCATGATCATAGGGGAAAAACGATCTGACAATCCCCCTAACAGCAACGAACCTGTCCACTGGTCATTTATTTCGAATCCCGTTCCACTTAATTTTTGCGCTGTATCAATAATTTGAGTCACATAAGACGTCATCGAGCTGAAACTTTCTAGGCGTATCGAAATTAAATTTCGCAGCAGACATATTCTTCGCGAAAAACCGTTGTCATCGAATAATTGTTTTAGTTTTGTCCACAATCCCTTTGCAGTTGTTAAACTTTTCACGTACATACAAAGACCGAAATTCTTGCAAAAAACAACAACTTCTTATTTTTAACCCCCGACTGAAAAAGAGGGGTGTTATAAGTTTAACGTGTGTATCTGTGTGTCTGTGTATCTGTGTATCTGTGTATCTGTGTGTCTGTCTGTTCCATCGTAGCTGCCAAACGGCTGAACCGATTTTGTTTTTTTTTGTTTTGTTTGAAAGGTGACTTGATCGAGAGTGTTCTTAGCTATGATTCAAGAAAATCGGTTCAGCCATTTGAATATTATCAGCTCTTTTCTAGTTGAGGAATGGATGTGAGCATCTTTCACAGGTCTAATCGATTGGAAATTTAGAATTCTGTTACTTCAATGATATTAGAAGAATATAGTAACCTTGAACTGATGCTGCAGCATCACCTGGATGCAGGATACCCAACTCCCTCACCAACTTACAGCACAGGTATCGTGTTTGGGCTCATTGGAAAGGTCTCAAAAAATAGGTTACAGATGGATGGTGATCAGGGTCTGATGATGGAGTAGGAAAGAGAAATGAGACTAAATTAGAAACTAGACTAACTAACTACAGCTACGCAGATATCGGCGAGCCGCGGGTTGATCATAGCGTTTCTACTAGTAATATAATATGAAATTTAAAAAGCTGGAAATAAAAGATAAATTTAAAATTTAAAAAACCCCCGACAAAAACAAAGCATTTAAAAAGTAAACAAATAATATGTATTGGCCCTTTAAGTTTAATATAAAAGTTGTAGGTAATATTTTGATCCAAGCGTCGTCGCGTCGGGGGACGGCTAATGAAAACGCCAACATACACTAGGAATAATGAATATATGCTATTGTAGAAAGGATAGTTCCTGTTAATTTCTTATTTTCATGAGCCGTCCCCCGACGCGACGACGCTTGGATCAAAATATTACCTACAACTTTTATATTAAACTTAAAGGGCCAATACATATTATTTGTTTACTTTTTAAATGCTTTGTTTTTGTCGGGGGTTTTTTAAATTTTAAATTTATCTTTTTTAAATAAGACAACGTGTTCAGTTGCTAAACAAAGGAATAAATCTTTATTTTTCTTCAAAACATATAAGTACTCCACAGATGGCCAGTAACATTGTAGATATTTTCAACAAAAAAATTAAAAGAAACCCGCATTTCACGGATTATTAAAGCTAGTACTATTTGTACAGTATTTTTTTTTATTGATGAAATATAAGCCAAAAATATAAACTTTCAACAGTCAACATTAAGCTTTCAATTTCAGACACTTAATAAATTGATAATAGATAGTTGAAGGTACAAACATCAAAACGTTGAAAGGAATCATAGGAATGCAAACATTACTTTCTAAGCGACTCAATCTGTACCCAAAATAAAATTGGAAGAAATTAAAACTAGTATATTACATGAGTACTACAGGCATTACATTTCGGTGTAGGCCCCGCTCGCCCCTTGGATCTTGCCCTTAATTCCCTGTAGTGTACCCACTCGCCCCTTTGAATATTAGATCCCCCAGTCGGCCCCGATTGTCAGAAGGTTAAAAGTACAGTCAGCACTCAAAGTTATTAAATAAATATCGTTTTCAACTTAGAACATAACGCGCCGTCGACCCAGATTCTGGTCCTTATCGGACGGCAAGCGACCCATTGCTCGCTGTCCGCAATCCCGCGCTTACGGCGTCTCCTGCGGCGGTTAGGGGCGTGAGTGCGCGAATTTTGCCTCTCCCTCACGCGTTCCGCCTCCTCCTTCGTGAGCAATACTGCTTCGCAGAAGGAGGTCAAGGCTTCCCATGCCCCCTCGCTCCGTACCATGGCCTGGACCAGGGCCGGACGTGAGAGATCATCGACGCCAATCGCCTCCACGAGGACGCTCACTTCACCTAAGTTTTTACGGTGAGATGGTTACAGAATATCAATCATGCAGGTCCTTCTCGTTTATTTATTATATCTTTTTTACTTTTTATTTCGGGATAGTAAATAAAAAATATTTTTATTTTACGGATGTGGTTTTTTGAGCGTTTTAGATGATTATTTTAGCAAAAAGCAAGGGTTAGAAAATGAATTGATCTTGTTTCCAATTACTTATTTTTTTTAGTCTATTGTTACGGAGGTTCTTTTAGTCTTAAACGTTAGCATTCGGTTATGATAAAGTAAGGATAACGTTCTATAAACGAAAAATTATTTTATGAAAGTTATGCTTATTTAGTTTTTTATAACGAAGAGTTTGTATAAATAGATATTTCTGGAACGCGTAGGTAGGTCTTTTCACTAGACTTTCCTCTTTGAATTACCTAAGAATTCTAGTCTTTAAACTATTACGTCAATTAATTAAGGAGACGTTACCCGTAAAAACGTCGTTTTCTATTGTGTTTTATTCGAAGCTATCAAGGCTTTTTTTTTTTACAAATTTCATAATTCATAGGTACTTCGATCTTTAGATTCCGGCTATGTGACACACGATTACTTGCACTTTACTGTATCCAATTAAATAGCAAAGACAAGCTAAATTGCGGTCTCAGTATTATTTTATTTGAGTTTTATTAGGCTTTGAATAATAAAACTTTAAAAATGTATTAAATATGCGCCGACATAATGCGAAATATTAAAATATTTATACCACTAATTTCAAAACTAAGTGTTTTCATCTTTTCATGCGCTCGACACGCGTCGTTTAGTCCCGAGCGGAACTTGTTGGAGGACGGACGTGTGTTTTTGCGAACCCGCCACCCCCGCCGGTTGAGTTCTTGCCTTTACTACGTTATTTTTTATTTTAAATATCACAATATTCTTAACTACTACCTAAGTGTGTCACTAAGTGACTAGACAAGCAATGTAACAATTACAAAACGATACTTTACTACATTATTTTCGTTGTCAAATATCACAGCGAATAGCGACTGTACTATTTTTGCAGTAAATACATTGCTTCTTAACTACTACCTAAGTGTTTCGCTAAGGGACTGGACAAGCAATGTAAAACGCACAAAACGATACTTTACGTAAGCATTCGTATAGTTTAGTACTGGGGCGCTGCGTGCGACATTAGTTATGTGCTCGTGGAGACCTTTTAACGTAGGCTATCGACAATAATGTCGATTATCGTATGAATTTATATTACTATTAAAGTTTATTATTCAATTTGTCATCCGCGCTGAGACATGGATATCGATAATTGTTACTTATTGCTACGGTTATTTTTTTTTACATTTGCTTATAATATAATAGTATATTATGCAATTAGTGAATAAAGGACGGATTTAAAGCGAGGGCCATAGATGCATCACGAGCAAGTGAAGGATTCTAAAGGGAGTGATTTATGATGTGATTCATGTGTTAGAATCCTGAGCGACGCGAGTGATTCATGGCCCTCGATATAAATTCGTGTTATTCAAGAGTTGCATACTATACTTTATACCATGACTACGAGAACAAGAACTTGCAACTTCGAGTATGTTGTTATGTCAATGTTATGCCTTGTTTTTATAGTACACCGTAGCATAGAATACGTACTCCAAAATGTCGATGAGTTCTTCTTCTTCGACAACTCATTAAAATACGTTTGGAAAACAGACTCTGAAACTGTTCCAGAAGCTTGATTTTAATTTTTCCATTTGCAAAACTCATCGTGATGGTTGAATCAAACCAGCCGTGATTTGTTGGGTAGCAAGTTTTCTACTATATCGGCCGCCCTCTGTATCATAAACTCAGGTGTTAACACATGCCGTGGTTGCTGAGCCGTACTTTGTCCCGCCCAGGGATGACTGGGTGGAGGACCTGAGCGGCTCAGTGACTCTCATTTCGTCGGCCGCCGCCGGTACCCCGTCCCTCGAGGCTGTCAAGAGAGGACGGGGTTGCGTGGCAGCACGGTTCGGGGAGATTGTAGTGGGAGGGGTGTACTTCTCCCCAAACCGAACTCTCGCCGAGTTCCACAACTCCCTTGTGGTGTTGAAAGTCGTCGTCGTCGGGTTCCGTTCCCTCCCCGTGCTCGTCCTCGGGGACTTCAATGCCAAGAATATGGCTTGGGGTTCCCGGTATACGGACACGCGGGGCAGGATGGTGGAGGACTGGGCTCTGGAGACAGGCCTAGTCGTCCTAAACCGGGGTTCTGTCCCCACGTGTGTGCGGATGCGGGGTGAGTCGGTGGTGGACATCTCGTTCGCCAGCCCCGCTCTGTCACCGCGTGTCATTGACTGGCGCGTCATGGAGGGGGTGGAGACGTATTCCGACCACCGGTATATCCGGTTTGACGTCTCCGCCCAGTCCTCGAGCGCGCCGGTCCGACAGGCCCCGAGTGGTCCGCGGTGAGCGCTGAAGCAGCTGGACCGGGAGCTTCTCCTGGAAGCCTCGATCGTGCAGGCCTGGGTGTCATCACCGGACAGGCCTGCCGACATCAACGACGAGGCGGAGTGGTTCCGGGAGGCCATGTCCAATATTTGTGACGTGGCAATGCCCCGTGTCCAGCCCGGATGTGCTTCGCACCAGGTGAGCTGGTGGTCGCAGCAGTTGACGGCTCTGCGCCATGCGTGCGTTACGCCGGTACGCCAGGCACCGCAGGCTCCGTATCCGCCCTCCGGATACGGAAGCCATTCAGGCGGAGCTGTACAAGGGGTACAGAGCGGCGAAGACCGCCCTCCAGGAGGAGATCCTGCGGGCCAGGGCACTGGCCCGCGAGGAAACGCTGGAGACTCTGAACGCAGATCCGTGGGGACGCCCATACAAGATGGTGCGGGAGAAACTCCGCCCATGGGCTCCCCCGCTGACGTAGAGTCTCCGGCCTCAGCTTGTGGAGAACGTGGTGAGCGCTCTGTTCCCTTCGAGAGGGGAACATGCCTCCCCGCTCATGGCTCCGCCTAATGCAGTGCTCGATGCGGACCACACCGCCGACGACGACGACGATGCTCCGGAGGTGACCGAGGCAGAAATAAGAGTGGTGGTACGAAGGCTGAATGCCAAGAATACCGCCCCAGGACCCGACGGCTTACCTGGTAAGGCCTGGGTCCTGGCCATGGAGGCTCTCAGGCCTCGACTAAGGGGTCTCCTGAGCGCATGCATGGAGAGGGGCCAGTTCCCACTTCGTTGGAAGACGGGGAAACTGGTCCTCATAAAGAAGCCGGGGCGCCCTGCGGACTCTCCGTCCGCTTATCGGCCCATCGTGCTGCTCGACGAGGTGGGCAAGCTCTTTGAAAGAGTAATTGCAAACCGCCTCGTCGGGCGGTTGGTGCGGGTGGGGCCGGATTTGGCGGAGAGCCAGTTTGGTTTCCGCAGAGGGCGCTCTACGGTGGACGCCATCATGCGCGTACGGGCCCTCACGACGGGGGATGCTGTGGCCCGGGGTGGGGTCGTCTTGGCGGTGTCTCTAGACATCGCCAATGCCTTCAATACCCTGCCCTGGAGTTGCATAAGGGAGGCACTCCGGTACCACCGGATGCCGACCTACCTCTGTCGTGTGGTCGAGGCCTATTTGACGGACAGGGCCGTCATCTACCCCGGTCACCAGGGAGTGTGGAACCGGCGAGAGATGTCGTGCGGTGTCCCACAGGGATCGGTCCTAGGGCCGCATCTGTGGGACATCGGATACGACTGGGTGCTGCGCGCCGACCTCCCTAGCGGCTAGCGTAGCAAACTACGCTGACGACACGCTGGTCCTGGCGCAAGGGAGGTCGCACCAGGCGGCGGCCGAACTCGCGACACGCGGGGTTGCGACAATCGTCTATAGAATCCGGCAATTGGGACTCGAGGTGGCCTTGCAGAAGTCCGAGGTCATGTGTTTTCATGGCCCTCGGAACGCGCCACTATCGGGTTCCCAAATCACGGTAGGAGGGGTTCATATCGGCGTCGAGTCGACGATGAAGTATCTAGGACTCGTCCTCGACAGCCGGTGGAACTTCGTGGAGCACTTCCGTCGTTTGGCTCCCAGGCTGGACCGGGCCGGGGCCGCCTTGGGGCGGCTCCTGCCCAATCTTGGGGGGCCAAACGCCTCCTGCCGGAGGCTCTACGCGGGGGTCGTGCGGTCTATGGCCCTTTACGGGGCACCGGTGTGGGCGCGTTCCATTAGGCTGCGGCCAGCCCGCCGGTTGAACGCGTCCCAAAGGGTCATGGCCATTCGGCTGGCCCGGGGATACCGCACGGTCTCTCGTGAGGCGGCGAGCCTCCTTGCCGGATTACCGCCATGGGATCTGGAGGCGAAGGTCCTCGCGCACATTTGGGAGTGGCGCGAGGAGATGAAGCGCCGGGGCGTAACTCCACTGCCGCGAGAAATCGCGGCACAGCGGACAGAGCTCCGGCAGGATCTAATGGCGGCATGGAGAGTGCGATTGTCGCAACCCAGTGCTGGGCACGCCACAATTGCGACGATAAGTCCCCTCTTTGAGGAGTGGCTGGAGAGGCGCCACGGCGTCCTCACCTTCCGCCTGACGAAGGTCCTCACCGGACATGGCAGCTTCGGGAGGTACCTGTGCAGGATTAGGCGGGAGGAAACGCCCGGGTGTCACCACTGTGCGGATCGTCCGGAGGACACGGTGGAGCATACGGTGGAGGTGTGCCCTGCTTGGGCGGAGCACCGCCGTGTCCTCGTGGAGGCGATTGGCGGCACTGACCTCTCGCGTCCGGCCCTGGTCCAGGCCATGGTACGGAGCGAGAGGGCATGGGAGGCGGTCACCTCCTTCTGCGAAGCAGTGATGCTCGCGAAGGAGGAGGCGGAACGCGTGAGGGAGAGGCAAAGCCTGCGCCCTCACGCCCCTAATCGCCGCCGCTGGAGACACCCTGGGCGTCGGGAATCGCAGGCGGATTCCCGGCCACAATAGGCGCGGGCTTGCGGACGGCGAGCAATGGGTAGCTCGCCGTCCGATAAGGACCAGGCCCGGTTCGATGGCGCGTCGTGTTCCACGCGCGCCTCAAAGAGATGTCAGCACACCTGACGGGGTCCGTTAGTTATTCTAATGCTAAACTCCTTGTCGAAAACGTCAACGAATCACATCGGAGTTTGTATCGAGTATTTTTTCGCAAGGAGGTTGTACAGCATTGAGATGGAGTTCGAATTATATTGATGTGTTCTAAATTCAAACACTAAAACAGTGGCTAAAAGAGTGGTTTTATTCACTGTTTTCAGTAAATAAAATAAGCTTTTTAGAGGGGGAATGGTATAAAATAATATTATTGGAGTTTACTCAATAAGAATCGATTTTCATGTGGCCTCCGGTATGGAAATTTTATGAGGAGTGTTTATTGAAGTGTAACACTTGTTTTATTCATAAATAACACGGATATTTTTTTGAAAAAACATTGTACCTATTTCACACTTCGATCTAGTTATTTCAGCCGTTTTTTTTTAGGGTTCCGTACCCAAAGGGTAAAACGGGACCCTATTACTAAGACTCCACTGTCAGTCTGTCTGTCTGTCCATCTGTCACCAGGCTGTATCTCATGAACCGTGATAGCTAGACAGTTAAAATTTTCACAGATGATGTATTTCTGTTGCCGTTAAATACAAAAAATACTAAAAAACAGAATAAAATAAATATTTAAGGGGGCTCCCATACAACAAACGTGTTTTTTGCCGTTTTTATAGATAATGGTACGGAACCTTTCGTGCGCGAGTCCGACTCGCACTTGGCCGGTATTTTTTTAGTTTATATGCATTTTATTTCAGTTTTCTTTGAATTTTGAATTATATTTTACTTAATTTGGTTTTAATGATGTCAGAATACGCCCAAAAATACTTCTCTTTTTTGCAGTTGGTTTGCATCGATATTTTTATCGATCAAATATTTATATCAACCACTCTTCCCTAGTTGAGGCTAGAGTTGCTTGTGTGCGTTTAGTGGCTATATTTATATATTCTAATGCCAGCCACTTTTGAGCATGTGTGCGCAATAAGTAACATCAAATGTGTGCGCGCGGAAAAAGCATCACGTGTGCCGTATCTATTTCGATGTTTAAGTGTGAGTATGTACGGCGCATGGTATATGCACGTTGTGTTTCATGGGTTAAGGGTATTTAAACAGAAACGGTTTTGTTAAACTAACAAGAAAGAAGAAGTAAAATTAGCTAAAATAAGTACTTAGTTACTCACTAGCCCTTTACTTTGAAATGAGATACTCATTGTTATTTTAAGGTCTGCTATTAATTACATAAGTAAAGAGCGTATGTATCTAACGGTTTGGGATGATATTCATTTTAAATAGAGCCATTTATAATTAAATTAAAATAATATAACCTAAATGATTAGTGGTTACACCACTAGCCCTTTTAACATTTTCGAAAAAACTTTGAGCTCGTTATTAATCCCAAAAACCATAAACAACAAAGTCGACCGTTTTAAAAAAAAAACACTACTGATTCATTTTTATTTGTACAAAAAACTAGCTAGACAGTAAAATGTCTGTCTGCGCATACACTTGTGCACTATAATACCTCCCGCGCCGAAGGCTAGTCTCCGTTGAGATTGGCCGCCGTGGCCGAAATACGATCTAGAGGACAAATACCTATTATTTTTATTCCATTATTAGAATGTCCTCTCATCTTCCAGGGTGGGAACGTGGCAGTATGCGCGTGTCGCGTGGTGATGGGCCTGGCGCAAGGTCTGCTGTACCCCAGTCTACACGGAGTGATTGGTCAGTGGGTGCCGGTTAACGAGCGCAGTCGGCTCGGGACCTTCGTCTATTCTGGTTAGTTCCTCTCTTATATCTTGTACAGGTGTCCAGTTTCCGCCCACCCGGTAGTATTTTCTTAATAAGTTACAAACAACCAGTCAGACGAAACCCGAGTTCAATTAAAACAGACTCGCAGACACACAACAAGACACAGTTTTGTGTTTTTGGTTATTCAAAGGAATTACAAATTCACTGACATCTAACTTAATATTATATTATAAACGCGAAAGTTTGTAAGTATGGATGGATGTTTGTTACTCTTTCACGTAAAAACTACTGCATGGATTTGGATGAAATTTGGCAAACAGATTATAACCTGGATTAACGCATAAGAAACTTTTATCCCGATATTCCCACGGGATCGAGACTTTCGCGGGTGAAACCGCGGGGCGCAGTTAGTGTTTAATAATATTCTTCATTTAAGCATAGCTTAAAATAAAGTACTGCTGCATTATGCATTTTGTTTTAAGTTATGTAACACCGTATTTTAAAACAAACACTAAGTAGGATCAATTATATTAATCTGATGATTTTTGTGCAAGCCTGAAGGTATTTCAAGATAAAAACATTGTTAGGAAGCACTTCCGCCACTGCGCCAATGCAATTATTGTGGAGGCTTTCATAAAGTCACATCATGCAAAAAGTGAATTGCAGAAGGTAGACCCCCCAAACCTCCAAAGCAGTCTTCAAATATTAGGATGTTGACAGGCATAGCTTTAACATGCGAAAGTAAGAACACAGAAAGACGTTGTATGTGGATAATGGCGCTACGAGATATGTTACCAATAGAAGAGATTATTCCACATATCTTCGAAAAATTTGGTGAACCCCTTAATGTTATGACAGCTAACGGAAAAATGTTTGAAGCCATAGCTGATACGCTCAATGCATTCGCAGTGTGCAGACGTGCTCGTTAGCAATATTTAATAATTAGGTACCTATTTTTAAAATAGTGACCTCCTTTATTGCAATACTACTTAGTACAATAATATGAAATTAATCGATAACAATGGTCTGTATCTAATACATAATATCCTATTCTTTTCAGGTGCCCAACTCGGCACCATTATCGAGCTGCTGACATCTGGTTTGCTCTCCGCCAGTTCCTGGGGCTGGCCCTCCGTCTTCTACGTGGCTGGTATCACCTGCCTCGTCTGGTCCGTGTTGTGGATTATCATCGGCGACTCCACACCTGGAACCAGCAGGTGGATCTCCAAGGAAGAGAGGAAGTATATCGAGATGAATGCTGGGTCCAACGAGCTTGGACATGGTGTAAGTAGTTTTTGTTGTTTCAACATTCTACAATGTAGGTAATAGTTTTCGCAGAAAATAATTTGTTTAATATAGTACCAGCAAGAGCAGCTTCATTCTTATTCCACTGACCTAGTCTTGGTGATGATATTGATGATAATAAAAAAAATATGTTCCAGAAAATGCCGACTCCTTGGAAGGGCATCCTCACATCGTTTCCATTCTGGGCCATCTTGTTGGCTCATTCCGGTCAAAGCTTAGGATTTTGGACCCTTCTGACTGAACTGCCTTCGTACATGAAATACGTTCTAAACGTTGATATCAAACAGGTGAGATAACTTACAAATACACTACAAATCACACTGCCGTCGAATAAAATACCCATACAAAATAGCTATAAAAACAAAATCAGTAATTGGTCGCGATGATTTACTACGAGGATACTATGTCGTTTCCTTTTACATTGACTTCTTTTCCTAGTTATTCAAATACATAATTGAAAATGTTAATGCTAAACGTAACCTTTTCAGAACGGTATGTTATCAGCTCTGCCGTACGTGGCCATGTACATCCTAAGTTTCCTCTTCAGCTGGCTGTCTGAATTCCTCGTTAACAGGAATATCATCAGACTTGTCACCTCCAGGAAGATATTTAACACTATCGGTAATTATTAATCATCTTTGATAACACTTATCTCAAAATAATAATTATTAAAGTTCTAGATATTCGGTTGAACTTTTACAAACAAGATTTTTAGATGTAGTTATATAATAACAATGCTGTCTTCGTGATTTTAAGGCAAACTGCAGTGTCAGAAATACTTTTTAACTGACTCCGGTACAAATGCTGTATTCACTAGCAGGAATAGTGTCACCAAAAGTCAACAGATGGCAAGTTCTAGCGAAAGAGCCAATTGATCTCGGACACTGATTGTCGTGCAAAGGGTGTCGTATTCCCTTTGCACGACATTCCTGTGCCACAAAGGCTGAAAAGCCAAAACAGTTTTTTAAAGTGTGTCGTCCCTCTCACTAGTGAACGATCAAAAGAATGACTGAAGCTGTGTCGAGACATGTGCTTCCTTACCCATACAAACCATTCGTTCAACCTGCTGAGTATCTCCAACCTGGACACGAGTTGCCTCGGCTAACCTGGAAGTCTTTAGACAGGCTCCGGACCCAGGGTGGCCGACACAAAGAAATCTTTTTCAGGTAGAGATTCATAGATGACTCCGCCTTGGAGTTTAAATAAGGTGCTGTTCCACAAACGATGGGACACTTTATATCATGTCCTGCGTGTCCTGTCGTCTGCACGTTACAGGAACTGATGAACGCTAGTGTTGTCGCCGAACACGTAACCGAACTTTGGCCCGAGTCCACTTGGATTGCCATCCACAATTAAGATTTGTTTACAAGCATAACAAACTAATTTCATCTAATCAGTTTGTTTGGACGGTGGTCTTTAAACTAGGTAGTTTTTGTATTTTAGGGACCAGACCAAAGACTGGACCAAAGAGCAGACTCTTTGTGTTCAAGACATAGAGCTAAATAAAATAAAAGTAATTGTAACATTAATGACTAGCGCTTTGCCCGCTACTTCGTCTGCGTGGATTTTGTACCTTCCTCTTAAAACTTCAACAACGGTTCGATCGATAAAGGGGGTGCCCTTTAAAAGATAGTTTTCTTTAAGTCATCTTTAAAATTTTTTTGCGATCTTTACCCCTTAAACTGTATTAACCTTTTACTACCCGTTAGGAGCTGATTTATAAAACAAAAACAAAACAAAGGTAGATTTTTGAAAAACCCTGATGCACTTTATCCTTGATTTTTGGTTTTAAGTATAAATACTGAGTTTCGATCTAATCGGCCCACGCGTTAAAATTCTTCTAAGTATACAAACTTTGACACCCCTCAATCCCCTTTTAGGGGGCAGTTTAGAAAAACTAAACGTGAGATACTATATATTATCATTTACTTAGATAAATAATTGTGCCAAGTTTATAGTCTTAATAGACTATAAACTTGGCTCAAGGAATAAGATTTTTCATACAAACTTTGCCCCCGTTTTTCACCCCCTTAGTGGTAGAATTTCGGAAAATCCTTTCTTATCGAATGCCTACGTCATACAAAGAACACACTGTCCAAGTTTCAGGTTTCTATGATCAGCGGTTTAGGCTGTGCGGTGATCCGTCAGTCAGTCATTCAGGACAAAGCATTTGATATGTATAGATAATATAAGCTAATAGTATTATTATCAAATTCCCAGCGCACTGGGGTCCCGCCGCAGCTCTGCTTGCCCTCTCGTACCTACCGGCAGGAAACTTGTCACTCGCTGTCATCATTCTGACCATCACTGTCGGGCTCAATGGCGCTCACTACGTCGGATTTATGGTGAGTACTACAGCATTGTAATTTCATTCAATTATTATACCTTTTTGTAATTACCTTTGCTATATAGTGGCTTCAGGTGATTCAGATTGGCTAAATACCATTTTTAATTCTAAGTTACTACAATTAAGCTCAATTTGAATATCTCTGTATTAGATCTTTGAAACCTTTCCAATTTAAGCGTGTTAAGTTATAAATGGGTAACAATAATGGCTTCAAAGGATGGCTAATCTGCACGATTGACATGAATACTTTGTAAACTATTATTTTATTTTAATTATTGTGAATTTGAGGACTATTTGTGTGATCATTTTTATTTTTTGCTCCTCTTTCTCAGTTTTAATGATGGTCTGGCAGTTTCAGTACTTTATGCGGCCTACCCAAATGTCCTTTCTTTGGTATTGTTCCTCGAGTCGTTGAGCTCCTTAAATTCTGAGCTGAGCTCCTCAGTTACTGACAAATGCTTGCACTGACTGGACAGGTCCACTCACATCTGTGTGGTTCTTTCCTCAAAAGACCATTTCAGACATTAATCTACATGGTCCTCATATATTATGGCCTGATATATGATGATTTTGTTGCGGCCTTTCTTCTCAGAGTAGTCAGATAGGAAACGCCAACCTCATCTAGCTTATTTTTTTTTTTTTTTTGTATATGTCGTGTAAAAGTGATTCTGATAATTATCCTATTACAGAATTTGTGATAGGATTATTATAGAAAATGTGATGCAAATGCAGATGAAATCTCTGTTAGGGAACATAACGTCAACCATGAGCAAACTGCTGAACAAGGAGTTAAACGAAATGCGTGAAGAAGTCGCTGGTCTTAGCTTGACGATATTTTGAAGGTTGAAGGAGAAGAAGCAGGTTGAAGATAAGATAAAGCACCTACAAGATAAAACATCCACTATAAATGACATGTCAAGTCGTCTGAATACTTTAGAACAACACGCCCGTGCAAGTAATATTGAGATTCAGTGTCCCTCCCAGAAGAAAACTGAAAACCTTATCAATATTGTTACACAGCTGGGAACTAACCATTAACTAACTAACCATTGGTTGTGCAATTAAGGAGGATAACATCAGTAATTGTACTCGCGTTATGAAGCTCAACAACAGCACTGACCGTCCTAAATCAATTGTAGTACAATTCATTACACCCAGATTACGCGACACATTCCTAGCTGCTTCTATTACCTTTAACAAGTCAAAGCCGGCCAGCGAAAAGTTGAACACCTCCCATCTTGAGTTTGAAGGTGCAAAATCTGCAATATTCGTGACTGAACATCTGAGTCCGTCTAACAAGGCACTACATACGGCTACGCGTCTCAGAGCAAAAGAAAAAGGTTATCGTTATGTTTGGGTCAGAGGAGGACGTGTTAATGTTAAAAATTCAGACGGATATATATATCAGATACTAATATAGTATCAGATACTAAGATAATGAAAAACTTGGATTCGCTTCACTCAATAGTATAATGTACGGTCTTTCTACCGAGCTATTATTAAGGTAATTTACTACCAAAATACGCGTGGGTTACGTTCTAAAAAGCATGAATTTGATTGTAATTTTGTGTGTTCAAATTATGATGCATTAGTGTTGACAGAAACTTGGCTGAATGATTCTATTCTTAGCAGCGAGCTTTTTGATAAAAGGTACATAGTTTTTAGGCGTGACAGAGAAACTTCGGGTTTCTATTCTAAAAAAGAGGGAGGCGGGGTCTTAGTTGCTATATCTAGGAGATACGCTGCTATCAGGCAATGTTCTAGAGTGCGAGGACTTGTGGGTGACTGTGAGTGTTGCACCAGGCCTCAATATAGCTATTTGTGCTCTTTACTTGCCTCCTCCTGTGCAATATTCCATTTTGGAGCACTTTTTGGATAACTATATATATGAAAAAAAAAGATTGTTGTACTATTCATACCGGCGACTTCAATATGAGCTATATAGATTGGAACCAAATAACTAGCAGTGACGATACTTGCACTTACTGCACTTTCTCGCGGACTAACTTCAAACTAAATCAGACACTTCTAGACTTTATCTACACAAAAAACCTGAAACAGAGTAACAATGTCTGTAATATTAAAAATAGAATCCTGGACTTGGTTCTTGTAGACCTCCCCCAATGCAAGGTGACGGAAGCCCCCAGTAGTCTGACAAAGATCGATCCACTTGAAATTTCCTTAAACTCAATAGTGAATAAATGCTTAAAACAAGAACCAAACATTAGATTAAACTTCAAATAAGCAACCTACCCTGTTATTAAATCAGAACTAGATAAGATCGATTGGTATGCATTACTCTCAGACACAGAGACGATCGAAATATAATGTTAGGTCATTTTTATAAAGTAATTGATCGGATAATAAAACTGTATGTCCCATCTACAATAGCGACTAGTAATTCTCGACCTCCATGGTATACAAAAAAATTAGAGAAATTACTACGTGAAAAAACAACCTTAGAAGGAGATACAATACATATAAAAACCCCATGGATAATCTTATCCATCCATCCATCTCTTTGTTGGTGTAGTAAGCACTGTGACAAACTGGCAAGAGAATGTTACAATTCTTATATAACTAACATAGAACAAAAAATAACAACGAACCCCAAGTTTTTTGGACCTACATCAAGTCTAAACGAGGCGGTGCTAATGCATACCCGGCTTCAATGTCAAATGGCGTTAACAGAACCTGTAATGGTAATGATATGTCCTTTTGACCAAACGCGTAATATAGTTCAAACTTCTCCATTTTTCGAAAACCTAGTTAACAACTCCGACAGCTTTTCATTGATTCAGATTCCTAAGGATAAAATAGCCAAACAACTTAAGAAATTAGACATATCTAAGGGCCCAGGCAGTGATGAAATTCCCCCCAACTTTATCGTAACTTGCGCTGATCAACTGGCAATCCCCCTATACATTATTTTTAACACATCACTCAGCGTTGGAATCTTCCCTAAAAAATGGAAGTTAGCCAAGGTGGTTCCGGTCCATAAAAGTGGCGCTGAGGATTTGGTTGGCAACTATCATCCTATCTCCATCCTCCCGACACTTGCGAAGGTTTTTGAAGCATTAGTATGCCCGTGCATTCAACACCAGCACGGCTTTACTGCCGCAAGATCCACCTGTAGTAATCTAGTCACTTTTGTCGAAAATATTGCAGCGTCGCTTGACTCTAATCAGCAAGTCGACGCTGTCTACACTAATTTTAGCAAGGCTTTCGACAAAGTGTCCCACAGTGTGCTTATTCAGAAGCTTGCCGCGTACGGCTTAGTAGGTTCTCTTCTTAACTGACAGATCCTTTTATGTGGTTGTTAATGGCTATAAATCCGAAACCCTGTAAATTACTTCTGGGGTTCCGCAGGGTTCCCACCTAGGTCCTGTAATATTTGTTATATTTGTCAACGATCTTCCTAATTGCTTCATTAACTCCACGCCGATCTTATTCGCCGATGATCTGAAAATAGCACGTGTAATTTCGGTTTTCATACCGATTCAGCATTACTTCAAGAAAACGTGAATAGACTTTTGAAATGGTGTGAGGATTTTTTTTTTTTTTTTTTATCACTTTTGAAAATGCTTACAGACTAATTACAAATAATAGGTTACAACAAAACATTATCAAGTTGCTAATAACAAGCCTCCAAAGATATATAACATGTCAATTATCTAAAGCCGAACAATCAGCAATTAAACAATTAAAGTATACAGTTACCATTACCATACATATCAGTCAACCACTAGCCGGCGCATCACTAGTAAATGACTGTCTTGTTGAAAAATTGTATAAACATCGTGTAAAAATAATGTGTCATTTCTGTACTTACTTATTGTTTTTCTTTTCTGTTTTCTACGATGTTATAATATTTTTTGCATGCTGTGTCTATCGCTTAATATTGTGCACTTGGCTTGTATGTTTACTTATGTTTGCAATTGGTTGAACAGTGTAACAATTGTAGGTAGGCCAATAAATAAAATAAATAAATAAACAACTTGATTTCATTTTCTCATTTCATCTGAATTGATTCGGCCGTGAAACTAAGCGGACGTGTTTTTTGTGTTGATTATTGATTTAAGTAATTACGAATAATGTTACTGCAATAATTTGCAGAGTCAGTTTATTGTGTAAGTGACGAGTGTGACTAACAATTATTGGTTTCGTTGTGAAAGATGAACTCAATAGTTTTATAGACAATCAGAGTTTTCGGTGTTAGTAGTATGTCTAACCCAGGAGATAGCCCCTTCGGCCGTAGCCACTTGGTACGACGAAGTCCCCCACCGACGCCATCGCCTGCCGGTCAAAACCAGACAAGAGAACCAGCGCCGCCAGCAGCCACGGAGAACGAATTACCGACTGAAGTTGTCTCTACGTCGGAGATTCAGAAATGGCTTGGGTCCATCGACACAATCTTGAGCGAAATTTGCTCGATTGTGGCGGAGGGAAAAATGAATTCCGACCAAAAACTCCGTGTCACCAATCTCTGTCGTAAAGTGAACCATGGGTCGTCTCAGATGGCCGTGTTGTACCAATCCCTGAAGCAGAAGTCCAACCAGGCGCACACAACCATCCAGCACCTTCAAGTACAGCAGAATGTTGCGGAATCCCTTTGCCATTTTAAAGAAGTCGTGGAAACGAAGATGAGCCGAATCGAACCAGAGAGTACCTCCTTCGCTAACATAGTAAAGAAAGGCTCTGACCAATTTATTCGCCCAGCAAACCTTAGATCGGTCGCTATATATCCCTGCGATAAAACCAAAAGCAGTGACGACACCAAGTCGTTGGTCCAAAAAATTATCTCGCCTGAAGAATTAAAACTCCATGTCCGCGGGCTAAGGAAAATTAGAAACGGAGGCGTCATCATTAGGACGGATAACAAAGACGACATACATAAATTAAAAAGCTCACAGAAGCTAGTTTCCTCAGGCCTTACAGTGGAAGAACCATCCAAACGCCGTCCTAGGATTGCAGTCATTGGTGTCCCCGTAGCCCTGACTGAAAAAGAGGTATTTGATTGCATTTACGGCCAAAACTTGACAGATAAATTGCCGAACATTACTCGTGAGTCCTTTTTAAAAAGTATAAAATTGAGCCATAAGTCAGGACAGAAAGATCGTCCTACTTGCAATTATATATTGGAAGTCCCGGGTAATATCAGGAAAATTATGATGGACCAAGGCCGACTTTTTATAAATTGGACATCATGTCCAGTGAAAGATTTCACTATTGTGACCAGGTGTTTTAACTGCCAGCAGTTCGGACACGCAGCCAAATTTTGCAGAGAATCGAGCCCTACTTGCAACCTCTGTGGCGAAACAGGACATTCTTTCAAGGAATGCAATAATAAAGGTTCTCCGCCTCAATGTGCGACCTGCAAACGCTTCAAGCGGAAACATGATCATCCAACTGGTGATGTAAATTGCCCAGCACGTAAATATGCAGAAGACAATTATATTAATTCCATTGACTATGAAGGCGCCTAGGAGCGCCGCCGACTACCTAGTTAATTAAGCACATAGATAGTAGGTTAACAGTTATATTTAAATTGTTATTATGGCCAATCAGCTAATCTCTGATCTAGATGAGTTTTCCGTGTCTGAAGCTAACATCTGTACTGTTGAGGAGTGCAAAAACATAGTCTATACTGGGGATAAAACATTGACTTTACTTACACAAAATATACGCAGTATAACCCGAAATTTTAACGGATTCCAAGTTTTGTTACAAAATCTTGATATATGCTGCGATGTTATAGTTCTGACAGAATGTTGGTTATCCAAACAAACGGCCAATATACCATCTCTGAATGGCTTTAATCTTCACAAAAGCGATAGAACATTCAACCAGAATGATGGCATAGTGGTTTATATTAAAAATAATTTAACAACACTAGTAGATGAACCCCATTTTCTAGACTGCAACTGCTTAGTAATTAAAATTATTCCCGATACAGTAATTATGGCTATTTATAGGCCACCTTCACAAAGTATTGATGGGTTTTTGGATTCGCTTAACAGTAACTTAGAAAAAATATCTTCGTTTAAAAATATCGTACTGGTAGGTGATATCAACATAAACATTGCTGCCGAAAAATTCGATACTCATTCACATAATTACCTCAATATTTGCTCATTCCATGGACTATTACCTGCACATTATCATCCAACCCACCAGAGCGGGTCTTGTCTAGACCATATTCTTATAAAATCTAAAAGTCCATCCAAAACATTGGTTACTAATTCGTCACTTACCGATCATCAAGCTGTTTTACTAACATTGCAAATATCTTCACCTAGAAATAACTGCATGCGCACCTATACTAAACTCAATATGACGAGTCTGGAAAATGACTTTCGCGGCATTAATTTTGACCCCGTTTACAATTCACATGAACCAAATGTTTCTCTACAATATTTTGTGGATTTGTTACAATTCACGATAAGGAAAAATACATTTACTAAAGTAACACCGAGAAAGTATAGTAATATCAAACCATGGATTACGCCCGGCCTCGTGCGCTGTATCAGACATAGAGATAAACTTCACCTAAAATCCAAAAATGCACCGGATAATAAACCAATATTAATTACTTACAAACGATATAGGAATTTCTGTAATAATCTGTTGAAAAAGCTAAAACAACAATATGATCAAAGTCAACTACAGAAAGCAGGTAAAAACAGTAAACTTATATGGAAATTCATAAAAACTAACACTATTATGTCAAAAAATTCCGAACCTGCGCTTGATCTTTTATCTTCTGAGCTAAGCCCTACCGAAGCAGCAAACAAAGCTAATAACTTCTTCATTAACGTAGGAAAAGACTTAGCAGAAAAATCCTTATCATCTGATAGATGTTTTCCCACCCAAAGCCAAGCTAAGACATTTGCGACACGAAACTCTTTTGTCTTATTAGATACTGATGTTAATGAGGTAGTAAGGATAATAGACGGATTAAAGGAAATGTGTGCCATAGGATGTGACGACATACCTAATAGCATACTCAAAAGATTTAAATACGTCATTGCTCCTCCCTTGACTCACATTTTTCAGTTATGCTTAACAAAAGGAATTTTTCCTAAAATGCTTAAAAAAGCCGTAGTCACCCCTGTGTTTAAAGCTGGAGACAAAAATTGTGTAAATAACTACAGGCCAATTTCAGTTTTAACAGGCCTCTCAAAGATTTTGGAAAAAATTATAAACAGTAGATTAGTACAATATCTTGAAAGTAATAAATTACTCTCTGATCATCAATTTGGTTTTAGGCCTAAAAGATCAACAAGCCAAGCAGTCCACCATCTGACAAATTTTATAAGCACAAACCTGGATAACGGCATGCACACCCTAGGGATATTTTTAGACCTAGCCAAGGCTTTTGACACAATTTCTTGTAGTTTGCTTGTGTACAAGCTGGAAATGATGGGAATACGGGGAGTACAATTGCAATTATTATCTGATTACCTTAGCGACCGCCATCAGTGTGTAAAAATAGGTCGGTGCATGAGTTCTGAAGTTAAGAATAGCTGTTATGGAATCCCACAAGGTAGTATTTTGGGTCCTACGTTATTTTTAATCTATATTAATGACCTGTGCAATTTGACACTCCAAAATGGTGTAATTATGTCATATGCGGATGACACAGCCCTACTATTTGCAGCTAAATCAAAAGCCGAGGTCTATGAGGTAGCACAGAATGGCTTTAATGCGGTGTCTAATTGGCTTCATGAAAATCTCTTAACATTAAATACAGATAAAACCAAGTACCTATTGTTTACAATGAGAAATACTAATCCAACGCTTACTAATCTGAACATTCAAGCGCATAACAATTGTAATTTACATTATGCTGACATTGCATGCACTTGTCCCACTTTAACTAAAACCGACCACATTAAATATCTAGGCGTCACGATTGACACAAATCTGAATTTCCGCAAACACATCGATTTATTATGCACCAGAGTGCGTAAACTAATATACATTTTAAAAAATTTACGTAACATTGCCGACTTTAAATTAATTAGACAAGTTTATTTGGCGTTGTGTCAATCTATTATTACCTACTGCATAACGTCCTGGGGTGGAGCCGCTAAATCAATTATACTGCACCTAGAACGCGCCCAAAGAGCAGTTTTAAAGGTTGCTACTTTTCGTCCATTTAGATTTCCCACACACCAGCTTTTTATGGCATGTAAGGTGCTTACGGTACGTCAATTATTTGTTTTGAATGTAGTTTTATTCCAACACACTGAACTTTATTATAACCCAGTACCTTCAGATAGGAGAAGAAAAGATTTGGTTTGTGCTAACTCTCAGACTAAACATGCTTTTGCTAATCGATTTTATTTATTTTTAGGACCCTACTTGTATAACCAGTTTAACAGAGTGCTAAAAATTTATAGTTTAAGTTATAATAGGTGTAAGTCACTAGTACAGGAATATTTGGCAAAACTGAATTACGCAGACACGGAAAAACTACTAGAAATTTTAAAATAAAACTTCTTTCCTTTACCTACTTTAGTCTCCACTTTATCTGCTTTAATATTATTCAGTAATTTTATTTAAACATAATCTAGTTTTAAAATAAGTAATATAGGCACTCAAATAGTTACTCTTCAATTCATTGAAAATGTTATGTCTTCTTTTGATTTAGCTTCTAGTAAATTAATTGTTGCCTTCTTTTTAAAATGTTTGATGTAAATTGACGGCCTGAAACACAGGTTTTCATAAACCTAGCTCAGGCAAGTCTACATTACAGTTAGAATAAATTTTTCTTCGATTGTAATTAATGTAAATCATAGTTATACTTTATACTTGAATAAATTTTATTTATTATTTATTTATTTTATTTTATTTCACGAAAACAGTGAATTTTAGGTATTGTTTAAATCGTGTAATATTTCATTTCAGTTGTCCCACATCGATCTCTCTCCGAACCACGCGAGTACGATGATGGGCTTCACCAACGGTATGGGAGCCGTCTTCTCGATCCTGGCGCCACTCAGCGTCTCCTTCGTCGTTGAAGATGAGGTAAGTCTTCTAACATTATATTGTTCCTCTTAATTTTTTATCTTTACTTTCCTCTTAAATACAAATTCGGATATGAAACACCGCACTCATCTAGTTTAAAAACTTAATTAATTTTTGCCCTGAAAAGCAATAATTTACAGAAACAAAAATACACAACCGACTTCCAAAAACAACACTAAAAATGTGAAAAATAACTTTAATTTCGGAAGTCGGTGTCTTTGCTTTTCAGTTTCCGTTTTTTGCCACCGACTTCCGAAATTAAAGTTATTTTTCACTTTTTTAGTGTTTTTTTTGGAAGTCGGTTGTTTTTTTTTGTAAAAAGTTTTTATTTTTCACTTTTTAGTTGTGGTACCTACCCCACTCAAATCCGAATACCACTACCTGCTATCTAAATAACAGTGAAGGAGTCAAACAGGATATCGTCTAGATAAACTAAGTGGAAAAAATACGTAATATTGAAGCTAACTCAAAAATTACGCAAGCAAAGTTAATAAAATTTATATGGGACCACCTCGGAAGCATGACCTACCAAACAAAAAAAGAATCATCAAAATCGATTCATAATTGGCGGAGTAATCGAGTAACAAACATACAAAAAAAAAAAAAAAAAAAAACATACTGACGAATTGAGAACCTCCTCCTTTTTGAAGAAGTCGGTTAAAAATGATTACTGAACAGATTTACACCCCAAAATAATTATGCCGCGTTAATTAAACGACTGGTATACAGACAGTAATGGTTTGAATTTAATGGACTTTAAGATGATAGTCAATATGACTATCAATCAAGTTCCCTGTCATCACAAAAATAATGACTAATTAAAATGCATTCCAGACAAGTGCAACAGACTGGCGGAAAGTGTTCTTCATATCGGTAGCGTTCTACTTCTTGGTGAACCTGTTCTACCTGCTGTTCATATCCGCTGACATCCAGGAGTGGAACGAACCTAAACCTTCGAAAGTTATTGGTAAGATTTATTACCATATTTTACATGATTTGTCATTTTCATAATCTTAAAAAATGTAAAGGCAAATGAATAGTAGGTAGCTATCGTAGGGACGTATGTTTAGTACTTTGGTTCTAGGGTATTTAAAAGAACATTAACATTTAAAGTGGTGCTTGGCTATTGCCAGCGGTTTTAAATAAAGTATATTTTTTTTATTTTTTTTCCATTTCTTGATAGAAGATGGGGAGAAGACGAAGAACAACGTGGGTGAACACAAGTTCTGATGCTGAGTGCAGTGTTATGTAAGAACTAGTCATAAATATTAGTGAGGTAAGCTTTGTGATACGCGCAGCGGTACCTTGCTGAGTGAAGACAGAAGTGATATGCAATGCTATAAGTACAGGAAACTGCTTTGTTAATTTATTATATTATTATTGAAAAGTTATAATGACATGAAACTAGCCTGTGATAGATAAAAATAAAGTTACCCATTGTTTACTGATAAAGTATCAACCTCCCATGAGATACAAACTATTTTGATAAAGTGTAATTTTAAATGTTTGTTCCTAAAAACATTATAAAAGCAAATTTCTTTCTCCGTTTTTTTACGACTATTAATTGTTCTATTCCAGTGGCATATGAAAACATATAACATTACGAAATTTTGTAGGTTTTCGTTCATTTGGTATTTTTACAAAAATGGAATAAAATTAACAGTTTTATAACTTCACAATTATATTTTCCTAGAAAAATATTTGCTCAATTTTATTATGTACGGCAAAAGTTTGGAATGTTGCGTAGTCCCTAATTAAAACTGAATATATAATTCTGCGACTCGTGTGATCGTATGCCTTATTAAAATATGACAAATTGTGTCGAGAAATGCCTGAAGGTTGTTTCATTCCCATTTCACGAATCAAATTATAATTATATTGTACAGTGTCATAATTTATGAGTACAGTGAATTTTGTTACTTTAATTACCTTCAATGATTTTTGCTAAATTATGGAAACATGAAGACTTCTCATGCTGATTTAAAGCCTTTCCTAAGATAGTTAATTGATTCAGGCGTGGCTTTTCCTAAGTTTCGTCCCTAATTCCGGTGCTCCATGTTATGCACCCAGCCTGTATTTGTAACATGGAAGAGGCATATATCCAGCAGTGTACTTCAATAGCCTGGCAACTTGTGGCACAAAATGTGAAATATTAATTACTATTAGGTATACTGAACAATGTTATTGTAATATGAATGACATGTTAATTTTTCTTTTTTGCAATTTCATCATTATTTTGTTTCCCCTATTTTTATTTTTTATCCTGTTTACACCTAGTTATAAATAAGTGCATGCTGTGGTCTCCTGTAATTGAAGGAGCACACGTGAAAGAATCGTTTTTGTTATTGTAACTTATAATAATATGTATGTGTATCCTTTGTTGGAGATCCTAAATAAATAAATAATAAATTAAAATAATATACTTAACTTTCTAAATATTCCTGATCAGTAAAATGATAATAATCCTAGATTGTTAATTTAATTCTTATACCCAAGAGTGAAATAATAAAAAGTGAATGCAACGGACACCAAAGAGGATTTTGTAAACGATGTAACCAGTGCCTTCGGCTTATGCAATAATTTATTTGTAAATAATTATAAGTTACATCATTATTTTTATTTAAGACTAAAACTAATTATATAAATCTATATTAAATTATATTTTATTTTATTGAGATCCTTCTTCAATTCGTTTGAAGTTAAAGTCGACTTATAAAGTGGGTGATAGACGTGCGAGCAAGTACGCGTACTTATGGCTCGGCGAGCTGACTCGCCCGTCTGTCACCGCCGCGAGCTGCGAGCCAATTTTACAATGAAATTTTGAGCAAGCTTCGTGTGTTACCGACGGCGAGCCGAGTAAGGTCGCGAACTTAAAGACCGCGTACTTTAAGTAAGCACGTCTATCACCCACTTTAAACGTAATTCTTGTAATATTCAATAGGTAGAAATTATGCATATCTCTTGTAGACAGAGTTCTAAACTAATGCTCAGTTTCGACAAAGCGTGCAGCAAGCCAACAATATATTATTATAACATTTAATTAAAAAACCTTTCAGCAGCCGGTCCGGAGCAGACAATGAGCAGTGAGCTAGAGTAGTCCCGTCATCGATCTTATTATAGTTAACAACGCACACGGACGCCTCAGTTACAACATGTCGATACCTACTGTTCCCGCGACAAACAGAGACGGATATAAATAGGGATAGTACCCATAAATATATTTTTTTTATTTATAGGTAGTGAGCAAAGTTTCGTTGGACCCCTACATTACTTAGGAAACAGTCGGTAGATGTAAATCACAGTGTACCTCAGCAATCCTGAGGACATATTTTTCAAGAGGCGACAATCATAATGTGCTTAATGTGCTTATAACCTACCTACCACGTTTCATCATCATGACTGACAAAACTATGTACCACAGGACGTATCGACCACAGGTACTCAGGTATCTTAGGTAAACTGGTATTCAGGTGGACTATCTTAGATCAAGTGTCACTATTGAAAAATATTGATTGTCTAAGATCATTTATTTAAAAGATATATTTATGATGATAATAAGATGAAGCATGATTGAATAGGTACAGACAGATATTCGGAAATATGCCAAGGCCAGAAAAATACCTAACCTTGATCTTCATCTTTTGAAAAAATCTTCTGCGTTTTCACACCAGACTTTCCGAAAACAGCGCATTTCAAGGAATAAGAATTTGTCAGCTAGTAACGCCGCGCCCGCCCGCCGCGCGCCTTTTGGTAATTTTTAAAGAAATGACAAATCAAAAATTATCAAGATATTGATCTAATGAAGAATAGAAAACAGAAAGAAAATTTGTTTAAGAAAAATAAATATAAAATATTTCTGTTTTAGTAAGCCAATCAATGTTTTGTTGATATAATTATTTCAAAAACCAACGTACCTACCATTACGGCCTGGCCACGGGAAATTCGCTACAGCGAATTTTCGGGCGGCGCGAATTGCGGTGCGTTTTGCGGCAAAACAAAATGTATAGAAATGTACTAAGCATGCCACGGGAACCGCGGCAGAGGCGGGGCGATTTGCGAATTTTGCCGAGCGGATCGCACTGGCGGAAAAAACAAATCCGAATCAATACGGCGCATGTAGGGCTGCTAATTTTTTTTACAAGAAATAAAGTACGAAAGAGACGGAAATAAACAGTATTTTGAAAAAATAAAAAGTGTAACTTTTTTAAAATGTTTTAAATAAGTACATTATTTTTTGGTACTCCTCGCACATATTATTATTGTATCATCATTTAGGCTTCGTAAGCCTCATCACATTTCCATGTAAAATTAAAGTTAATGAGGAGCTAATTTTTTAGTAACTTTATTGTAGCTCTAATTCTGTCGTCCCGCCATTTTGTTTACTTAGGTATATTTTTGTTTCACCATAGAGTTAGTTTTTTAATCTGGTATACTATTTTAACATTTTTTTTTCAATTTGGAGTTGACATTTACACCTGCCAAATTAGTCTACGGGATTTAAAAATGAACTTTAGACTTCGACAATTTGACTTTCTAGGCATTTTTGTAAGAGAAGATGAAGGTAAATAGTTTTCATTTTAAATTTTTTGTGCACTAACTAACTAACAAAGGAATCACAATTATGTTATTAGGTTGAGCTGGAAAACTTGGAAACTAAACAAAATGAAGGCAAAGGCGCGAAAAAAGGTTATGTAATCCGCGCGTATTTGAGTCAGTAGACGTCACCGTCGCCGTCAGCAGACTGTCAGAATGACGGTGACCTCTTGACGACAATTTGACATTTGACAGAATACTTCTGAAATCCACCGCTCGCATTTATTTTTATAAACAGATTTTATTAATGGTTCTGGATACACGCGAAAAATGTATTTTTGAATACTTTATTTTTATTGAATAGTATAAAGTATTTTAAGTTGAAATAAAGTACAATACTGTTTTTAATAGTATGGTTGGCAGCCCTAGGCGCATTCCACGCCCACGGATAGTATTGAAGCCAGGGACTTGAAACTTATTCAAAATAGGGGTATAAGGTATGATAGCGTTACGTAATACGTTAGGTATTGTTCCAGTAACCATTTACGAACTAATTTCTTGGAAATATTACGAAAATCTATCGGAACGACATCAACTATTAATTTAGTAACGATCCGGGTGGATCAATAGAAATTATCGTTACTGGAACGGATCATAATGGTATTTTAACGTTATTTTATAACGTTTCAAGTCCCCGATAGAAGCCCAACAAGTTCTTCTTGTGAAATTCTCCGTCTATACCCCGACATTTATTAAACTAATGAGCTACACAATCTCTTCCAAATATTGAACCAAAAAACCTACTCTCGAAGCAATATCGAGATAACTTAGATAAAGACATTTTGCTCGCGGTCTATATTAATCGCGGCAGCGAACGCTCTTCCCGTGGCTTCATTCCATGCTGCTTGTTTTGCCGCCCCACTTACCGCACCGCAATTCGCGCCGCAGTTCGCGCCGCCTGTCCCGTGGCCAGGCGGTTACTCATTA
The DNA here is from genome assembly GCA_948473465.1 of Lithophane ornitopus. NCBI lineage: Eukaryota > Metazoa > Arthropoda > Insecta > Lepidoptera > Noctuidae > Lithophane > Lithophane ornitopus. Next base: position 16,658,624 of record OX419625.1, read on the forward strand.
AGAATTCTTTCTAATACTGCGTACCTACTGTGTAACCAAGATTACAATCATTGTAATCATCACAATACAACTTGCGACCTTAGAAGTTAGAATGCTTAGAATCGTTATTGCATTACACCCCTTAACAAAAGCAACAAAAACTGTGTCGACGAGGATGGCATCGGAACCCACGCGTGCAGAGCACATTAGATTAGCAGTCCAACGCCAACGTCTTAACCTCTCGGCCACCGATTATGTCTACATTCATGGACATAAATAATATATCTGACAAAGTGCCTTAATATTTGACAGAATTCGCATAATACAGCAGTTTTTTTTAAGTGTATGATAGAAACATGTTAAATTGTCGCCCGTCGGTTTCATTTATTATAATAATACCTACCATCTTTTGTACCGCATTTACTACAATTAAATGGCTTTGACTTTGTAATACGAGTACCTACACCAGGGTGTAGGTACTCGTATACGTACATACTATGACACGAAAAGCAGAACAGGTTCTGCTTTTCGTGTCATAGTATGTACGTGTGCGACATTATCTTTATGTGCGCGTTTAGTTATTCTAAACTACACAATGGATTTTGATACAGTTTTCACCTCCATTTTGAGAATTTAATCCAAAAAGCGTATGTGTGTATCATTGTTTAATTTATAATTATGTATAGACTATAATTATGACTAGTATCCTCGTCAGTAGATCAAACCCGTGCAAAGCAAGGGCGGGTCGCTAGTTAGTAACAAAACGATCTCAGTTAACTTACACTGACCTTCAAATGATCTTCACGGTCAACAAGGGATGTTTTACGATCCTCAAACATAACGTCCTCGACCAGTAAACGACATGTTGTCGTAAAGTGGCTCCCTTGATGACTTAGTAATTTGATCGGGCAACTCCGATGAGATTTTAATGGTTTATGCTTGAGAGAAATGTTAGTGTTACAGTAAAATCTGTGTAAAGTTGACCCTAAAGTGACTGTGGTTACTTTACAGCTGGTTTATTACATTAGCTTAGTAGTAGTGGTAAGTGGTAGAGTGGTAGTACGTTGACAAGATTTAGTTCCTTGAATAAAATAATTGTCTGAAGTGAATAGAAATAGTCAGGTTTGAGTTTGATGTAACGCAAATATTGCAGGCAGTAAGTTATGTGATTTTCCATTAGATACGCTATCATACAATCATATTATTGAAAATTTAAAAAAAAAAACAGAATAACCCGACTGCAAAAACACATAACTGAAAAAAGATAAACAAGCATTATTATTTATAGAATTTTGGTATCGCAGGCGGGACAAACCAGTAACCTGCATAAGTAAAAACAAGCAGTATCCGAATACTACGTTCATGATAATTGAGCTAACGTCGATTTGCCAACGTTACGTTGAGAAAATAATTACTATTTCTGTTACATTTATTATTTCAACTTCAAATCTTGGCACTTAGCTGTTCAAATTATTTAATTGATATACTTAGTGACGCACTGCTAAGGTTGTAAGTATACTATTTCCGGTAACTTTTGACTAACAAAGGTTGTAGGTAACCTGGTTACCTGCAAGAATTTCCTGAGATGGCCTCTTTCGACCTCTTAAAGGTAATCTGGGTTCAGATGAGAAAGGTAAGCAACAATGTTTATTTATAATTAAATTATTGTCATAGTTAAGATGGTATCTACATTGCACTTGTGCGTATAGTCACTTCAGTAAATCTAATAAGGCAACAATTATTTCCCATTTCCCGTATGCGGTGAACTATCAACATCTTCCCGCCCTTGTCCCATGTTAGTTGGGGTCGCCGCAACCCGTTTGCATCTTCCACTCTCCTCTGTCAACCGCCATGCTATCATTCACTCCCTTTTCTTTCATATCATTCGCGAATCACAAAGTGTACAAATAAATTATTGTAAAGCTGTCTTTGTAGTGAGGAATTTTAGTAATTTATAAATTACTGTTGTTATATTATCTCAATACTGGTGTATATCAAGAATTTGTTAGCTATATATTTTCATTTATTCTACTGTCGTGGCGAAACGTGTTATATAAGTGTTATATATACCATAAAAACAGAAGTGTTTCGATTTTTCTGATGAGAAGTGTATATTTCAAAGGGTCTACCTTGGCACATATTAAAGCACCTAGTTTTTAGATCTTGCGTTATCCTTATTAACAAGTACACAACCTACCAAAAGTGAAGGACAAACTACTTTGAGTCAATAATTTTCGATTTTCCTCAAGTTTATAAGTAACTCTAGGAGGATAAATTGTAAGTTTAATAAAGACGTAGGTAAGTTGCAATTCTTACAATTCAACTTGTCCATTGAGTATCCGCAAGCTGTTCTTCTATCCTATGAATTAATGTGATTTTTCATCTCATTTCCCTTCAGACATCCGGCACACCGGTCCGTCAGAATTACAATCATGTTTAGAACCCAACATCAATCGTTGGGCAGTTGACCGCCAGACACAACACCCGTCTGGTCGGAGAATCCTCCCTTTTCTGTGGGGGATGAGTGAACTTTACACCCTGTTCCTCATACCCCTAAATTGGTGAGGATACCCGTTGAAGCCTCGAGTGTTGGCTTGGCTTTGTGACTCGCCTCACTGAAAGTTTGTGGTGTGAGTGATGATGATGACGTCACGCTGGAGTAGTTGCACGAAGGTGGCGTTAACGTTCATATTCGGGGTCACCAATGTAGGGGTATGAGGAACAGGGTGTAAAGTTCACTCATCCACCATAGAAAAGGGAGGATCCTCCAACCAGAACACAGAGTACATTTTTGAACCAGACGGGCAGTTGCCTGCCCCACACAACACCCGTCTGGTTGGAGGATCTTCCCTTTTCTATGGTGGATGAGTGAACTCTACACCCTGTTCCTCATCCCCCTAAACCCTATACCCGATATACGATAATTTTCTCGAAAGTAGTCATCAAAGTTATAAAATCGTCGCGCATTTTATGATACTGGTTATACTGGACAGTCATTGTGGTAACTAACTAAATATTTAATTCACCTTATTGCTTAATCAATAACAAAATAAAGAGTGACTTCCTTATGAGGTCAATGCTAATACAGTATACCGGATCGGTGTCGCGTAAATTAGTGTCGTCTTTGACCATGCATTTTCAATACACATTAACATCTTAACTGAATGCTATAAATGCAAAAGTGAGTGTTTATTTGTTAAGCTTTCACGCTAAAACAGCTGAACGGATATGGATGAAATTTGCACATGGGTAGACCATGACCTGGAAAAGGACATAGGCTACTTTAATCGACATACCACGTGTGGAAGCCGCGAAGCCGCGGGCGGAAGCTAGTTGTATATAAACTATAATCGAAAAAGGCAAACACTATCTACTATAAAGGTAAATACTTTCGGTAAACCAGTGATCCCAAAAGAACTACAATTGTGATCTAAAGATAAATTAAAGCAACAACCAAAACTTAAAATCGTCAGAAACTAAAAGCCATATGCCATCAAATACAAAAAAATATATTATTCATGATTTTATTTTATCACTTTGTTGGCGTAATTAATAATCCAATCAAAAACATAAATGTGAAAATGTAGCCAAATTCAAGAATAAGTGTGGTTGTCGACTTCGCCAACAAAAGAATTGAGATCTAAATGGGTGCCAAGTTCTATAGATAATCCTGAAATTTATAAAGAACATACAACATTCTAAAATAAATTTAAAACAAAAAATTCTGATGTTTTCTATTTAAAAATATAACTTCATTGAATAGTCGAATTATTTACACAAAGCACTTAGGATGAAAATTGAAGCTGAAAATTTTACTTGGCTAGTTTTTACGTACAAGTTCTCTTATATTTGGCTAATCAACTTATCTTATTTATCTTGGATAATTTCTATGTCTATAGTATCGCGCTGCAAAAGAACTAAAACAAACGGCAACTTTGTTCTGCTGCTGTTCGTGACAGCTACATCTTACACTCGCGCCACGTCATTGTGCTGTTATTGTGCTTTTCTAGTGTGCGTGCATTTAACGGCTAACAGTTGGACGCTATTATCTTTTATTTTCGACGAATTTGCAGCTTTGACTGTCTATTTAGGCATATTTATATCTGAACTCTTTATGATAAGCGCAAGTTACCGTTTCTTTATTGTAAGGCCAACATATCTTACTCCTATAAAATGTTGGCTTGCTGATAAAAACTAGCCAAGTAAAATTTTCAGCTTCAATTCATCCTAAGTGCTTTGTGTAAATAATTCGACTATTCAATGAAGTTATATTTTTAAATAGAAAACATTGTTTTAAATTTATTTTAGAATGTTGTATGTTCTTTATAAATTTCAGGATTATCTATAGAACTTGGCACCCATTTAGATCTCAATTCTTTTGTCGGCGAAGTCGACAACCACACTTATTCTTGAATTTGGCTCCATTTTCACATTTATGTTTTTGATTGGAATTATCATTATTATCTACCACATAATTAATTTACTTGTTATTGCTCCATTTATAATTCTTTTTACCTTTTGTGGTACAGTAATCCAGTAGTAGGTGCATCGTCTTCACATATAATTATATAATTCATGTATACAAAATAATATTGTAAAACATTTTTAAAAGAGTAACGGTGGAGTTTCTTGCCCATTCTTCTCCATACGAAAACTACCTTTTGGAAGGAGCAACTAGAATCAGTTCTATTTCTCTGTTTTTGACGTTCAAAAGTGCCTTTTATGTGCCTATTTGAAATAAATGATTTGACTTTGACTTTGACATTACTTTTTGTAAAGAAATTGTTATTATTCGTCAACTGAAACAGTCTTATTACAAAAAACTGCAAAAGTACTGGTTTAAACCAAGACAGAAAAAGGTCTAGGATTGTTAGGGTAATAAAGCTAGGTTTTAAAACATGTTACGATTACAAAACGAAGACTATTCGAGGATCAGTTAGTACCAAAGAAGGTTCATGGTTCAAATAATGTCCATAGATAAAAAACAAATTTGACATTCTTTCATTCGTTCACGTAAGCTTTATTTGAAGCAACGTTCTGTTTCTCTAAATGTTGATATTATAATAACACTTGAAATGCTTAAAAAATTATTTATCAACTTTAAAATATGTCATAAATTGTTCTTTCTTTATGTTACAATATATTGAACACAACACACAAGCACAAATTGTACTTTTGACGTGCTTTTTTATAATCAAGTTGTCATATTTTTTAAGACCTCTAGCGTGAAGTGGAGCGCCTTACATTCGGTGGAGGCGCGCGTAATTTGAGACGAATGTAATGTGTTGCGTCCTATATTATTAGATAAATATTATGAAGCATTTGTATTCATTGTTTTTAACAATACTGTACTGTTACTTAGGTGGTTTTTTCGTGAGCACAGATTACAATTCTATATAGTTCGTGAGTTACTTGTGTTACTTGAATGAATCTACGAATAAAACAATAATATTACCTAGTTTATTTTGATTTTGTCTAATGTTAGGTTAGCATTGACCAAGGTTACATACTTCATGGCGAACCCAGTTGCGTAATGCGCAAACCACTTGCACTTCAGGAGTCAATAGGCATCCTCGAGAGTCGTGGGATAAATCCTCACGTAAAAGATCCACTATTTTTCCACCAACCTATACGTCTTGTATCTGAAATCTTCGTCACTCAATTCAAACGGATTCACAAGATAAGGGTGTCTGTAAGATCGCCGAGACGTCTCCAGCGTATCCAAATCTTCCAAATCCATCACGTCGATCATGTTAATATTCATTTTATTAAGATTTTTATTTAAAATAACACAATAACCAAGACGCCAAATAAATTTGTACCAAAGTTAAAATAAGGGGTCTCGGCGGATTAACTTTAGTACCATAGATAGTTCTGGAACTAGTGATAAACTTCATTTTATAATAACGTATTATTTAGTCATGGTTTAAACCTAGTAATAATCCCAGTACTAAATTTAGATCGCGTTTTGGAATAAGACGGAAAGTAATCTGTAAAATCTATTTTCCAATATAAGTAGCAAGATTGTGTAAGAATGTATTTCTTTCGAAACACATTTAGTTACAATTGTCCGCAATGACGTCAGACCGCTGAGCTGGTGCGGTGTTGTAGTTTGTGTTAAAATTGGTTGGTTGTCAAAGTTCTATAAAAAAAACGTGACTGTGCTGTCGGGGGAACTCCGTCAGGAACGAAGTTCCGTCCCCACGTACCTATGATTGAATTTAATTAATTTTCGCAGCCACTATTTTGCCGTTACATTTTGACTTCACTATCGACTTTACGTAACTTATCGGTACAAGTACGATTTTTTTATATTATTTTATTTTATTTATGGGCTACTAGCATTAGCCCGCGGCTTCGCTGGAGTGGAAATTTTCCCACGGGAACGTGCTGTTTTACGATCCTGCGGAAATCTTGACACCGCAATTCAGATAATCGCGTCATTAGCACAACGTCATCAAATGAGTAACTACACTGGTAAACTCAAACTCTCCGTTCCAAACCAAGTAGTACAGTCACGAGCAAAAATATGTATACACTCAGCAAAATTCAATAACGATTTTCTCGTGGAATAACGATTGTAACTTTGACATGATACCTATTTCATAATAATAGGGGTTCCAAAATGCTATGTTCGTAACATCATAAAATTACAATCATTAGAGTAGGAGAAAATCACTTTTAAAAGTTGCTAAGTGTATACATATTGGTGCTTGTGCCTGTACTACCTAATCAGCTTTGATCGAGTGGACAGATCTTAATTAATGAAATAACTACTAAGGTTTCCTGTCCACGACACCGGAGTCGCACCGGCGCGCGGTGCCGAACCGCATGCTTGTATCGGCGCCGCGTAGATTTTACATTTTCATTCTGTGATGATCTGAATTTTTTTCACCTTGTGGTCCGACTCTTGTGCGGCTCCGAAATCATGTACCTACAGGAAGCCTAAATGTGACCTCAAGATACGGACTATGACAATATTTCAAAACCTTAACCGTCTTATTCCAAAACGCGATCTAAATTTAGTACTGGGATTATTACTAGGTTTAAACCATGACTAAATAAAACGTTATTATAAAATGAAGTTTATCACTAGTTCCAGAACTATCTATGGTACTAAAGTTAGTCCGCCGAGACCCCTAGTTTAACTTTGGTACTAATTCATTTGACGTTTGCGTGGCGTCTTGGTTATTGTGTTATTTTAAATAAAAATCATAAAAAAATGGATATTAACATGATCGACGTGATGGATTTGGAAGATTTGGATATGCTGGAGAGGTCTCGGCGATCTTACAGACATCCTCATCGTGTGAATCCGTTTGAATTGAGTGACGAAGATTTCAGATACAAGTATAGGTTCATAAAACGTTTTGGTGGAAAAATAGTGGATCTTTTATGTGAGGATTTATCCCACGACTCTCGAGGATGCCTATTGAGTCCTGAAGTGCAAGTGGTTGGCGCATTACGCAACTGGGTTCGCCATGAAGTATGTAACCTTGGTCAATGCTAACGTAACATTAGACAAAATCAAAATAAACTAGGTAATATTATTGTTTTATTCGTAGATTCATTCAAGTAACACAAGTAACTCACGAACTATATAGAATTGTAATCTGTGCTCACGAATAAACCACGTATGTAACAGTACAGTATTGTTAAAAACAATGAATACAAATACTTCATAATATTTATTTAATAATACAGGACGCAACACATCACATTCGTCTCAAATTACGCGCGCCTCCGCCGAATGTAAGGCGCTCCACTTCACGCTAGAGGTCTTAAAAAATATGACAACTTGATTATAAAAAGCGCGTCAAAGGTATAAGTTGTGCTTGTTCAATATATTGTAACATAAAGAAAGAACAATTTATGACATATTTTAAAGTTTATAAATAATTATTTAAGCATTTCAAGTGTTATTATAATATCAACATTTAGAGAAACAGAACGTTGCTTCAAATAAAGCCTGCGTGAACGAATGAAAGAATGCCATTTTTGTTTTTTATCTATGGACATTATTTAAACCATGAACCTTCTTTGGTACTAACTGATCCTCGAATAGTCTTCGTTTTGTAATCGTAACATGTTTTAAACCTAGTACTAGCTTTATTACCGTAACAATCCTAGACCTTTTAGTCTTGGTTTAAACCAGTACTTTTGCAGTTTTTTGTAATAAGACCGTAAGGGTTTGGAAATATATCCCCGTGACCCCGGACGCGCCGCACTCCTGTTGCCCGCCTCGCGGAAAACTTAAACAGCCAATGATTAACAATTATTATTAATTATTGGTTGTCTAAGTTATATAAAATAATCTGGTACCTATATACAAAACGATAAAAACGACCTTTCATAATGGAAACAACTCTCCTAGAAAAGAAAATATTTTTGCTATTATAGTTTTGAAAGGCGCTAGGTGTTAAAAATCGATTACTTGAAAAAAAATTTAAATCGTAAAAATATTCTGTTTTCTGACTTTTTCCTTTGTATACACACAATTACCAGCCTGGATACCAAATTACAACTTTCTAGGTCATCTGGAAGTGGGTTAGGTTTTTGATCTATCGGTAGGTAAGTCAGTGATAAAAATGTCGATTTTTTTACGTTAATATCTCAATAACCGTTTGAGCTGTATTTATGAAATTTGGGGTTATAGTTGATCTAAGGGGTATTAATAAATAAACCAAATTTCATGTGTGTACGTTAAATAGATTTTGAGTTATTGAGGGGTGAAAAGTAGCTCCAAATTGTTCGTGTAATATAACACTCGGCTGATGCATCGCCAGTTCTTTTCTTGAACTTGGCTTGACACGCTGCTGCATGTGTAGATGTGTATACCCATGCCAAATTACAGCTTTCTAGTCACAGTCTAACAGTCTCTGAGCTAAGCCGGATACAGACATGCGGACATTGAACAAGGTATATTTCACTAATGGCCGACAGCAAAGAAAGAAAGGTCCTAGTCTTGCTAATAATGTGAACCATAAACCATGAAATAGAGCCTAGTATTTCATCGCAGCAACAAGTTGCAGCAAATTGAGCTGAGATGAGGTCCATTTCTGGCTTCGAATAATTTTATTTTCGTTTTTTCCCCTTTTTAATTATTTCCTATTTCATTTTAATTTAGCACCAAATAACCAAAATTATTAACCCAAACAACCGTCTCACGCAAGATTTTACAAAACAAGTCTCACAGAGACTGCACTACAGAAAACAGCATTCAAAGGACAAGATAAATTAATATTCCTAACCATCACACGGATGTAGCCTGGGTATAAAGGACGAAACTCAAGATTTTCGAGACCATTTTCCTCTGCAGTTTCGTAAATTTTCCTTAAGAATTAGATGGAAGATTGATTAAGGAAAAGACGTTAAATGGTGACAAATATCTTGAGATAAGCAAATAAGTTTGGTTAGTACGTGACTGGAGTTGGGAAATGTCACTCATTTGTATTTTTTGTGTGGCCTGACGTACGTAATACGTAATTGGTAACAATTACGTAATACGTAATTGTTACCTGAAGATCGTGTGTGACTACAATTCTAATATTAGGATAGGTTAGGAAGTTAGATCGGTTAAATAATTCGTTTATGTTGTCAAGATTCAACAGCTTCTACGCACATGTGCTTATTGTTCTTTCTTCTTCGTTTTTTTCGAAGAAAATTGCTATTAAAGTATTATGACTCATGACAGGGCCATTTTCAAAGTAGTGTGGGGTAGTCTCAGTACCTTTAAGAATGTCTCCGTAATTGGAGTTATTAACATTAATATCTGTCCTGAAGGTCAATGTCCGAAATCCTTAGAGTATTTAAACCTTTGTGCATACCACAGTATCTTACCTGCCCACACCCTACCCACGAGAAGTGGCAAAACGTGTCTGGATCACGTGATGCTTAAAACGCGATATCAGGCGCTCACTGCTGTACTGCAGTCAACAGTCCCTGATCATCAGGCTGTTTTACTATGTCTTCATCGCAGGCAGGCAAGAACTTTTGCCCACGTTTCCATCAACAAAACAAACGTTGAAAAACTAAACGACAATTTATCCCAAGTTAACTGGCAACCGGTATACTCAATATGTGACGCAAATATTGCCATGGAATTTTTCATTTCAACTATTCAGCATGAAATTGCAGCAAACACTACTGTCCTAAAATTATCGAACCGTAATAAAATTATTAAACCATGGATTACCCCAGGACTGATCCGTTGCATGAGACACCGGGATAGATTACATAAAAAGTTAAGAAAGTCACCTGGAAACAACACACTTAAAACTATCTACACATGGTATCGAAATTTCTGCAACCGTCTACTAAAGAAAGTTAAAACATCGTACGAAGAGAACCTATTGAAAACTGCGGGCAAAAATAACAAAAAAATATGGCATGCAATAAAAACTATAACGAACACTAAAAAGTCTAAAAATGCCGCGACAGATTTAATTAATACATACAACGCAAGAAAGTCGGTGGGAAAAGTTAATGATTTCTTTGTCAATGTGGGCAAAGACTTGGCTGATAGTACTACACACTGTGTAAATCCGGAGCACTCTTAGTTGACAACTGAAAACACAAAGCACTGTCTCAAATCTATCGCCTTACTGGACACAGATGAGGCGGAGGTAGAGAGTTTGATTATGGGTCTGAAAAATATTTGTTCCGTTGGTTGGGACTCGATACTAAATAGCCTTCTTAAAGAAAACAAACATATACTTGTTCCCCTTTTAACACATCTTTTTAATACTTGTTTATCACAAGGTGTTTTCCCTACAGTCCTGAAGAAGTCCGTGGTGCATCCGATACATAAATCCGGAGATAAAGACCGCGTCACCAACTATAGGCCTATTTCTATTTTGCCTTCTATATCCAAGATCCTTGAACGCATCCTCAATAAAAGACTCACAAGCTACAAATAACCGAAATAAATAACTTACTTTCAAACAAAAAATTTGGTTTTCGAGCGGGAAAGTCAACAAGTGATGCAGCTTATGAGCTTGTGGATTATGTGGTAGGAGAATTGGATGCGGGCAAAAAGACTATGGGCATTTTCTTGGACTTAGCTAAGGCCTTTGACACGGTCTCTGTGCCGCTGCTTTTGCAAAAACTGGAACGAATAGGCATTAGAGGAGACCAACTTAAAATATTTAAAGACTACTCTCTGATCGCACACAATGTGTGAAAATAAGTGATTGTATAAGCAGTGACTTACCAGTCTCCTTCGGTGTCCCGCAGGGTAGTATTCTGGGTCCAAGTATATTTCTCGTCTATCTAAATGACCTTTGTGAGCTTAATCTTGCTGGAGGTAAAATAATATCGTACGCGGACGATACGGTGCTCCTATTTTGTGCTGATACTTGGGAGAACGTGTATAAGAGTGCACAGTATAGTTTAAATATAGTAAGCCATTGGCTGCAGAATAATGTACTTACTCTTATTGCAAGTAAAACGCAATATCTCACCTTTTCTATGCGTAACTGTAATCCGCCGCCCTCTACTTTCTCCCTAAAGCACACAATTGCTGTAATGATGTAAGCTGTTCTTGCCCTTCCCTAATTAAAGCTGACAAGGTTAAATATTTAGGAATAATTATTGACAATATTCATCTTTTCGACCACATATATACATGGTTACTTCTAGGGTATGAAAACTGATATTTGTCTTCAAAAGTCTAAGAAATGCAGCTGAACCTAAATTAATTAAGCAAGTGTACCTAGCTCTTGGCCAATCAGTGCTACAGTATTGTATTTCTGTATGGGGAGGCACGTCAAAAACTATTCTCAAGCCACTGGAAGTTGCACAAAGAGCAGTACTCAAGGGCAACACTTTCCGGCCCTATCTGTTCCCAACTTACCTTTTGTACCAGTCTTGTGAAGTACTTACTGTCCGTCAGCCCTTTGTCCTGCACGCAGTCTTGAGACATCATGCAAATACAAAGTACGAAAGGTCCTCTTATGTATCTAAGCGGAGACGAAAGGTCATCACATGCAGTTATCTACCAACCTTTAAACACCCATACGTTCGCAAGTACTATTGTTTCCTAGGCTCTTTTCTGTATGAAAGATTAAATAAGGTTATAGATATTTACCCCTTAAATAGAAACAAATGTAAATTTACGGTAGTAGACTATATTAGCAAGCTAAACTACAATGAGACTGAAAACTTATTGTCTATAGTTAAGTAGCTTATATATTATATAATATTACTCACCCTCCTACACACATACACTCGTTTACACTGTACTCACCGGAGGCCATCACTTTACAACTAATTTATGTTTGTTTTTCCTACATAATTTTGTCACTTTCCTTTATTTGATATAATTTTATTATTTGTTACGAATTATCTCTAATCCATTGTGTTTTAAATGTGTATAGAGGTCAAATAAATTAATGTCCCAAATGTCGCCTACAACAGGGGAGAGCGCTGATGTCTGAAATACAGATATTTTATATCTAGTTCAGACACAGATGTTCCAATATCTGATCATAGATTTAAGGACTTTAAAATATGTCATCGTATATCTTAATGTATGTATGTTTTTGAACAAATAATTTTTTTTTTTTTTTTTTTGTAGTATTTTTTCTTCTCAGCTCTTTGGCTGGTTTTTTTTTTTACAACATTTACGGACCGTATTATTATTATTATTATTATTTTGAAATAACATACTTCAATGAATACTTAGACTAGATAGCTGCGAAATATAGGTGCTATGCAAGTCATTAAAAATAATAATAACAACACTCTTGTTAGATGGAAGTCGGAAATTATCAATATTTCCCAACGTAATATTTTCATGTGCATTGCAATAAGTACCTATGACAAAAACTACCTATCAATATAATAAAACTTCCTCCTCCCGGTGCACGGTGGCGTCGGCTGTTACTGCGTCGCTTTTACTTCAAGTACCTACTTGCAACATTTTAATAGTGTTCACTTATCTAGCTTTCTAGGTGAAATCACTGAAATTGTGTGATTCTTCGTTAACTATGGTTGGTTGATACGAGTTCTTGCTAAAGTAAGGGCTATCCAGCTCGTGTAATCTACCAGTGTACGGCACTATGTGACACTGTACTGCGCAGTGTACGGCTCAAATGTGTCTGTCGGTGAACTCATTCAAGTACCTAAATATTTTCAAATGTGCTGCACTGTACGCGTACAAAAGTTACTCACACAGTTACAGCTTTGCCGTTGAAAACAGAGACTAACGGATCTGCAGCTCAGTACTGTTGGAGTTGTGCTCAAAATGTTTGTGAATGGAATTACGCCTTTAGGGTCACATCACTATAGTACCGCTGCCAAGACCATCTTTTCAACATTTACAAAATTGAACGAGAACATTACAATGTACAACGTACCAAATACAAATATGAAAAGTCGTGCCTCCTGATACACGAGATCTTTATGTGACGGATTGAGTGAACTATCAGTTATCCTCTGTCGATTGGCTTTTAGAAGGTGATAACAATTAAAATTCTATTGTGTCTCGTTAGTGACAGTTGGAGGTTTAAAAGGTCTTGAAACCATTGAATAGAGAGTTGTCTAGAGTCAATGGGAAGTTCGTTAGATAAACACACACCCACAGTTAAGGAATAATCCTTTTGCACTGTAACGGTTTCTTTTACTCGACTGCGCGACTGCAAAGACAGGGTTTTTTTTGTGGGATTCTTTATAATTTTGAAGAATCCTAACGACGGGATGAATACATGACTATATCATGATCTATGAAATACATGACTTGTCTATCGACTCGTCCAAGTCGCGCCATGGTTATAGGTTTTGTTTTTATAAGATCAAACTGGTGGATTTAAGACATCAATAAGTATCTAGTAGTTTAGTAGTCTTTAATTTTTTTTTGTACCTTGACTATTTGGTCTATCACAAAGCGCTTGAGGAGACGATTCGAAAAATATATCATACTAATAAACTTGTTTTGAAATTAATTGCAATCGGGTTTTTGGGTTTTTGTTTTTTTATTATCATTTCCTATAATTACATAAAATTATATTTTTAAAATAAAATAAAGATTTATTTATACACAATATTTACAGAACACTACTAACTATTTACATAAAAAACTAAAACTAAAGGGACTAACTAAATAAATATAAAAACAAAGGGACCTTTGGCGTCGAAGTATTCGTCCGCATCGCTGTCATCCGGAAACGTGCCCAGAATACTGGCAGCATTTTTAAATATTAGAATATAAAAAACATTTAAAAATACAAAAAAAATATCATATTATGATATATTATGAAATATAAAAAAGTATGTCCATTTAGAGCGTTATATAAAACTAGAGTGTAGTAAACAAGCATGATAAGGAAACCCATAAAGTAGCCACTTGCACTATACAACTATTTCACGAGTCACTTCAGGTGCACGCATTTCAAGTGATTTGTTTTTTACAAAGTAAGCTATTACAGTAATGTGGGTAATGAAATGAAATCACTACGTCTAATATTTATGAGACACGTGTGATAAATAAAGTTAAAGACAATTTGCAATAAATTCTAGCGTTACTATTAGGCACAGATAGAAATATTTTCATCGCTTTATCAAACAAATAATTATGATAGTGCAGAATCGCAAAGTATTACATTTCCTGTTTTTGATTACGAATGATAATCAGATCCGGTTTTAAGTTCAGTTATTTTGTTGCCAACGTTAGGAATTTTTAATTTTAATGTTATTAAATTCAAAAGGATGTCGCAAAAATACTTTCACTTGCATAATTAAAATTATATAATTTAATTTTCCTTGTCGTTATTGCAGGAAACACTTAACGTTTTTGAAGCAATTGGTGTCAAATAGAAAATATTTAGCATATTTGTATTTTTAAAAGGCAGTCCTGATGTTATGTAGGCCGTAGGTAATCTACATTTGACAATCAATTGATTAATGCAATTTAGTCTTAAAAAAACGGGGAAGTGTATCGAACAACCAGTATTACAAGTAAATTGAAACAATACTATTCACTGATTGAGAAGTGGTCACTGTCATTTGTGGATCTTTGACAGTCGTTACGAGTCGTCAGAAGCCCGAAAGTCTGACAACCAGTCTAACCAAGGGGTATCGTATTACCCAGTTACTTGGTTGTGGAGGTCAGATAGGCAGTCGCTCCATGTAAAATACTGGTATTCAGCTGCATCCGGTTAGACTGGAAGCCGACCCCAACATAGTTGGGAAAAGGCTAGGCAGATTGATTGACTATTCACTGATTCCATTACTTGCTATCTGAATCTTACTTTACTTTTAAAGGGAAAATAGAACAACATGTATAAAAGAACTGAGCGATAATCACATCTGTTGTGTTTAGCATAATAAATTGCCTCCGGTTCTAAGGACAATTCTAACTGAGAGGGGAATTAACTTCCCTCCCGTTTGTCAGCATCACGGCTGCCCGAATTAACGAGATGAACATTTAATTAGTATCAAACTTTCCTTCCGAAAAATACGGTTTTGAGACGCAAGATGATTTACGCGAGCTTTCAGAAGAACCGGCGAACACAACATTTTATTCGGCGAGAATTTCAGAAATATTTTACTTAGAAGTATGGAAACACCTTTCTAATAGTAACATCTATTCGCTAACGGAAAACAATCTTAATTTTTATTACCTAGCAATCTGACTTTTAATAATTCGTGATAATGTGTATACTTACCTAAATTACGAAAAGTTAACTACCTTTATGAAAACCAACTTCAATAAAAATATTATTTGGAAAAGTTATGATAGTCAGATGTATCTGTAGGTGGTCCTCTGAAGTTTATTGTACAATAAAATAACTAGAACGGTCATTTGTGACACAAATGACCGTCGGTTATTTAACAAAATAACTACAGTAACCAAATATTTATCTGAAAAAGATTAGTACTAGATATTAGATACTACTAGGTAATACTGGTATTCAGCTGCATCCGGTTAGACTGGAAGCCGACCCCAACATAGTTGGGAAAAGGCTAGGCAGATTGATTAGATACTACTAGGTTATAGAACCTAGTTTGTTTAATTCAACCTGAATGCATAAGTAGTTGTGAGAAATCAAACCCGATTTCCAATTGGGAATCTATTTTTAGATTCATAATTGACTTTTGCATAATTTAGCCAAAAGATAGAAAAGAAAAAAAAATTGCAAACAAAATTTGTAACCGCCTTACTCAACCTCAACCCTTATAACAAATAAGTATGGAAGCGGGTTCAAAGAAAGTCTGTTGTTTTGTTGTTAATTACGGCAGTAGGGCTTTGGACTAAATGTGTCTGGACCCGATCTCCACAAATCCCCTCTCATTTTGGGGACTCAGTGATTTTATTTATTTGTTCTTCGTCTCGTAGGAGACGAATTGTAAATTTTTACAGCTTGGGGTCAATGGGGCCATTTGGAGTCACAAGATAGTTATCCTCACTTTAGTCTTATCCTTTAAGATTTGTGTGACAGTGGTATGTTAGTGGAGTAACTAGTAACAATCAGTAGCATTAAATCTGATACTTTAATAACTAGTAGACGCGGGCTGTCGCTGTCCTCTGTCCAGTCACACTTTTGAGTTCACAGTCACCGTGGAGTTTCTTGCCGGCTCTTATCCATAGGAAACAACCAATTGGAACCGTGCAACTACCTAGGTACCAACCTACGTTTCAGAAGAGCCCATGTAGGTTTATGTGAAATAAAATATTTAGATTCCGATTTTCTCTGATTTAGCTTTAGATTTTTTTAACCTAAAAATATGCTTAGAAAATTATTTTAAAATTTTGATGAGGACTCCTTGCTCACACCTTAAGTAGAACCAAGCCATTATATGAATGAATGAATGAATGTTATTTATTTCTCAGTATATGGTACAAATTGAGATCTTACATTAAACACTGTTTCACACATACTACCATTGCTGGTGTAGAAGATTAAATAAGAAGTTAATCATTATTAAGTAGGTACATGCAAATCAGAACTAGGTACATTATAAGAATATTATATAAAATTATGAAATCCTGTATTAAGTTTATGAATTTCATCAAAAATGCATTTTAAATAATGTCAAAATATCAATAACTAAATCAAAAATATAAATCATAATGTCAAAAATATACCTAAATCATAATGTCAAAGAATAAACCATAATGTCAAAATATAAATCATAATGTCAAAAAATAAAGATTACAGCGTCCGAGAATTCTTAATAATGTCAAAGTACTAATGTCATTATTGGGATTTTTAATTACAATATCAAAATATATGGTTTAAAAATTCATTGACGGAATAAAAACACATGTCTAAAAGCCAATCAAACATTTTACATTTAAACTTATTGATTGGTAATATTCTCAGGCCAGGTGGTAATTTATTATAAATTTTTATTGTCATACAACTGGCATTTCTACTGTATAATTGCAATCTCTGAGTTTATAACGCGCGCTGTCAGCTATACCTATGTCTACGCTTTACATCGTTCTTATTCATTTTCTTTATTTAAAATATCTCCAGCATTTACAAGGAAATAACTTTAAATAATATCAAGTACATATTTATTCCAGACTAGAACGGACTCCACACCATTTAATTGACACACTTTGAATAAATATAAAATTAATTCTGTATTATCAAAATCACTGAATATCGACAGATTGTTGTTGAAATCACAATCAGATTCGCGCTCTCCTGTTGATGTGACGTCACACGCGTCAGTTCACTACATTGTACTACTATACAAGTTGTTACTGTAGTGTACAGTAATCTGTAGTTTATGCTGTTTGTTTGACAAACATAAAAATGTTTCAGATACTTCTCTTGAAACGGCACAATACGTCAATGAAGTGGTAAAATGATTAGCCAATATAATGTCACCGAGGTTGGTTTTCGTATGAAGTATCATAACTCCAGAAAGTAGAAAAACTCACGTAAAAGGATTTGGATTTCATACCTGTGATCATTCTTGTGGTTAATTAAAGGCTAACTTGCGTGTTTGGCTACGTCACTTGCGCGCTAACAGTGCATGTACCATGACTGATGGTAGGCAAGTTTCTGACTTCATTATTCATCCTAATACTGTGGTGGTTGATTTAGGTGATTAGAATATGGTATATTTTATGTTTATATATACTTAATTATGTTAGTATGTCTCTACTTAGATGTATTTTTTTTCCATTTTTTTGTCCAATATTTTCAAAACCTAGCACTAAAGCCGCGGCACATTCAAGTCTGTCTAAGTGAGCGATATAAAGGCATGAGCGACGCGTCGCAGGCGCATAGGCGAGGCGCGCGCACTACGCTCACTTCCTACCCGCGTTGCCTTGGTGACCACACACGGACACGCCAACACGCGATACGAATACGATAATAAACGATTAAATAACGATTTTTTCTGAAAACAGTGCTGTGTGTGAAGTGAATATGGTTGATAGTGAAACGCAAGAGGTGGCGGCGCTGAAGCCTGGTAAGTAAAAATTCTACTGTTTTTTCAGTTTTACGTACCTATGTCTACTTTGAAAAGGGCCAGAACAGAAAATTTAGTGCTGTACGAAAATGTAGCAATAATTGCGAACTCAATAAGTAACACCGACCTACATAGTATATGGATAGTTTATTTGTTATAGGAAATAAAAATCTGAAATTACAACGAGTGTGAGGAGCATTAATCAAATAAAAACTTTGACTACTACAAGCATTTTCTCATTGCTTTTAATCCTAACTAGATATTCCATGTATCAATTGTAGTGTCCACCTTTTATATTTTATCTTGATCTCAGATACTTATAGAGACACGATCATAAATAACGAGTACACACACCTTAATGATACTGAGTGAAAACAACAAAATATAAAAACGTAATCTGTTCGATTTATGCCCTAACACGTGTGACTCCGGATTTTTAATTTGTCTGTCTGTGGGGTCTTGTTTATATCTTTTTAGTCGTAGTTGGGTTTTAGTTTTTATATTATTATACGTATTTTTTTAATTTTTTTTTAAATTCTTTTGGGGTTATAATATATATATTTTTGAAATGTGCTCATTAAGCCCTTTTATTTGATATCCAACATGGTACGATTAAAAATTTTTTTTTTAAGTTACTGACTTTATGTCCTCTAGAGGCCGCCATTTTTAATTTATTACACATAGCCTATAACCAGCGGAAAATCAAGAAGCTTCCAACGATACCTCATTTCTCAAATTGTGATGAGTGCTTTAGAAGATAGGAGGGAACAGATGAACATACTTACATACATACATACATACCGGTCAAAATCATAACCCTCCTTTTTTCTTCGCCGTAGTCGGGTAAAAATTACTGTTAAGTTGCATATTGTTAGACTGGCACCTAAAACCCTAACATCATAGCCCCACAAAAAACATTTGTGTTTTCCTTTCCTTTAGTAAAAACCTAAAATTTACACAAAAAAAACTGGAAAATTGAAGGTAATCGGTTATAATTTCTTTATGTCGTGTAGTTTTATCGAACGGCTATTAATGCTTCCATTTACGTAGTTTATTACCGTATATCAGTTGTTTGATTACATAGAGTCTGTTGGGATTAGTGAAAACAAATTATCTTTTACTGGCAATGATCGGTTATAGATAATGTTTATTTACGTGTTTTTCTTGCAAATTGTTCTTCTGGAATTTAAGTTAAATACTGTAACTATTCTTATTATGACCTTGTCCAAAATATTTTTAATGTTTATTGATAACACGCTTTTTTTGTTAATTAAACAATGTAAAAACAGGAATTTAATTGATGTTACTACTTCCTATACATAAAAATACATTGTTATATGAAAATGAAATGAAAACTAATTTTCACTTGAATAAACAAAAAAGTAATTAGATTTATTATGATTACACGAGTTAAATAACCCAAAATGTTCAAAATGTTTTCAACGACATAAACGTAGTTATTACTAACAGTTTTATGTACTTAGTACATACCGGACCGAATTGTCTATACATTTATTGCTGCGAGTTACGTCATATTTTTACGTTTACTTGCTATTTAAACAGTGACAAACTGACAGGAACTTTTAAAAACATCACCAACATACGCTAAGTGGATTAAATACGGATTATTGAAACTAACGCAAAAACTACCCAAGCTGTGTTAATAAAAATATGGGACTACCCGCAAGCTTCCCCTACCAAACGTAAATCAGCCCAGTAATCACGGAGAAATCGGTGTACCTATATGAAACAAAAACTCGCAGGATGCATAACCTCCTTTTTTTTAAAGTCGTAACTAAATTCGGAATGTGATATTCAGTAGTTTTATTTGCAATCAGTCCAAGTTAAAGAACCATAATAAATAATTCTGGGCAATTTGAACGGAGTAACTACCCAGATGACGACTAACAGAGAGTGTGGAAGAAAAAGACATGTTGCGTCGACCCTAATAAATTGGGATATGGGCAGGAGAATGAATTTGAGCGACCAAAAATAACCAAAAAGACCATGAACAACATTTGCACTTGTTATGGAAACAGACCTTCAAACTCATAGTAATTTCAAAATTGCATATTGTTGACCTGAATTTATAACTGTTACTCTACTCCTCCATATCTCCACAAAAGATAACACTTAGTACGAAGAGCTCGTTGAATAACTTACATATTTACTGGAAAAGATTGTGAAAGCCATGCTAGTTTGTTATAACCAAACAACTATAGTGTTGTTAAAACGTGTGCAGAGCTACAGACAGGGTCACTAATGGCCGCTTCCCTTTTTAAATAGATATCATCATTAGTTACTGCCGCATGCCCAATATGGCGAGTTTGTAACGATTTTCAATGACCCCATTGAACACCGTTGTGCTAATTTATTTTAATCTTCAGCATTATTTACTCGTTTAAGTATTTTAATGATGGTTGAATTTATATGCTGGAAAAGATCATAATGGCAAAAATAATATTTGGTTTACTTAATCGAGTTATTATTTCGCAATATGGTATAACGATTATTGTTGCTGATAAAGATTAAATTCATCGTAATTAATAATTACATATAACGTCATGCTAGATGATATTCAAAATCATTCATTCAAAATCAATCATATCCAAAATCTCAATTCATTTATGAGAATATTATGTATGTTAGAAAAAATCTAAATCTTTTTAATAAAATAAGTGATAGACATAATTTTAATACTACAAATAAAGACAAAATAGATCAACCATTTTTCAGATTTGCTAAACTACAAACATCTTTTATGGGGTACTGCGTACAATATTCGAGTCTGGACAAATTCATACTGGTTGCATAATTTAATTTATTTGTATATCATAGATTTTTACACATTTTGTGATTACTTAAACTCACACACTGTCTTATTAGTATTATTTGTAAATGTTAGGAATATTGTGGTATTGTATAGGTACTTACTTTTACAATGTTTGTAAATATGTGAGCACCATGTGTATCTATCACATAATTTTATTAATCAATTTATTTGTCATTGCTCCATTTTTAATTCTTTTTACAAATTGTGGTACAGTAATTGTATTCTAGGTGCATCGTATTCACATGTTAATTGATGTATACAAAATATTGTAAAAAAAATAAAATTAATAAAATAAAAATTTAGGATTGAAATAGTTATTAGTGCAACAAGAGAGCAAAGTTGTTTTTTGGTGCGAGTGTTGATTTTGAATCCCAAGTAAGCGAAGGATTCTAACCTAGAATCACTCGCTACGGTCGTGATTCAATTATAGAATCCTTCGCTTACTCAGAATTCAAAGACACGAGATGCAAATAACTTTGGTCTCGTGTAACACATACAACTTTTCACCTCAGCAGCGGGAACATATTAGATATTAGAACAAATTAGGGGTTTAAATATGAATTTGCCGTTTTGTACTGAAGAACGGAAACCATAATTTTTCTGAGGTAAAATATATTTATTTAATCAAATTATTTTCCCCATTGTCTACACATTTCTGCCATCTCATGGGAAGGTCATTTATGCCTTTGCTAACTGAGTGAAGGCATTTTGTATTGAAACCCCTTCATTTCTGTACAGGTTCAACAAGGTAGGTAAGGCAAGCTTCAACACGCGGTTCTCTCTGCAGATTAGTCAAGTCATGGGGCACCTATTTTGCAAGCTTTTTGTCTCATCGATTGATGCAAATTGGTCATTATTTTGGATATGCTTAAGCTAACATCAAACCGTGCCGCTAGTTCCTTGGTAGTTTGATATGGAGCGGCTTCTACCATCGCATCTAATTAATCGTTATTTACCTTAGAGGCTTGTCTTTCTCGGGGTTCATTCTTCAAATCTAAGTTTCCACTACGAAAGCGATTAAACCAAAAACGCACGGTGCGTTCTTTAGCCGTATCCTCTCCAAACACAACATTGATATTGCGAGCTGTTTCCGCTGCGTTAGTACCACGTCGGAACTCGTATTCAAAAATTACTCTAATTTTCAATATAAGTACAGTACGACACAACTCACATGTAGCATCGGCAAAATTCTTAAAACCGATCACAATTCGACCTGATTGCGCCTTCAAAATCACCATTTTTTATTAGTGCTTTAGGTGAAAATGATCTTCACGCAAACGCAATAACTTGTAAAGTTATATAACCAAATACCTACATCCATAAAATTGAAATTAATGAATGCAAATTTTCACATTTATGCTACATCTAAGTTGTTTCGTACTGTAGTTATCTATACTGTAAAGTAAAAAATCGAATCTTGTGGAAAAAGTTTCACTCTGGAATCTTACACTGTGATGCAAGTTTAATTTTAATTCAAAGTGGCCAGTACGTTTAAACGGCAATTTTATATTTAAACCCATATTATTGCCTAAAGGTAAAAAATACAACATGGTAAACGTAAACCACATGGTAAACAAACCAACATTTGTATATTTGTAAAACTAACAATATAAAAAAAAAAAAAAGTTTAATTACTTATTACATTTAAAACCTGTATGTTTATCCGAACGTTTTATTGTTTGTTTCTTTTTTGGGCCTACTAGATATCGAAATTAAAATCGAACTTCGAATCGACTTGTTTCTATCTTTCGCTTTTTTCGTATCGAAGTAAAAGTGACAAAGTGAAATTCAAATACTTCGAATTTTGTGAGTAGACCCATGACATGTTCTCGGCATTTAGAAAAAAATATATTAAAAAGTTACTTTGTCTCACGCTTGCAGCAAAATTGAATTTTGCACACTGTCTGTAGACAGCAAAACCTGTTTGTTTGAGGTGCTGAGGTGAAAAATATTATGATTGGTCCCATTTAAATTCCAGTCAATTTAAACCTCAGAGTTTCAGCAAAAATACTAGGTACTACATATAATTAGTTCAGCGTGGTTTTTACTGAACAGCGGTTGTCTTGTAAAAAATCCACAATGGTCGCTCGTTAGTACTGCATTTATTTTTATTTCATGTTTTGAAAGCAATTCGTCCATTGTGGAAGTCATGGCAATTTCACGATCCATTGCAACCAGCCCTCTAAAGAATTCCTTCAACCCATCATTATGAAAAGTTTATTTTGATTTTCCAATCCTTACAAATCAACATCGTTTTCCCTGAGTAGTTTTTTATAAAATCCAATTACAATTTTCAATTTTAGCCTGAGGGAGATAAAATACAGATACGTAACTATTTTGTAATTAAAAGTATTGATATGACACGTAGGTCATTTAATTATTAGCATAATGAAAGGTATAATTTTGTTTACAAAGCCAGGTAATTAATTGGACTCCCATTATTACGCCCTGAACTATAAAAATATTGAAAGTCAAATTCAAGGTTACCAAAGATTCGAATCAACATTTACCTTTTAATGATTTAGAAAACATTAAAACCATTTATGATGCAAGTCGATAGTGATTTCGATAGATTATAAAAAATATTATAAATTACGAAGAAACAGTTACAATGAGAGCATTAGGTGTCGCATGGCATACGTGTTTTGGTACCTAATATTGCGTGTTCAGAATGAGTATTCAAAGTTGTATTGTCAAAATTCTGCCGTGAATGTCAAAATTATGGGTCCCATTGTACGAACTGAGTGGTGTTTTGTCATCTTATTATGCATGGTATTCATTGCTTCTTTAGTCTATCATTTGTCATTTATTTCTAGGTAGTTAGATACGGACCAATGAATGAAAATATGGCTACTGGAATTCGCAGCAGTTTTAATGTTCGCAATGTTTTTTATAGCATAGTCGTGGAAATTGTGATTCATGCTGTGTTTATGTAAAATGTTGGCATGTGAAGCAGAATGATTGACTGTAATTATAATAAAATCAGCAATTTGCGCGATAAAGCCTATTCATTTTGCAGTTTGAATTATTTTACCAATCATGCTATTTAGAAAAAAAGCTAACTTAAACAGGCTTTCTGAATGTGTTAATTCATGTTTAATGTGTATGTATGCGAACTGCCATGATCTATGAACGCTGGGTTAATTATTTTTTACTAGAATATTGGTTAAAACAATTAAAGAATCCTTTATGGTAAAGTTATAATGATACAATGCCTTGATCATTATCCTTATCGTACAAGATATATAAAATAACATATAAAACCCTAAGCATGTAAGTAATCAGCATATAACAAGCAAGCACTATAATTAAAGTGACAATAATTATTTAATATTGCACTTTAGGAAGTTAGTACCCGTTCGCCTTTGGAGTAACATCGTAAAAAATATGTATCCTTGCGGTACTCCCGGAAGCAATATTTGCATAATTAATTGCTTGGACGTTAGTGAAGCATTTGAAACTATATATACCATATGATTTGTATTGATAGCGGCCTTAAGGTGACAAAAATTAAGTTCAATACTTTCTTTACACGTACCTAATTGATCTAGTTGGTGCAAGGAAGGTCAAGTTTATGTGCTGGGTTTGATATTCAATCAATTAAATATTAATAGATACTGGTATTCTTTGGGCCTTTGATCCAAGTCTATAAAAAGATAACAACTGATATTTGACATAGCATCATAACCTGTGTTGTTTACATTCGACGCCGCATTCGCATTACCTATGTTCACGTGTAAGTTAAATATATACAACGTGTATCGTTAGAGAGCAAGTAACGGCCTCGACTTACATGTCGTGGGTTCGATCCCAGACAGGTACAGTTCTTTGTGTAATTTATTTCATCACGACTGGTCTCAAAACGGTGAAGAAACCGGCATGTCCTAGAATGAAACATTCATAGACATACATCCCCAACCTGCACTGGGCCCGCGTGGTGGGTTATGGCCTGCTCCCTCTCACAGAGAGGACCAGCAATGGGATCGTTATTATTCTGTGTATTATTTGAACGTTTTACCATATTTTATGATTCGAATGTCGGAAACGAATGGCTAATAACATAGATATCCGGCTAATAATGAGTATCTAATGGGAGTCAGCCTCTACTTGTCACTAGACTCATTATAAATGTATTTTATTTTAGTTATTGTCATACAGCATCTTCCTACATACTAATGTGTACCTAGCCAGTTAACAAGCACTGATCCTAGATAATATTTGTTTGATATACGAAAAGGCAATATTTCAAAAGGTATTTCAGTTAGAATCAAAATCAAAATGTATTTATTTATAGCATTTATTTACAAGCTGATGAGATGAGGTTTACTCAATATGCGTAAAACCATTTCTCCAAAAATATGTTCGACCTTTAAATTCAGAAAAGTTTTTATCGTTTACCACGTGAGGGAGGAATTTAGCGATAAACAACATTAACCCGAATCAGCCTTTATGTAAAGCAGAGGTTCTCAAACTTATTTCATCTACCGCCTACTTTGCAAATCAATTATTTTTCAGCGCCCACCAATTTATTTTTATTTTACCACATCTTAAAAACCACAGTGAAATTCATTACTTTAATCATAGTGTGCTTTATTAGTCGAATTTATTTAAACAAACATAATCAATTGATACAGCCAAACCAGCCAATTGATACAGGATTGCACAAATCGCGTTATTTAACTTGTTATGTGTGTTATGAAACTTGTTAAAACTTCATTGCTCATGGGCTTCTACGAAAGCTATGTTAAATATGTTTAGTTTTTATACAATCAAACAGGGCAGAAAATATATGAACTAAATAATCGATGTTGTGTATGTAGTAGGTAGGATTAAATTTCAGTGACTTTTAAAATATTAAGTTGATGAAATTACAAATCAGCCATCACCCCCTAAACCACTTCAGCACCCCCCAATTTTTTCTGGGCCTCCAGCGCCCTCAAAGGGGCGTTATCGCCCACTTTGGGAAACATTGATATAAAGTGAGGCAAATGTCTTTCTAAAAACTAGCCCGATCTTCTTTACCAAAGTCTTCTGTATGGAATATTAAGAGGACCTACAAATATTGCTTTTATAGAGGACGAGTGACCTAGAATGGCTATTGTTAGCTAAATATTTATGATCTTTATATTTTTAGACCCGATATTATCGTTCAAAAATTATAAGATTAGAGTCAGATTTTCATCAATTTTCTAAACTATAAAAGGACCATCAAATATCTATAATATCTAATGTCCAACACCTAAAATGTTCCAAACAATACATCTTATCATTTAGATACAAGGATCATTCTACGGGATAAACGGAGCCAATTTCTAAGGCTCGACCAAATCATGTAGAAACTTTGAAGGGTCCTTGCCCAAATCCCGTTACATGTTCCGTAATTCCGGCAATTTGAGAGAGCCAATAATGGGATGACCAATTTCAGCCGAACACCGCTTTAGAAGTAAATCCTGTTACCGATGATTCTGGAAGCTGTTGGTTACACGTGCGGTGGACCCTTCCGCGTCGATGCCTTGATATTTAGCCGTGTTTATAAGTGTGCTTGACTGTCATTTGTTTATAATCATTATCAACAAAATTTCCTGGTTTTAGAATGCTGTCGTGCCTGTAACGTTTGGCCGCTGACGCTAGTTTGCAAACGCTCGTTTACTATTGTGAAGTAAAAAATCTGTTCATCATTGTCTGGTTCTTTTTATCATAATTTTTCATAATTCACCTCCAACTACTTTTCATCCCACAGTTTTTCGTTTTGCTCGCAATATTTTTCCTTCAGTTAAAATCAGCTCATGCATTTACAGGAATATACCCTATATTCTTGTACTTCCTGGAGCATCTTTTTGCAGGCAACCTTTAGCAATTCACATTCGCCGGTCAATCACGACTATTGTCGCATTATCCTCCATATCATTCATTGTATCGTTGAAGGCCAAGGTTACTTATGTTATGTGTCGTCTGGTCACGCGTATGACTCATAAACATCGGAACCGATGACTTCCGATGTCCTCACGATGTGCCACATTTACCGGTTGTCGAGGCGTTCCCGTGTCATCGTGTATGCATTGCGTACCTTGGTCGTATAGACTTGAATACAAATGTGGCTAGAGTAAATATTCTACGTACGTTTTGTAGCATTTTTCTACATCATACAGAATTTTTCTCTACATTTTATTTCAATGGGGTAATTTAAATACGTTATAGCTCACTAAATACATGTTTAGGCTAGGTTAGTAATGGTAAAATATTCTCTATTTTCATTCTTTCTCTAAATATTTCATACGATATTTTGAGCGTAACAGATCCGAAACAAAACAAAATCTTTATTGCCGACAAGTAAAGCGAAAAGATCGACCAGCACTAATCAGCGATTACAAATGAGTGCGATTATTGACGCAACTGTCGGCTTCGGTCTCGTGTATTTGTGGACGGCCTAACATTTCCGAACGCAGTGTCGCACATGGACGCGCGAGCGCGACGGGTCTCAGTAAATCACTGTGTATTGTGGAAATTCTGCAGTAAGGCAAGATAGTCTAGACCTTGAAAGTTGGGATAAACTTGAAGCTATGGTTGAACCAGTGAAGTCATAAGCAAAAATTAAGGAGGACTATAAAATATCAGGTAAATGAGTAGTAGTGAAGACTTTTTCCAACTTCAACATCTTCCAGTGTTTTCAATTATCTCATGTCTATCAGGAATGGGACAGTACCAGTCCAGTTTAACTAAAGTATTGTCTATAGTTAATATAAACTGCTAGGTGCTGTGTATCACTGACTGTGGTGGCCACATTACGTCTGGCGCCGGCTGCACCGATCACAAACACTAAACACCGGATTTCATTACGGATGTCCAACTTATTGAACCGAATAGAGATATACCCATGCTGACTTAATTCACCATACAGAGTATAATCGACATAATAATAATAATATATCTATACTAACCTATACTAATATTATAAAGAGTTGTTGTTTGTTTTTATCGTATAGGTTCCATTGGATGGATTTTAACCATATTTTCACCGATAGGAAGCTAAATTATCAGGAAGTAACATAATAGGCTATAATTTAGGTAATTAAAAAAAAAAAAAAACCTTAAGAAAATAAATTGCAATAATGTAACCCAAAATAGCAACATTTTGCCTATAAAATTCATTAATTGGCGTGCGCTGAGAAAACTATTAATCATACATAAAAATTATGGACTACATGATTAAAGTACTCAATATTACCTACAAAAATGTCCGCGAAGGAATATATCTAACTATCATAGTTAAGTCATTATAGCAGCTTTTGTGTTCTAAAATTTACTTAGATCGCCGGTAGCAAGAAAAGTTGGTTACATTCGTATCGCAGTATTAATTCTTATACAAATAAAATTAAGTTTTATCATCAAGGGTAGCAGTAAAATACTTTATAATTCGTTCGAATCGGACATTTAATTTAAAAGTTATCATGAGTATAAAAATGCAATACGCGAATCGTTTGACGCCGCCGCGACATTCCCTACTCTAGAGAGCTTGTGGCACATGGGTAGACCGACCTGGAATAGGACATAGGATACGTTTTATCCCTATATTCCCACAGGATCGAGACCTATTCGGGTGAAACCGCGGGGCACATCTAGTTTTACATAATATAGGTAACGAATTCTTTAGCAATATTCTGATGTGGAACTATCTCGCCTAGTTTCAGTGTGAATGTTCACGTAGTAGAAATAGTAGTATGCTCCGTTGCATGTAACGTTTCTAGCAAATTATGTTCCAACTAAGAGGATATATAGACCTCTCAATCAACTCAGCCAATTGAAGTCCACTGCTGGACTTTTTAAGGATGTGTGACAACACCCAGTTCTCCACAATCAGCAGCGCACTTGTGAATAATCAGACTATCACCGATCCGTCGTGCAAGCATGGACTCTCCTCCGCATATCCGCATTATGTTTATCACCTACATGTAGAAACCGCTATCATTCTCGCTATCCTTCGATTGTAATCTCATGTCACTTCTCACGATAAAATCACGACATAAGAAACCATCCGATTGTAATCAAAAAACAATAATTATAATCTTTTTTTATTGCACTTGAAAGATAGAAGAAAATCTTCGACACGTGACATGAGTCATACTTACTATCAGTGTCAATACAAGGGACCTCAATTATTGAGCCCCATTGTACGGCTAATAAGGAATGTCTACGAACAATCGTAGTTCTGTCATCATTTTCTCATAACATTTGATATTTGCGTCATTACTTACCTTCATGATCACAATTACAAGTGTTTGATCGGTATCACGTGTAGTTACACGATTTTATTAGAGTTAGTAGGTAAATAAGATTAATTGTAACATTTTTTCTAGGCTTTACGTAAATATCATCAGGAATCGACTACTGTGCCTTTAATGTATAATTTTGTACGAAAGTATATCCGCAATGTTCTAAACCTTTTCAAACATGCCCAAAAATATACAAAGAATTACGAAGAAAATCCCTACTACTGTTTTACAACGTAAAGATAGAAATGGTTTGTGTAGGTTTTGCCATCTCATAATAGGCCGTGTTTACGCTCAAAACTTTGCGTAATATCTTCGAAGTGGCTGTTGCCTAGCAACATAGTACCGTGTTATTAATATTATTAACTATGTGTCGATGACGTTTTCATAGAATAATAATTCAGGGTCAAGTGCGGGGTACTCCCGTCTAGCAACGCTCCCGTTTGGCAACGCTGCGTATACTTACTTACGTATAGAGATGTATCGCATGCACCAGGTACAGTCAGTAAGTACGTTAATTAATTTTTTTAAGGAATGTGAATATTTGTTTGAAATATAAGATTTTTGTAGTGGGTATATATTTGTATATTATTATAATATGACTAGTAATTATTTAAACTAAGTAAAAAAAAAACAATCAACAACATAGGTTACTACAATTTACAATTTATATACAAATTTATATACCTACTCATTCCACAAATGTGTCTATCTAATTTGTGACTACACAAAAAAAAAACAATAAAATAAAAGTCGCAAATATAAAATTAGAACTGATCATAGCAAATATTATAAAATAAATTCGACACACTAGAACTTTTTACTCTGACTGTACTGTGCTCCGGTAGGTACAGTCACGGACTTCAATTGATAAGCCACCTTCAAACTTTTCAATTTTACAGTTTCATACATTCACGAGATTACACGATTAAACACGAACTCAAACCGCACGCTCGTAAACAAGATGACACATAAATTACTAAAGTTGGCAACGTTTTTTTGAGCTCAAAAATTATAGGACCCCCGCCTGGGAGAGGCTGGAGGAGGTTAGAATATCTCAGAGATTGCTGAAGTTGCAGGAATTTATTCAATACAAAGTCAGAGTCGATAAAAATACAGTATTTAAGCATACTTTTACTGGGATTGTATATAGTAAGCCTATGCGAAATAGATACGGAGGTACCCTAGGGGGTAATCTGGATTGAGATTCTGGTTTCTCGTATTTCGGGGGGTGTTTGAACCCCCAAAACCCTCCCCCCCGCCTATGGCCCTGTCTCAGCAAACGCGAAACAGCAAATGCGAAACGAAACTTTTGCTAAGAAAAATTGTAATGTTACCGACGCCTAACTTGAAGTACAAAAATTGTATTTTCATGCTTTTATTGATATTTTGAAATGAATAAAGAACGTCTAATTTGGAAAATAGAAGCTAATTATAAAAAAAAACTTTTTACCACCCCACACAAATTTGAATACCAGTTCCTGCTATGTAAATAACAGTAACAGTACAGGAAGTTATTATAACACCATCCACATAGGCTAAGTGGGAAAAATACGTATTATTGAAGCGAACTCAAAAACCCCCAAAGCAAAGTAAATAAATGTTATATGGGATCACTGCGCAAGCTTCCTCTACCAAAAGAATTAAAAAAAAAACAAAATTTGTCCACAATTGATAAAAATTTCGATGTACACACTTAAATTATTTTTACACGTTTTTGTCCGCAACATCGTTTTGTCTGTTTGAGGTTTTTATACACTCTTGTCTGTTTGAGTTTGAGTTTTACACACTCGTGTTTTAATATTATGCAACAGTTTCATAACCTACTAATTTGATAAAAAACATTGGAGACTCTTGGAAAAATCCGCTTTAATCTTTCACTCTTCAGCCGTTAAAAAAATCCTGCCACAGTCGCTTATGAACTTTAACATAGAACCTTAGCATAGGCCTTATACAAAAACATGTGATTTTTTTCGCCCACTTGAAGTGTTCGTTCTATTGTGAGTATGCGCGCGCGCTGACACCGCGGCACGCGACGTAAGGCCGACGGGTACCGGTTACTAAAATGGATCGTAACTGTACCGATAGTAAGTGGCTACCGTTTGTTTGTTTACTGCAGCATTACCTGAGAATTCGTTTTATTGTGCGCTTTAAATTTATAATGCGCAAAATGACTGCTTACGTATTACGCGTATAACGTATTACGGTAGTTAATGAAACCATTTAATTTTTATTATTATAATTTAGAGTTGATTATAATAAACCTAAATTATTATAGTCAGCATTTTTATACTGAATGAAAGCGACAGCAATCTCAAATTCTCAGTCAAAAAATGGATTTTGACTGAGAATTTGAGTTTGCAGGCATTTGTAAATAGTCACTCTTATGTCAATGAAGACAAGCCGCTAGTAATGAAACGAATAAAACAATGCATTTGGTAAGCAAATGGCGAGGTAAAACTATCAGCCAGTCAGTAAGGTAGCAGTGGGGCTGGTAACCCAGGCATACATTTAAGTATTGCCGTTCTCGGAGACTATTTAAACCACATCTTATGTACCTTTTTACCACATTATAATAAATTTTATTCGATTGAATCAAGCAAAGCAGCAGAACATCATCTGTTACAGACGTCTACTGCATGTAACATTGAGATCTAGACTCCCTTCCGGGGTTTGTCTAGTCTCGGCTGATTTGGGACAATGTAACCATGACGTGTACCGTAAGCACGTTGAAGGAACTCGGAAGTGAAAGAAATTTGTGTGTTGAGGAGATCATTAAGTACATATCTTATACTAGTACTAGAATCTACAGCAACACTAACAAAAGGTAGTATAATACAATTTGCGATCAAAAGCCAGCCATTTTCCGTTTTTGTGTGATGTGATTATGCTTTTGTGTGATGTGATGATTATGTCAGAAAGTTGTCAACAGTTTTAAACACCTCTTGTGAAAGTTTTGATTCTGCTTATAATTTACGACTATTCATTGCAACATTTATCGAAATGAAACATCACTTGCAATTTCGCGCTGTCATTGTAAACATGTGGTGATTGCTGAAGTTCTTACTATTTCACATGCATTTACTTACAAACACTCTCCTGTAAGATTAGATAGTAATTCAATCTCGCCACTCGCTCACTCCACTAGCCCAGTTTATCAGTCGAGTAGAATGTGTTAGAGCACTTATACTTGTTTGTTTACCTGCAACACTTGTTTCTAATCGTATTGATTTAAGATGCCCTATTTTTGTATGAACTTCAATGTCGCCTGAAGTCGCCACTGGTATGTAATAGCTTTTATCGAGTCGGGGAAGAACTCTCGTTTATGTTCAATTACTAGTAAACTAGGAGGCCCTATTTCACGTGGCCACAACTAAAAGAGCTCTTCATATTTTTGCCAGTTTAATTATCATAATTTGTGTTGTCGGTCCACTCAGACCAAATAAAAAACCAAGACAGAGTGCTGCGAACAATACAGTGAAGCATGCCAAAACTACACCCCCGCTCTGTGCTTACACGCTCACACGCACACATTTACAACCATTTACAAAGAAATTACACTTCACTAAGTGCACACAAATGTTTACGAGACCGGCCTCACGTCATTGTTGACAGCGGTCTGTCTTGATTTTTTATTTGGTCTGAGTCGGTCCACTAGTCATAAATAACAGAAGCCAGAAGAGTCCATCAGCTGACCTAACTTAATGGTATGAATGCATCTTTACTTACCGGAATCTATAAAGCGTAGGCGCTACATAAGAAAAATTAAAAAATCCGGAGTCACACGTGATCTGTGACACAACGTGTGACTCCGGAGTTTTAATTTGTCTGTCTATGATGGCTTGTTTACATCTTTTTAGTAGACTTTTTGTCGTAGTTGGGTTTTAGTTTTATAACTTTTATTTTTATTTTTTTGTGGTTTAGTATAATATATTTTTGAAATGTGTTAATTAAGACCTTTCATTTGTTACCCTACATGGCATACTTAAATATATATTTTTCTTTTTAGTTCATGACTTTTTGCCCTCTAGACGGCGTTATTACATATATATTATATACATATTAATTTAATATCACGTCAGATAGCCTATAACCGCGGACAATCAAAACGCTTCCAACGATAATTAATTTGTCAAATTATGATGAACAGTTTAGAAGTTATGAGGGAACACATGAAAATACATTCATACAGGTCAAAATCTTAACCCTCCTTTTTACTACACCGTAGTCGGGTAAAAATAAAAAGCATATCAGATATTTATCTATTTTTTTCCGAAAGGACTGGCCGACACTAGTAATAGGAGAGCGAGGCCTGTGCCCTGCTGTGTAACAATACCAATACGTTACATTAAATTAATTATTTATTTCAAGAGGACGTGTCAACTTTTTTTGCGCCTGTCACATATCTGTTGTTTTATAAAAACCGGTACCGCTTGGCTTGATTGATCGAATGGAATGGAGTCATTTTTCTACCAGCCTGCATGATGTAGGTTCCCTTTTGTAGAGAACAGTTCCTAACTACTGGGCCGCTTCTAGATAGGCTGGAAACTATCTCTATAAACGCAAGTAATTAATTATTTAACCCCAGTTTGAATAATGAACTCATTAAAGATTTAAGCATTCAGAGGTCAGTGTAATTAACGAAAGCATATAGGTACTACTTAAACTGCATAATGTTAAAACAATGCATAGTTTTTATGATGATTAAATCACTATGGCAGGCTCTCATAAACTTCACTCAAGGTGACATATTTAATGATTTTTTAACTAGACTTAAGTCAATTTGCGTCATGAGCACTATTATGTGCATGGCTATTATAGAGTCACATCATACAATGAAGAGCTATTTTATGAAATAATTTATGTGATCCGATGCGGAACCAATTCATGTATTGTGCCATGTTGCGGTAGTCACTACTTGCAACCGTTTGTAATAAATTAAGAAATTATATCATTTTGATTTTGTGTCAAAGATTGTTTCCTGTTGACCTTATGAAGAGCAGCTCAATAGTTGTTCAGATGAGATCAATTCTTGATTTCTGTCATTATAATTTGAATAATTTCAGCCGGAAATAGCCCAAGTAATAATAATAGGGATTTTACTTTAAACTATTTAATTTGAAAAGCACTTAGTGTTTTGTACTCCAGTGCACTGGCGCCAGTTACTCGCTCGATCTACTATCAACTATCACGAACAAGGTCGAGTGGTAACAGTGTTCAAAGGTTATTGACAATTTTAGTTTTAAATTCCATTATAATTTTATTCCTACCGCCTTTCAATTGTAATTGGAATGGTATTTAAACTTGTAGTTGCATTTACTTTAGTTCTTATTTTAATGCTTTAAGGCCGGTTTTGATTTATGCTGGTTACAATTTTCTTGACTAGAAAGCTCCTGTATTTTTAACTTTTTGAAACTATTTTGCCGTTTTGTCACTTTTTGTGAACCATACGCATAACTGTTAAACATATAAAAACCAATCAGTCAATCTGCCTGCCTTTTCCCAAATATGTTGGGGTCGGCTTCCAGTCTAACCGGATGCTGCTGAATACCAGTATTTAAAGTTATAAAAACCAAGGCAGCAAAAGAAAGACGAACAAGAATTATAATAATTAAGAGCAAAAACGGTACGCAACTTTAATAATCTAACTTGAAACTATAAGAAATGGGCAAGAATTAAACGTTTTAAAGTTAACGGAAACGCAGACTTGCAAATGAGGTCACATAGCACATAATCCTGTATACTTCAGCACTAGGACTGCTTATACGTGAGGATGGTGGCACGAGGTAACGTTGGAACGGCTCCCTAGGGCCTAGGAACTGAGATAGTCAGCACGATAATCTTGGGACCAACTACTGAGTTAAAAATGCACTTAGATCTTACATACTGCACTGTTTAGAGGAAATATTTAAGCACGCTTTATGGTTTAAACTGTATTTTTTACAGTATATTAAGATTATACTTAATCGATAAATAACTTTGCCTAGTATTATTACCATAAAACATAAAATGTACCTATATAAAAAAGTAAAATAAATGTTATAAAGTATTTATTGTTGTACCTAAATCAATAATACAATAAAAAGGTATTTTGAGTGTTAAACCTAAAGTTAAACCAAACGGTCCTATGGGCCTAGACAATTGACAATCGCTTCGAAAGCTTTTCGTATTTCCACAAACGACTTTCAACAGGATTGACATAAGCTTTTCGATAGCTTATCTCAATCCTATAAATTTTTGCCTTTTCCATCATCGTTATTGCTGATAGAATGTAACTTTGTCTAGGACCTCTGAAATCGAATAAATCATAAAAAATATTTATTTATTTACGTAGACACCTAGACACAAAACATAAATATAAAAAGTATAAAGAGATATAATAGAGCACAAAGCTACTGAATTCGGAAAATATCTTACAGCGGAATTGCGACAGGTGAGACGAATGATCATTAAATTATTTTGCTCTTCTACAAAAATATTCTTGAAATCAAAATTCATTATTTTTATCTTAAACCTTAGGGTTTACGTATCAGCCCACACCTAATACCTTCAGTGTATCAGCCCACACTAGTCCCTCATAATTAAAAGTGTGTGCTTGACTGAGGCCCTTTCATGTTTCGAGAGGCAGATAACGTTACTGCCTGTTTCAATGTCGCCTCCATTCAAAAGGCATATCTTTCCAACTTTATCTATCTCTTTCATGTGGGAGCACTTATTCTGGGACCGTTTCCAGTATTTTTTAAAACAAATTATGAATTTGGTTCAAAGGGTACCTTTTTAATCATAATCTTGGGTCTAAATCTAAACCCAGAAAACTATGTTAGTCTTATTTTTATAAAGATACTTTTAGATCTAGCTTTTTAGATAAAAAATTAAACTGAGTTTCTATTTTTAAGCAAGAATTAGCAAAATTGGATGCTCAAAGCTTCACATGGTGTTATGTCGTCTAAAAATCGGTACATTGGAAACGATATTGACCGACGTCAATCAAGACCACGGAACAAAATATACAGAAGCTAGAAATATTATTATTTAGTAGAAACTTTTTTTTCTTTTTCCTTACCGTACTGTTGTAGTCAAACAAATAGGTAAATAATGGCTGGCTGGAGTGATTTCCAATTCACAACTGAACGCTCTTAAAACTCAATCATGAACCATACAATCATTCTCACAATGCTAGTCCGTGGCATGTCCCTGTATTTTGCTCAATAGTCGGGCTCAAACTTCTGTAACCACCGGTTTATTTAGTCTATTTTATGCTCATGTGAAGGGTTCTTTCAACATAGCCTCTAGCCCCCTGGCTAGGCTATTGGCGGTTGTTAATTGCCTAGCCACATTCATTCGTAGGCAACTGCGTATCGGACCCTCGAGCCCTCTTCGCTTTGTTGGCTCAGTTTTCAACATTGGATATCTTTATAGTGCTGTAGATGGATAATGTATAGCTTTAAGTTAATCTACCCAATTACACACTGGTAACTAGTTGAAAAAATGACCAAATACAAAAACAGTTTCATCGTTCATTGAGAATAAGAAGGTTGGCGCGTATTACTTACACGTAACAAAAAGTTTCAGTAAAGTATTGTATATAATAAGTATCTTATATATTCCGTACCCAAAGGTTTTATATTTTGATAAACAACAATGAAAAACAAAACAAAAATTTATTAGGAACCCATTAACGAAGTCGGAGACAAATGAAAACCAAACCATATGTCCATCAACAACAAAGGGGCTTAGTTTTTTCAGAAAAAAGGTAAATACATAGGTACTAAAAAGAAACACAAGAAATAACGAGAACCGTCCAATGTCTCCAATGTCTCTTACAAATTGTATTTCTGTGTTGCATTTAAAAAGAAAAGTCTAGGCATCAAGGAGGATCTATTTTAGTCTGAATAAATTGCTCAAGTTTATTCTTCGGTCTTGATACACATTGACATTAAATAAGGGTGACTTCAGATTCGTAGTTCTAACTGAACAAGTTTATTTTTTTTGTGACTTCTTTTCTAAGCTCGTTATGGTATTCGTCTTTGTCCAACAGAAGTAGCCTTATGTTATACCTAAACTACTTCAAATACAGCTATTATAAAGATGTATGAGTTAAGTTCTCGCATTGTCAAAACCATGGTTCCCATCCTATAAATGACCCCATAACAAGTGAACATTATTTATAAGTGTCATCACATTATGTTTAGGAGTTAGCTTCAATCGCTTTTGAAATGATGCACGAGTAAGATAATAATAATGATGGCACCCCCAAAATGTTTGCAGAAAGACCTCATTGGTATTATTTTATCAGTGGACAATTTTTGGAGTCAAGAATTTGAATCCACACAAGGGTCACTTTTAAAAGGCAAAAACGCGACACTTTTAAACGAGCGGTTATCGTGGCGAAAATAAATGGTTATACAAGGTCAATTTTAATAATAATAATTATGCACTTAACTTTAAAACTAGTGGATACGCTATAGGATAATTGAAAGAAAATTATCCTAAACCAGCTAGTTATATATTATTACCTACAACATGCAATATTCAATCTATTTCGTTTCATAAAACTATCTAAGGTTAATTATTTTAAGCACGTCCCTCCTGGCAACTTGCAACGCAGACTCATGAAGACAAATGCGACCATAAGTTGAACTTCCAGGCACTACGCGACAAAGAGAAGAGATGTGACGTCATATTTCTCAGCTATCCCGAGTGAGTAACCCGGCTAAGGGATCTAAAGAAATACATTTTCTCTGTTAGTTTTGAAATTCAACCGTCTGTGGCTCAGATTTAACAAAAATTACTGCGTTTATATAGTTTTACGTCAGTTTCGATGTGTAGTTCAATGTGTAGTGTTTATTTAATTGTTTCTTTCTTATTTTAAACTTAATGTGGAAGGAGAGAGAGATAAACAATCGCAATATTTAAGACTGATTTGAATATTTTTGTAAATAAGTACCTAAATCTGACCTATAGTCTGAAAATACATGACTCTTTACTGGTGCATACGAATATTTAAAACTTGCTTTCTTTAAAAAACGTCTAAAAATTTTGGAACAATTCCAATATCTCTGTAACCAGAAGGTTCCCAGGTGTGGTCCAGAACAAAAAAATGATCACAATGACAGGAATAACAAGTGACTTTTGACTTCGATATGCGTCTTTTTATTTAAATAATTTTGGAGGCAATCTTGAAAGTGAAACATTACCCTTGCGTAAAGTAACTAATTATGAAACATCTTTAACAATTTTCTGTTTATGAACCATTAATGAATAGTAATGAATCTGATATAGTTCATGTACCATAATTTATCTTTTGTTCAAAATACTGTCTTACTTACGCACGATAACATTATAAAAGTATATATATACAGTGTAAGCTGACCTCTCATTAGTCCTAAACTGGAATAGGTAGGTATATCTTGATTATGTCCTCCTCTGTAGGTACCAGCTTCCTACAGAGGACGACATAATCAAGTTAAGTACTTGATATAACATGTCAATATTCCACAAGTGTGTGACTCACAAAACAAATACAATTCAATAAAATTAATAATTGACTCATTGATATCTTTTAACGACTATACAAGCTCATAATTAGCCATTGTCCTAACATCTGGGTGATGTAGGGTGTACAAAAGCATTTAATTTCACTATAGAAAGGCTAGTCACGTTCATTTGAACGTCATTACTTGTTCCAATCAAAAAGGGCATCGATAGTACTGTAGAAGTCAATGGTTCACGTTATTTGATTTCCATTGAAAGTTTGTCATGAACTACCATGACACGGTTCTACACAAAGACAGCAATAGATTTCAAAATATGCCTACGTGAGCTTTATACTTGGAGATCATTATTTTAGTTCTAGATTTTAATAACACCTATTGGTTCTGACTCATTTAAAGTTTTTACGTTGTCATTTGTGTATTTGATGCCAATTTTATTATTTAAAACGTTAAGAACCTCAGTCTCTAAACTAAAGTAGTAGAAAAATCTTAAGTATTAGATATGCTATACAGACAGTATACCTTGTAAGTTACAGTATAACTTGCCTGTAAATGAAAATAAATATATTAAAATAAGCGGTCCTTGCCTGTAAATTAAAATCATAACCTACTTCAAACCGTAGAAACTTAAATAAGCCACTGCAAAAATACTTCACAATATTAAAACTGCAAAGAGACGTAACGTTGACATTGCAGTTCGCACGACTTTTCTCTTTAATGTGAAATGTTTAAAACAAGAACAAAATGAGAAAATTGCATTTGCAGCTGTTGAAGTATTTTCTCAAGTCGCTTTATACATAATACTTAAGAATGCGTCGCACAATACTGGCCACTGAAGTTTCTTAGATCCAGCATACAAATGAGCTGAGTCACCTTTCATAAAAGGTTGTATTATGAGAAAATACGGTTTTACGCTTCGTTTGCCTTCTTTGGCTGGGACAGGCTGCAAATATTATATTATTCTATTTCTTTCTGTCTATTTCTAAGACGTGTGGTTTATTAGATTCTAGTCATAGATATATCTGATAAAGTTCGTGAATGAAAATGTTATTTTTCTTTTCTTTTGATACAATTGATTGATAAAGCTTTTTGTATTATTCTGATTGAATAATAACTCCACAGAACGATAATAAAGAAAAATAAATATGGTTGTATTTATCGTACTTACAGTCTATTGATAAAAGTGTTGGATTGAAAAGCAAACTGCGTTTTATCTTCGAATCTCACATAAATTATTTGTATATACACGCATATGAACTCCTTCTCAATAAAAAAAACAATGCCATTACCATACATAGACAATAGTTTTAAACTAGTAGTTCTGCGAACAGTAGACCTCGCGAGCTCAAATTTTGATAGGGAGTACGAATCGCCCGTAACTTCAGCCAAATCTTTGGATTTCGTGTTTAGGGAGTAGACCTGCAGGAAAAAACCATGAACGATAGCTTGTAATTTTAGGCCGCGCGCACTTTTCACGAATTTTCATACGAATT
The DNA here is from genome assembly GCA_948473465.1 of Lithophane ornitopus. Classification (NCBI taxonomy): domain Eukaryota; kingdom Metazoa; phylum Arthropoda; class Insecta; order Lepidoptera; family Noctuidae; genus Lithophane; species Lithophane ornitopus. Next base: position 16,699,119 of record OX419625.1, read on the forward strand.
TCACTCTTACGAAAACGCACAAAAATTATCCCGACCTTCAAGTACAAAGGGGACTTTTCGTGCGTTCAATGCGATATCACCGGAACACTACCTACTTGACGGAGAAAAATGTTTTCAGTGTGCGCACTCAATTCATTTTACCACCGTCGTTCGTTTACGTATCCTACAAATTCGTGTCTTAGCGTTTGAAAATATTTTATTATATAAGTCACACACTTCATGATTTAACCTAATAAATTTTTCCTGTCAAAAAAAATGACAGATATCAATTACATCAACTTCAAATTTAAGGTGTTTAATCAGGCCATGTTCAGAAGTGGATATTAGCGCAATATCACGCCAGTATTCCCCGAGGAGATAGGTTGAAAGCGCAATAACAGTTTTCCCGATCCGAGAATCGAAGCCAAACCTCACGTTCAAAGAACTTCGACTGACGTACGGGGCGTTAAAAATCGTAAAAACAGTAGTTTTCACAAGTGATGCCCAGGTTACAAGAGGCTAGTAATTGAAACTATAGTCCATTCGAAATAAAATTAGAAACTTAGCTGAACCGATTTTGACTTCTATACCGTAGGCATAAGGAAGGCATTAAAAGCAAAAAAGTGGTTACAATTCCAACTGTTTACTGCAGCTGCCATTTTTCATGCTACCAACGCAATAGAACTCAAAATCGGTTGAACGAATTGTAAAAAACATTTGGAAAAATTTCTAATCTCATTTCGTATGGAGTATAGGATAAATGAACTGCTTGTGCCAAGGGGTTAAATAATAACCGCCTAAGTGCGTGGATCACGCAAAATGAAGGGTTCCGTAGTTGAGATAAAAAAGAGATGGCTAAAAAAAACCTGGCCGTAATCGCCAGAAATTTCATATGCGCCGTTTTTATAAGCATAATATGTACATCAAAAGCACAACATAATATTCTGCAAAAATGACGTCTTGATATTTTATGATCATTGTTCATTACAATAAAAAAATCTATTGTAGCCGTGATCTAAGAATTCTTTGGGGTCCCTAAATATAAAAATGTTGTTATTACGAAGTATTATAGGAAAGCATTTTTTCGTAGAATGTTAATTCAACGAAAAAGTCATATAATTATACGTACCCATGCCAAAACATACAGACATGGTGAAACTATATCGGTTCCTTGTTGACTACTACAGAACCACAAAAGACAGAAAAATTATGAGAGAAATTACAAATTTTTACTCATAATTTTTCTTATGGCCAGGTAGAAAAATTAACAAATAGGTTTTAATAAATAGTGAGCCATTTACTGCATTTTGATAAGCTATAAATGCTCATCATGCCGAAGATCCTCATCAGATCTTCACCAATTTTTTTTGAGAACTAGGTACCATAATGTTACCACCTTTCAAATAAAAAAAGAATCATCGTTATCGGATCTCATAAGGCGGAGATATCCAGTACCCCCTTTTTGCCCAATTTTGGAGGAAGTAGCCCTCCAATCAAAAATCACACAAAAAATCGTTATACCTGTACACTCAACGTCCAGATCGGTTGTAAAATACGACTACTCATCTACACGAGTACGTACAAACTGACAAAATCGCCTATTGTGCCAGACTTGATGCAGAGACGCTTCGCTCGCTACGCTCGCTCGGTCAATTACTCCAACTATGCGTAGAAACCCAAAAATACATAATAATTGTACTCCACCACAAAGTAGACTTCCACAACAGTACCAAATATTTTGTGTAAAATTAAGTCATTCATCAAATCCATGCTGCGTTCAGTCGCATGTAGCAAAAACATATTACGAGCGAGTACCATTGATACAAACCGCTGGCGACCAGCGGTCGCTTGTGCCATTTTGATTGGATTAGGGTAAGGGTTTCTATCAGCTGCAGTGTAACATGGAATTTTGGGATGTCAGTGATGTAATACAATTAAGTTACTCTGTTATTGTAGAAAATAAGCTGTTAAGACTTGCGGGTTATTTACATTATCAGAATATAACAACAATATAATGACATCATAATTACGGATAAACGTAAAGTATTCCGAAATAAAATTCACAGGGTTGATATATAATGCGTGAACAGAAGTTAGGATAAAATATTTTTCTATCCGTGTATTGAAAACTAAAACAAAATAGTTCTAAACACGTGGCGTGGAAGTAATGCTGGTTCTGTGCTGAACACACGATTACATTGCAGGTGCTCAGCCAACAAAGGAAGAAAAACAACGTTGTACAGTGCAGCGATAGTGCTTCGTAAATATTGACGAAAGAGAGCTTTTGGACTTCGCTAGCGATAATATTTTGCTCTTTGAAGTCAAAATCTTATATTTTCTCTTTGGTGCTATCAATTTTATTCAAATTTTGGAATTTAAAATGTTCATGTTGATAAATATTCAGAATTTGATTTTGACTAAAGGACGTCATAAACCATTCCATTTAGTGAAACTGAATCTGACTTAAAACCCTTAAGAATGATTTATATTCTTCATTTTACTCAATTCTATAATTTAATTTCTTCTTACCGTCTTAATCAATTCTAATTAATAATAAATATTCAAATGTATCAACAACCAGTCATTTATAGACTTAAGTTATTTTAGAGCTTACTTATTTATCAAGAGAAACTCCTTTTTACTTGAACAATTAATTGTGAGCTCCGTTTATTTCTTAGCGCTATCTCTGCGGAATACTCCTTCGTCGCGTTCCCCTTTAAGACCGACACTTGTAAAATGAGTTTTTAGATATAAACACATTCTGTCAGCGCTGGAATACTTTATGTGAGAGGTTTGTTAATGTTTTGTGTGCTATGTGTTGGTATTATTTCATGCAGTATTTCATTTTGGTTTTATTGGGCAAAGGATGTTTTGTTGAATGGTGATGACAAGTAAATCGTAACTGCAAAATGAAGATAAAAAACTGCAATAAACGTCAGTTATATAAAACGAGTACAAAATCGAACCATACAATTAATCATATTGGATATGTAAAACGAGTACAAAATCGAACCATACAATTATTTTAATTATTCCAATTTGTGATTGAATCACTTTCAAATCATAAAAATACCTTCATCCAACGAATAAAATTAAATATTCCACGAGATATTTCCCTAGACATTTATCCGTAAAATCTTTTTAAAATCAGGAAACGGCAGTCATAAGCTGTGTCGAGAGAGTCTCGCGAGACTGAGGAGGTACGGATGCATCCATTAAAAATGCTAACAAAAATCTCCGGTTGTTCGCTGTATTGGCGAGCCTGCTACGTCGCACAATGGTGGTGTTGGTAGCCAGCGAACCGTGAAAAAGGATGCACGTGATGTTCAATATAATATTAAAATATGTGTTGAAATTCTGTCAGTTAGTGTATCTTGATAAAGTAATGAAGTAGAAATATTTTATATTAAACACTTTCATGATTGATCATTTTAATCTTTATCTTTATAACGTTCAGATGCAGTTGTAAATGTTTAGTTTTTTAGGAGATTTGTCACAATCATAGGCAGAATAAAATAGAATGTCACCAGATATCTTTCGTTGAAAGTCGATAGATCAAATTTCAATTTCATGTCATCAAAGTTGCTGAGGCCCAAGTATGTCATCAAATACTTGGGCCTAAGCTACTTTGATGGCATTAGATTTACATGCACCCAAGAAAATAGCTTAAAAGTCACACTTTTAGTCCTATGACTACTACGATGTCCCCAGTTAAAAATGTGTAGCAAGCAGAGTAACAGGTTACATTTAGTTTTTAACGTACATCCAATTCCAGGAGTTTTAATTTATGTAATGGAGCGCAGTACTGACGTGGTAATGTGTTAACTTTATGAATGCAAAAATATAATGACAGGTGTCTCGCACTTTCATAACAAAACGCAATGTGTTTGTGTTTTATATTTTACTAGCTGCGCCCCGCGGTTTCACTCGCGTAAGTTCGATCCCGGGGGAATATCGGGATAAAATTTATCCTGTCCTATTTCAGATCATGGTCTACCCATGTACCAAATATCATCTAAATCCGTTAAGCCGTTTTAGCGTGAAAGCAATACAAACAAAAAAACTTTACTTTCGCATTAATTTTATAATATTAGTTAGGACTCGCGACCGCCCGTTTCACACGACTTGACAATACATTGAGATTTCCTATGTTTTATTCGCATACCTTTCTGAAAAACCGCATCAAAATCCGTTGTGAAGTTTAGAAGAACAACGTGGTCAAAGAGACAGACACGAAAAGCGACTTTAATTTGTAATATGTATAGATATCGATGTAGACGGTACTCATATTATAATGCGTTGGGATTTAAATAGTATTTCCTTGTCCACAGAGCGTCTCCTGGGCATGCGCCACTTGATGGCCCTCATCATGTTGCTGGCGACGACGGTGTCCTACGCCACCCGCGTGTCCATGAGCGTTGGCATCGTCGCCATGACTTCCAACAACAGCTACGGGTACCCAGTGAGTGGATACTGCATCTGTTATCTTCGTCATCTTTCTACCCAAGGAGTCGGCTCTGCATGTCTTCTTCTGCCATAAATGTCAATTAGCAACAAAAACGACACTGAAATAAGTAGCTCAGCCTCTTTATATAATAAGTATTTTTCTTTATAAACACCATACACAATTAAAGGTAGAAAAACATATTTACTTTTTACAAAATAAAATTGAAGCCATTTAGCTTAACCTTAGTTACCAAGAAACAGTATAATCTCCGAATTACTTCTTCTACTTTAGCTTTAACTTGAAAGTAAAAACTAATAAGACGTCCTCAAAGCCCTGAACTGAACACCTAATCCTAAGTGTTGTCTATTAGCACCATCTGTACGACGGGAAACAATACACTTCAGGGAATTATCTCCGAACAGTCTGCTTGAATCCCCTATATCTGGCAAAGGCGTTTTATAGAACGCTTTATTTTTAACGTAGATCGGGTTCTTTTAGGGCTGTTAAATGAGAACAAACTGATTTTGCTATTTTTTGTTTTTGATTTAGCATACGGCTAGTATGAGTTATGCAGATTAAAAGAGAATACGCAGGTACCTACTGCGTGTTTCAAGAAATTGAATGCATTACAATTTCTATTCGTTTTTGTTATTGAAACTCAGTAGGTAATAGACTTTTTTCATTGTTAGTGACAAGTTTTTTCGTCCACTTCCACTCAAATTTAAAACCATCTAAAGAGCCAGCCCTATAAAAGAGCTATCATTAAACAGCAAAAAATCCCGCAGACTTTAGTGGTATTGTCGCAAAAAGTGTCGTTTGAACACTGAGTCGTTTGAGGCACGTTCTGAATAACGACGCACGTACGGCTTGTCGCAAAAACGTCATGTCGGCCGTTTGTAATGGGTTAATTGTTTGTGATGGCAGCTCTCGGAGGTATGATCAGGATTAGGAAAGCAAAACGTTTGCGTACAATAAAAGGTTCTGTTCGGAATCTTTTGATAATATCGTTTTAAAGGTGTACCCGGAAATTCTTTGTTATTATCATAAATGTGATGAAGATTTTTATGTTCAACTCAATAGGCAGAAACTGAAAATCAAGTCTAAAGCTGCCATATTCAGACGGACTGCATTTCAACTGTTTCAACTGCACTCCAACTACAGCAGTTTGAATGCAGTTACCAGTACATTACGAGTATTGCAGTCGTACTAAACTGCAATCGAACTGCAAGAATGCAGTCCGTCTGATAGCAGCCTTAGGATGTCAAGGGCCTGGCCCTCTAGAGATGAAGAGGTTGTAAGGCCCTGATAAGATAGATTGCGTAAAAAGATACGTTGAATGAAACCGTCTCGTGAACCAAAAGTACCAAAAGTTCGGAGACAATGTGACATCTACCAACTCGCACTGGGCCACGTGGTGGATTATGACACCACTCCCTCTACTAAGAGGAGGCCTGTGTCCAAGCAAAAACATTGGAAACATTATAGACTGATTATCATTATGCTTAATGAACATTTTCATATTAATAACGTAGGTTTTTTATCCTCCAGACATACGAGAATTCTATAATGATCATGTACCAGCTGTTTATGATGATATGTGCATAGCATAAATCGATATTATGGGTGCTTTCAATCGTATTTTATTTCAATAATATTCGTCAATAGCAGCTATTATTTAAATGTTTACTACCCTTTATCGCCTCTGTACAGCCGTACAGCTGTCGAATGGCCGTCACGGACTTATATTTTTTCTACAGCAAAAACCTAGGCAATAAAACGAAAATGTATAACTATCATTCATATTTTTATTCTGAAAGTTTTATATTAATTAATTAATTCTGAAACAGTACCTATCTGGGAACACGGCAGTACCCCCGCCAAGTCGAGCAAAACAAACAAACAAAGGCACAGCCGTACCATCTTTTATCGAAGCCATTCAGGACATTTTCGACCCCCAGTAACTTCATTGCGGATAAAGTCAGAAGCTTGAATTTCAGGTTTCAGTGACCAAAAGAACTTAGTGTAACTACCTACATTCTCAAATTACATTTAATTTGAACCTATAGTTTAAGAACTATTGCAGGTCAATGCTTCTTAATTTTGTCACTGAAAGACTCACTGATCATCAAAACTCTAAGGTACTTCTAGCAGACACACAAGCTTCAAATTTTGAACACAATTAGTGTTTAGCCTATGAAGCAAGGAAAAAATCAAATATACTGCAATTTCAGTTCCGTTTTCTAGATATACAAACTGCATAAGTAACTTTGTAATCCTATTATAAATAATATGCGATTACAAAATTATTTTTGCAGTTCAAGCTATTATTCGTCACTACTTAAATAGATCGATAGAACCTACCTGTCTATCTATCTACCTACCTATATACCTACCTACATCCACAGTTTACCTAAGCCGTGGATATAGGTAGGTATAAAGGTATAGGTACAGTTAACTGCATTGACATTGAATGACGAAGCAATAATAATTAGATAGGTATATCATCAACCTTTGGGATGAAACCTAGGATGCCTCAGATAGACACACAAATTGACACGTTTTTGTTAAACTGATGCAGGTTCAGTATCAGTATCCGGGTATCTACCTACAAAAAGAAATGAGATGCCAACAAAAACATAATAATAAGTATAAAAAATGCAAGTCTCGCAACACAGTTCTTCTACCGCAAAAAGATGTGAGATTTAATGTAAAACCAAGTCTGTTAATTTATTCAGTACCTATCTATTTATCATCTTTATTTCTTTCTTAAATATCGTATTCCCCAGTTGCTGGGTTGTGGAGGTCAGATAGGCAGTCGCTCCATGTAAAATACTGGTATTCAGCTGCATCCGGTTAGACTGGAAGCTGACCCCAACATAGTTGGGAAAAGGCTAGGTTTATATTAATTGATTTCTTTCTTAAATAGAATTACTTAGCAATCGCAGATGGCAATAGAATCTACATACAAACCCTATTAACTATACAAATCTATCTATTACTATTCTATCTTATCTAGTTATTATATTTTTCCAGGTCTTCCAGTGGTCCCGGAGTGAACAGGATACGATCCTGTCATCCTTCTTCTGGGGCTACATCATCCTGCAGGTCCCGGCTGGGTACATCGCCGGTCGCTTCGGCGGCAAGTACTTGATGCTGGTCTCTATGGGTACCACCGGCGTCGTCAACTTGCTGCTGCCCATGGCTGCAGTTAAGGTAAGGTCCTCGATAAGATTATTGTTTGACAAACATAACAATTGAGTGATTTCTTTGTGATGTGTTATTCAAAGTCCGGGTAGTATCATGTTTTGTTATTTTGTTTTTGTTTCACCTTCAGTGAATCTAATAATTTTAATATTGTGCTGAACACTTTGTTGCTTGATTCTAATGTCACAAGTCATAATTTTTATTGTTGTCTGTCACTGTCACTGTCAGTCAATAGCAGATTCCTAAAGTGCGTTCCGTTTTTCGTAGCATTGCAATTGCAGAATGATTTAAATAATGTAATGGTTTAGTTTTATTTTGTTTTTAACTCTTTTTGTTACCCGGACTGCGGTAGGTTTTTTATTATTTAGTTTTAATTTAATAACGCAACCGGCAGGTGGACTTTATATACGGCTTACTTTATTTTATTAGTTAGGTTTTTATATACTTATATATTATATTTTATTATATTAGGGACTTAGATATTTATGTCTATCGATAGCAGTGATAATAGTAGTTTTTACTCAATAACAAGCAACGACGACAGTTTCGTGAGTATTCCTTCTCTTGCAGACAGTCTTGCTGCGCAGTTTTCTGATGTACCTAAGAATTTCAACGTTATAAATATAAATGCTCAGAGCATTCCGGCTCATTTTCACGATATGCTGGCAAGCTTTGACTGTAAGAATGCACATGCTATTCTTATTTCCGAGTCATGGCTTAAACCTTGTCTCTCTTCAACTAGTTACTCTCTTCCCGGCTTCCAACTTATAAGAAATGACCGGTCGGTTGGTAGTGGTGGTGGTGTTGCCATTTATCTCCGCACGCATATTCCCTACACTGTTATCAATGTGTCAGCGCAGCCACCGCCATCTAATGCTGGTGAACATCTCTTCCTTGAAGTCGAACTACATCACTCAAAATTACTTCTTGGCGTCTATTACTGTCCCTCTTTGCGTGTTAATTTCTTTTCATCTTTTGAAAATCTTTTGGAAATGCTGATCCCTTCTTACAGTCATAGTATCATCATGGGTGACTTTAATACCTGTCTTCTGAAAAAAGACTATCGCTCTTCTTCTCTAATATTTTAGCTTCCAGTAATCTTTCCATTCTTCCACTGAGTGCCCCTCACCATTTTCCTAACTCAACACCTTCACTTCTTGACTTGATTTTTGTCTCTTCTCTTGATCACGTCGCAAAGCATGGCCAATGTTCAGCCGATGCCTTTTCCTATCATGACCTGATTTTTCTATCTTACAAAATTCGCCCACCTAAGGCAAAAGCTAAAATTCTCATGCAACGCAATTTTGGTGGAATGAACGTTGACGATCTTTGCAAGGATGCCAATAATATAGATTGGTCTGCTCTGTTTGCCTCTACATCAGTCGATGAGCAAGTTAATATTTTTACGGCTAAACTTATCGAGCTTTATGATCATCACGCACCTGTTCGAGCAGTTAAGGTTAAACATTTGCCGGCGCCGTGGCTCACGAATGAGATTAAAACGCTTATGCAAAAAAAAGTAACGGCAAAGTCTAAATTTAAACGTAGAGCTAACGACGCTAACAGAGAAAGATACCTTTCAATACGTAATCACTGTAATAAGGTGTGTAGGAATGCTAATCGCCAACACATTCATACTTCTGTCCAAAATGGGGACGCATCCAAAGTTTGGAAATTTCTTAGATCATTGGGGGTCGGTAAAACTCGACAAGAGACAATCCCTAAAGACATAGACATTGATGCAATGAATAATCATTTTACTGCTTCGTCCCATTTTGATAGGACAATAAAATTGGATACAATGAATTATCTTTCTTCACTTCCGACTCCCAGTTATTCTCCATTTGTTTTTAGTCAGTTCTCCGCATGTGATGTTAAGAAGAGCATTCTCTCGATCACTTCCAATGCAGTTGGAAATGACTGTATCAGCCGTAATATGTTAATCCCTGTGCTGGATGTCATCCTTCCCGTCATTTGTCACATTCTCAATTTTTCTGCGTCTAGTGGTGTCTTTCCATGCTCATGGAAAGATGCTCAAATAATTCCGTTACCTAAAAAGTCTAATCCCACATCCTTTTCCGAATACCGTCCTACCATTCCTATCCAAAGTCCTTGAACGGTTAATTCATAGTCAACTAAGCACTTTCCTCTCTAAAAATAATCTCCTCAACCCCTTCCAGTCTGGCTTCCGTCCTGGTCATAGCACAACCACAGCGCTTCTGAACATTACGGATGATATAAGGTCAGCCATGGAAAACGGTAATCTAACGGTCTTAGCTTTGTTAGATTTCAGTAACGCTTTTAATACTGTTGATTTTGATGTTTTGCTTGGCATTCTATGCTCTCTTAACATATCTCCATCGGTAATTGACTGGTTTCGTACTTACCTGTTCGGTCGCCGGCAACGCATTTGCATTGGAGAGATCTTGTCTCCCTGGAGTAATACTTCTGCCGGTGTACCTCAGGGTGGCGTTCTATCCCCTTTACTTTTCGCAGTTTTTATAAACTCAATCTCCGACGAACTAATTTCTTCCTACCATCTTTACGCAGATGATTTACAAATTTACTCGCGAGCTCCTCTTGGAAATCTGTCTGAGGCCATCTTAACGATTAATCGTGATCTGGCCCGCATATGCGACTGGAGCAAGAAATATGGACTTATGGTCAACCCTATAAAGACGCAGGTTGTGGTAGTGGGCAGTTCTAGGATGGTCTCAAGGATCGACTGGACGACTCTTCCCCAAGTTTGTTTTGACCATTCCGTTGTTCCCTTTAGTGAGAAAGTTAAAAACTTGGGGATATTCATCGATAAGAACTTCTCTTGGACTGCCCAGCTGCAGGAAGTTAGCCGCAAACTATTTGCATCCGCTGCATCTTTGAAGAGATTACGTAATTTTCTACCGACTGCCACCAAGATTGCTCTTGCACAATCGCTTCTTTTACCCATCCTTGACTATGCTGATGCCAGCTATCTTGACCTTACCCAAGACCAACTCGATAAACTTGAGCGGCTTCAAAATGTTTGTATAAGGTTCATATTCGGTTTGCGTAAATATGACCATGTTTCCGAATTTCGTGTGAAACTCAAGTGGTTACCAATCCGCCTTCGCCGGAATGCTCATATTCTTTCCCGTTTGTTTAATGTGCTGTTTTCCCCTCTCACCCCTCTGTATCTCAAGAATCGTTTCCAGTTTCTTTGTGACTCCCACACGAAATTCTTAAGGTCATCGGATAACTTAAAGCTTAAAATGCCTATGCATTCCACAACTTTCCTCGACAAATCCTTTGCCGTCCAGGCCGCTCGTTTGTGGAATGCATTGCCAGTAGAAATAAAACGCGCGCAGTCGATACTAGTGTTTAAAAGACTCGTTAAGGAACATTACTTGTCGTTGTGATCTTGTTTTCGTTACTGTGTAGTTATCTATAGCCATCATTAATTTTTCGCTTGCTTATATACTTATTTCGTATGTATGTATGTATGTATCTATTATTATTTAGGATATGTATGTATATGTGTATCTATTTTAGTATATTGTAGACTTATTATTTGCACCTACGACCAGCCCCATTTTATGTCCAGGCAAATCACTGTCCATTCCAAGGTTGCCTGGAAGAGATCGCGGATAGCGATAAGGCCGCCCATTGTATATTTTGTAGTGTTTGTTATTATTTTTTGTTATATATTTTTGTGGTGTACAATAAAGAATATATAAATAAATAAATAAACAATTGCTACATTGTTGCTGAAAAGTAGATGTTTTTTTTTATTAATCAGCATACATTGCAATTCCATAAACTTCACATGGTATACATTGTAACAGCTAATCAATTTTCACGCCGCCCCCTATGATCTAGGCCAAATATTATTTTGATGTTTGGATAGCTCATGACCAGTAAAGTAATAATTATAGTCTATGATAAATAATATTAATCAAAAATCTAAAAAAAAAACTGCGATATTTCACGGGTTATTAAAGCTAGTTCTATTCAATAGTTTTAGATGAAACAAAAGCCAAAAAAATAAACTTTCAACAGTCAAATTAAGCTTTCAATTTCAGACACTTTATATATTGATAATAGATAGGTAGTTGAAGGTACAATCATCAAAACGTTGATAGGAATCAATATTAATGCAAACATTACTTTCAAAGCCACTCAATCTCTACCCAAAACAAAATCGGAAGAAATTAAAACTAGTATAATAATACATTACATTATATAGTTACATATATAGAGTACTATAGGCATTATATATTATTTCCTAAACAACTTATACAGGGTGTTAGGGTAAACATCGTTATCCTTGCAACCAGTGGTTTGGTTTTATTTATGGAACGTAGAATCAATGTTTTTTTTTTTTTTATTCTAGATTTTACCACAAGAGACTAGTTAGCCCTAGCGCATAGGGCAACGAACTTGCGTCTCAACACGGGCGGGGTGCGGGACTTGACCTGACCGGCCGCGAGGGCGACCCCTCCCTCAGTCAGTCAGCTGTTTGGCTAGCAAGCACGGTGTCGGATAGAAACTTTTAAAAATCTTTTAATGAAAATAACGTTTTTTTTCCTCATTGGTCATGGTCATTTATTTTTATATTTAAGTCAACCATGGTTTGAGTGACAACGGTGTTTACCCTTACACCCTATATAGTTCCAAATAATCCAAACAAATCTTCAGGTGAGAACAGTCGTGAATCAATGGCTCGGTTCCAGCTCATAGCGATATCGCTAGCCGCTCCAGGCGTAAGCAGTTCACAAACCTCATACCGTTTTCGTTATGCCACTTTACTTGGCACCAGTGACTATCCTTTAAGGACCACTAGTTTAAGTTATTTAGCTGGGCATTATTTAAGCAACACCCGCGTTTGTAACAATAGGAAAATTCCAATAAATCCGAATTAATGTTTGTAGCGGCGCGAGACTGTGACTCCTGCGTAATTAATTCTACCATTCACTGCATTGTCCTGCACCTAGGAAAACCGGAATTCGTGAGACACCTTATAATTAATTGCGAACCATTTAAAATTCGGTATTCGGGTCATATATATAGGGTATATATAAAGCGATGCGCAGGGCGCATTAAATAGTTTATTGCCAGTCGGCGGCCGCAAGTATTATATAAGTGGAGCTATGTATGGAGTGGTCACTGCCTCGCATTCAGATTGTTTGCCTTGGTTAATGAAAGGGACTGGGAGTCGTCTGGCAGAGGGCGGAAATTGGTTAAAAAATCAGAGCATGTCTCTGGTTAAAAATCGAACAAATAATATATAAAACTTTTCGACGTCCGTTTCATTTTCGTACAATATTCGCGTATCGTATTCATGATTGGTTGATGAAAAAAAGATTCATAAAATCAGCGTTGGTTATGTTTACATTTTTGTAAAGGCATGTGTTTGTGGTTCTCGCGCGGAAACGTTTCATAAACATCGACTGACTCAATTCATTTCTGAAGCAAATAGTAGAATTATCATAACCAAAGCCTGGTGCTGGCTTTTTTAAAGAAGGTTAGGCAGGCTTTCTTCATAGGTATTTTGTTTCCAGATTTCACATAAGGAAAACAATTGTATTGCCATTACTAGTTCGATTCGTATGCAATAGGACTAAAGGAAAAATGTACGACAGTTAAATACACATAAAATTGACATCAGCAGCTATAATTATTTCTAACCCAACTCCAATCAAATTAATATCGATCGCAAGAACCAATATAAATCATTTAGTAAAATTGATTATCAATCGATTCCATCAATGCAAGCACATACTACCACTACAATATTAATGTCAATTCATTTCCCAGAGCACACACGCTTTCTTTCAAATAACGAGGGTAGTTATAAATTAGGACGGTCGTATTATTATCGGCAGCATATTTGTCTGTTCGTCCTGCGGCTGATCTGAACGAAATGTTGGCATTTGTTATCTAGGGAGTTAAGGCGGGGACGAGAGAACTAAGAAGAAAATATAACGCTAGCGCTACTGATAGAGATAATAGAACTGCAAGAAGTAAGCAAGTCCACAAGTTAACCTAGAAAATAAAATATTAATGTTCTTAGAAAAGCTATTCTACGCTACTTCTTCTGCACTAATTCTAATCGTTGGGACGAAGCAAGGCTCAGGTAACTTTTATTAAGCTACACCTAAGTAATTTTATTATTTAGCAAACCTGCCTACACTAAGTAACAATTAGCCCGTGAAATGAGGAACTTGTTTGTGACCATAGTTATTACTTTATGTTATTCTTGCAAAGTTGTTCAGCTTTACTATTGTATAGAAACTAAATACTGACCTAAAAGACTACACTTAAAGTTACTTAGATCTTTCGTACCTTGGGTTGAATACAATCATAATTATTGTTACATGTGCACTCAGAACTCTATGTTAAGTTTACCAAACTTTGTTTTAGTCTTCTGCTACGAATTATACAACATTATACAATGTAGCATTCGTTCTTGTTTTCACGTAGGTACCTATAGGTATTTTATAATTTTCATCAATCACTGATTAAATACTTCAAAACTGAAGGGGACCATTCAATATTTGTTTATGTACTGACTATGAATACAATTGTTCTTATTCAAGGAATTTTTACTGTTGTAGTTTTATTTAGTATTGCTAATTTCGTCGTATAATACAAAATAATAAAATAACCCTTCCTTGGCAGTCCGGGTAATAACCTACTTATACATTAATGAGGACTACGGAACATAAACAGATTGTATACTTAGTCTGTTAAGGTTAAGAGTCGAATACTACCATGCATGTGGGACTTAAATAAATCTTTCACATAAATCATACTAGTACTGCACTAGACACTGTTCCCTACCTCAAGTTTTTGCCCTCTCTTAACAAACAAACGTCTTGACGGATAGCGAGATCTCGCATTAGGATGGTTTATTAGGGCACCATTTGTCTGAAGCCATCCCTCACGCGATACTATCAGACAACATAATTCTACCAAATGGAATGAGCAATGTTTTGCTGTACTGATAACCTGGTCCTTCTCGTTTATTTATGATATCTTTTTTTCCGTTTATTTCGCGATAGTAAATATAAAATATTTTTATTTTACGTGGTTTAAATTCGAGTCTTTTAGATTATTTTAGCAAAAAGCAAGGGTTAGAAAATGGACTGATCTTGTTTTCAATTACTCATTTGTTTTTTAGTCTTTTGGTAAGTCTGTTCGTGCTTACACTATAGCCCTTTTAATATTTTCCAATAAACTTTGAGTTCGGTATTAATCCCAAAAACTTTTAACAAAAAATTCGACCGTTTAAAAAAAATTATTTAGTACAGATTCATTTTTATCTGTACAAAAAACTACCCTAAAATGAAAACATTCCCTAAAACCTTCCAACAAGGAAGAAGGAAGTTTGATAACACAAACAAACAGACAATAAATTCTGAAATTAACTTAGGCACTTGTTCTTGCGCCTTTATTGATGATCGTCATTAGCGCCGCGTCAGTGGGAATGACCCCCATTCCTTACGCCATGGGCGACCAGCATAACGTTGCATGGGTTCCGTCTGGCGAAGAAAAACAACGTTCTATTTATCTTTGTTAGTGACGATTTTGGGTGTCGTGTTTGGTGCTAAGTGAACTGTATTCAAGGTAGGGTTTCATAATTATAGACTGAAAAAGAAAATGATGATTCATAATCGTTAAAGTCTAGTCTTCAGGTTAATAAATGCCAATGGGCAGCAGCAGAATAATCACAACGACAAATTAATTACAATCCGTATTAAACTTAATCCTAACTATATTCAAATCAAATCAAAGTCATTTATTTGTCAATGTAGGTGTCGATAATTACAGGTGTTAACAAGCTTAGGCCATATCTTTACAGGTATCACTACATTCTACCCACAGGGCGTACAAACAATACGTTACAATAATAGGTATTAATCAATACATTAAATTATACAATAACAGATTAAATTAAATAAGGTAAGTTATTACATTAAATTCAATATTTGTCTATCATGTCAAGAACATCATATTAAAATCCAAATCAGTCAAGTAAGTATGTCACAATGTAAAGAAGATAAATATAACAACATCCTGACATGATTAATTAGTATTAAATAATTATATTAAAATTTTCAGATAAGAACTTGTCTATTATAAAATATGTTTTATCTACCAGTAGTTTAAAAAGAGCCTTTTTAGGGTTCCGTAGTCAACAAGGAACCCTTATAGTTTCGCCATGTCCGTCTGTTCGTCTGTCCGCGGCTTAGCTCAGTAACCGTTGGTACTAGAAAGCTGTAATTTGGTATGAATATACATATAAACGACGCCGACAAAGTGGTAAAAAAAAATCGTGAAAAAAAAAAAAATTTGGTACCTCCCGTACACGTAAAGTGAAGTACGTTTTTTTTCTCTCGTCAGTCCCATGTTTTGTGGTATTGTTGGAAAGGTCGTTTAAAAATAATGGGAGTTTGTCCAAACCATTTTTGGATTCAGGGATCCGTTTGCGGAATATTAAACTTTAAAGTGCTAATTTTTGTTAGAGCCAAGTGTCCCCCCCCCTGCCAGCTAAATGGTTGGGTTTGGATATGTAGAAAAATTCACGGCAGTAGTATATAAAACGAAATTAAAAGCAAAACTATCACCACCACGTAGGCTCCACAAGTTACCGAGTAATAATCGACCAACTTAAAAGATACGTTTCTTTTCTGTATGGGACTCCGGCTATAACATGTACACTTTATAAAACCTGCTAAACGAACCCCTGAATACAATAAAGGCATTTTTTTTCATACTATCTGATATTTATAGGCACGATTTATAAACTGAAAATGTTTGACGTTATACGACCATCGACAGCGAGCCATTACAGATTAGTTGGACAGATGACGTTTACATTAAAAAAAAATAGGGGTGTGAGGCGTATGTATCGTAACAGATAGAAATAACAGATATTAAAAAGAACATAACAATTGTTCCTAGCAATAAACCACACCTGTTACATAAAATAACAGATCCTCAAGACAGTTACCGCGGCCTTTACTGTTAATACATTATAACAATCCCCACACAGACAGTTACCGTGGCTGTTACTTACGTATTTATCGTCCGTAACAGGCTGTTATTTAACAACAGATAGATACGATTATCGACTTTAAACCAAAAGAGATAAAGAAGATATTCAATTGACAGTTAAATACGTATTTATCGTCCGTACAAAAATAACAGGCTGTTATTTAATAATAGATATTTTGATCTGTTATTTTTTTGTAACAGTAATAGTGTTATCAGTTATCGTGTTTAATCTGTTACAACCCATCTCTATTTTAAAATCTAGAACTGTCAAAGATGTGATGTTAAATACCAATAGACAATGTTTGAATTTTTCGCCTAGAAGTACCTACAAATCTACAATCCATAATTTAAAAAAAAAAGATTTTTTAAATTATGAATCACACTTTATAATTCATCAAAAAAGTTGTTTTTAAGGTTCTTATTATCTTATCTTAATAGCGGAGAAATATATGCCTTTCGTATTTATTTAAATAATTTCTACGTGATTTTATTATGTTTAAATGTAACATGACTTCTGGACGCAAGCATAGTGCAAGTAAGACGACGCCATGATCAATAGAATATGGCAATAATTTGATAAACTATTATTTTTTGTGCCCAAGAAATCAGGGGAATATTCAGGAAAGAATATTTTTCCTCAATTCGTGGATTTTTTTCCTTTTTTTTCATTAGCGTACACTTTATGGCCGAAAATGTAACATCTCCTTTGCAGTTGTAAAAACATGTTCTGTCATACATTCTGTATCGGAGAACAAGTTTTTCAACTACAATGTTAAGTTTGTTTTATAAATTCATCCCAACTACGGAACCCTTCATTGTGTATGGTACGACATACACTTGTAAAATAATCACTCTGGCAAGCACGAAAAAAAATCGCTCAACGCGCCTAAAGAAATTACATAATCATAATTATGTAATTTCTTTAGGCGCGTTGAGCGATTTTTTACGACATATCGTCCAGTACTTTTATTACTGTAGGCATCTTGTTATAGATCTTGGGTGCCATTCCCAAAAAACTTTTTGAGTAGAGTGCATTGTTATGTGGAGCAGCACATATATCGTTGTTGTGTCGTTTGGTTCTATACTCCATTTGAAATAAGATTAGACGTATAGATAAGCCTTTTTTACATTCCGTTCCGATTTTGAATTCTATTGCGTTGGTGGCATGACAAATAGCAGCCGCAGTACATAGTTGGTATTGTGTAACTTTTTTTGCTTTTAATGCTATCCTTACGCCTACGGTATAGAAGTCAAAATCAGTTGAACGGACTGTAAAAGGGTTTGTTTTAATGTCTAATCTTATTTCAAATGGGGTATAAATGTTTGAAATAAGTTAAGGCTACATTTGATAAATACTGCTGTCTCATATATGTACAAACCTGGCAGGGTAAGAAGATTATATTTTTTAAATAACGGAGCACAACTATCAGTCCTTTTCAGTCTGAACATAGCACGTACACATTTCTTTTGCGCCCTAAATGCAATTAATTTATCAGTACTGTTACCCCAGTATATTAGATAATATTATATTCTCTAGCTAGACAATATAATGTCCTCTCATCTTCCAGGGTGGCAACGTGGCAGTATGCGCGTGTCGCGTCGTGATGGGCCTGGCGCAAGGTCTGCTGTACCCCAGTCTACACGGAGTGATTGGTCAGTGGGTGCCGGTCAACGAGCGCAGTCGGCTCGGGACCTTCGTCTATGCTGGTTAGTGCCTCTCTTATATCTTGTACAGGCATAGCTCTAGTTCTCCTGTTTCCCAGTGTGTAGTATTTTCTTAATAAGTTACAAACAACCAGTCAGAGGAAATCCGAGTTCAGTTAAAACAGACACACAACAAGAGACTTATTACAAGAGAGTTTTGTTTTTTCGGTTAAAGATATTTCATTATTCAAAGGAATTACAAATTCACTGACATGTTTAATAATATTCTTCATATAAGCGTAGCTTAAAATAAAGTACTGCTGCATTTTGCATTTCGTTTTAAGTTACGTAACACCGTATCTTAAAACAGACACTAAGCAGGATCAATTCATTATTAAGCTGATGGTATTTGTGAAAAGCCTGAAGGTACTTCAAGAAAGAAGCAGACAAAGCGCTATCAACAGTTACATGAGGCCGGTTTTGTAAACATGTGTACACTTAGTGAGGTGTAGTTCGATTGTAGATTGATTGTAAATGGTTGTGATTGCGTGCGTGTGAGCGTGTATGCACAAAGTTTAGTTTTGGCATGCTTCACTGTATTGTTCGCATCACTGTCTTGGTTGTTTATTTGGTCTGAGATGACAGGCTGAAAAATGCCGTTGCCTTATCACATCATGTGCGGTTAAAAGAAGATATAGAGACAAAAGTTGAAGAATATGCTTAGATGGTTTAGTCATGTTGAGAGGATGAATGATAGGCGACTAACAAAAGATATTTACAAGGTAGATGTGAGTGGAAACGCTGGGATGGCATTAGGAGGACATAATTATAGTGATCTAATTGGTGACGTTCTTCAGAAAGCTCAGGTGCGTAGTACTCGTAACCGACGTGCATGATATGAACGTAACGTAAGCGAAGCAAAAGGAGAATGAAAGAACGTAGCAAGTGGCGTTGTATAGTTGTTGCCTACCCCTACCCTATGGGAAAACGGCTTGAGTGTATGTACCATCATAAATAATAATAATAAAAGTTTATTGAGGTAAAAAGGTAAAACACTAAATACAAAGCTTAAATCTACGAAAAATTCAATTATTTTATGTGCCTGAACTAGGTCATCCTGTGTTTCAGGCGAGGCAAGGCATAGTATTTCTAAATAATCACATACTTAATTATAAAAATCTAGTCATCTAATAGGTATGTAAAAAGGTGTAAATACACAATAAAATAAATATACAATAAATCCTACTTGCTAAAGTCTTAGTACTTACATAACCTAACTTAGTTAAACTTAATTAGTACAAATACAATTTTTATTTGAATACAACTAATAATTCCTCTGTATCTTCATAGGACATACTTTGAAGAGCTTCTTTGAGAGTTCTTTTACAATTATTATAATTAAGTGAATAAATTTTGGCTCTCGCATTTAGTCTGTTATAAAGTAATGGTCCTAGGAAGACAAAAAATTTGGCTGCGAAAGCATGTTTTGTACTTTTTGTAGGGCAAACTATGTCTTTCCGTCTCTTTTTAGTTAATTCAGTGCTGTAGGGGAGGGCTGCGTGTTGTTTTAATACAATGCTCATTATGAATAACTGTCGAGCTGTTAGTACTTCACAGGATTCATAGAGCAGGTTAGTGGGAAAAAGGAAAGGGCGGCAAGTAGACACCTTGAGAATCGCTCTTTGAGCTCTCTCGATAGGTAGCAGCAAACTTTTGCCTGCTCCACCCCAAGAGGTAATGCAGTAAGTCAAAATTGACTGACAGAGAGCAAAGTAAACTCGCCTAATTATCATATATATCATGTTTGTACCTATGTATAATTTTCCAGAAAACAACTTAATGTTCCGAAATACTGGTATTCAGCTGCTTCCGGTTAGACCAGGGACCCAACAGAATTGAGAAAAGGCTAGGCAGATTGAACTTAATGTTCCGACTCGAGTTTGCAGTTTACTATGGCTTCCCTTGTTGAAGGCTCAGAGTCGGCTCAGAGCCAGCAGCAATTAAGTAATTGAATTAGGAAACAACTCTACCGTCTGATTCCCAGGAGTTGTGCCGTGAAACCAACACGAATCAATTTATTGATATTCCTATCCAAATTAATTCATTTCCATCTCCATAATTGGTAGAAAAAACTAAATTAGAAGTGATGCAATAAGTAATACCTAGATGGAGAAAAGCAAAGTGTGGTTTTTGGTCTATTGAACTTTTATGTAAATAATATAAAGCTTGTAAAAACGGATAAGTAGGTACTTATATAAAAAAATGCGTGACTTTCTCATCATCAGCATGTTTATAATTCCAATATATTTTATAAAAGGAGGAGGTTTTCAATTTGATTGTGTTTCTTTTAGGGACTGGTCAAGTGGTCATCACTTAGCTGCCACGGTTTATTTTTAATTTATTTTGATTTTTTTAAAGTTTTTTTTTAAATTTTTGTTACGGACGCTTTTAACGTGCACGTCTTTCTTAATATTTTTCACATGCACATTTTCAATTATGAATGAAGGAACCAATATTTTGTAACAATATTTTGATTTATAAGAGTGTCCGTGGAGTTTCTTGCCCGTTCTTCTGCTTCTCCATAGGAACCTACTACGAGCAAACTAGCTTCATGGTTCTGACTGATCGACCCATTGACAATTTTAAAGAGCCTGTAATTGGTTTATATCAAATAAATGCTTTGAGTTTGATTTTGACTTCAAGTCGGCCGTCAATAGTATTAAAATCCTAGCAACACCTGGAATGATACCTCACTTCACCTGAGTTTTCTCGGTGAATTTTTCACTGAATAGACTGGCTACACTGTAAGTGAAATGTATTCATAAAATTATTCACTCTGCTTTCAAAAGCTTGTTTTTTGTATTAATTGTATGTCTTTACCAGCCTGTTCTAATGATTGCTATCATTGCATTGGCAGAAAGTTCTGACCAGACTTGAGTTCAAGCACCTACACTGTCAAAACTGAACAATGACAACGATTGAAAGATAAACTCAATTTGTCGTTAATTGTTTAATAATACCTGACTCAAGTTGCAACGAGGGGTCTAACGAGTTTTAAATCATTGTTCAATGTAGTAGTAATTCTATCGAATTTTAAAATATTAGCCTCTCAGGTTCAGTTTCAAGTTAATATTTATACTTGCGGTTACTCAAGTTCACAGTGCTTTTAATAATCAGAGAATATTTAAAAATTCGGTGCGTTATCATCATCAGCTTTTAGTGCAGTCCATTCAGTTCAGTGCGACTGATCCAAGCGTAATCCATATGATTTTTTTTAAAGTACTACTTCCGTACTCTTTTTGTTTTTTATTGAAAAATGTTTATTAATTGTTGCTGCAGGTGGTTAACAAATAAAGTTGGTAAGAAATTAAATAAAAACAATATCCTAACATGGATAGGATAAACAGCAAACTAAAGTATGTATAAGAGCAATTCTTAGTAATACCTACAAGGAAAACTAGAAATATAGGATAGTATAATACACATACATCTATGTGTATTATACTATCCTATATTTCTAGTTTAAAGTTTAGTAAAAAAGTACTATGGTAAAAGTTTTGGGAATTTATTCTCTGCTTTGATCGATAACAATGATCGTCTGTATCTAATAAATAATATCCTATTCTTTTCAGGTGCCCAACTCGGCACCATCATCGAGCTGCTGACATCTGGTCTGCTCTCCGCCAGTTCCTGGGGCTGGCCCTCCGTCTTCTACGTGGCTGGTATCATCTGCCTCGTCTGGTCCGTATTGTGGATCATCATTGGCGACTCCACACCTGGAACCAGCAGGTGGATCTCCAAGGAAGAGAGGAAGTATATCGAGATGAATGCTGGGTCCAACGAGCTTGGACATGGTGTAAGTAATTCTTTTTCTACAATGTATGTTATAGTTTTCGCAGAAAAATAATTTGATTCATATATTAGTACCATCAAGAGCAGCTTCATTCTTATTCCACTGACCTAGTCTTGGTGATGATATTAATGATCTTCAAAAAAAATTATATTCCAGAATATGCCGACTCCTTGGAAGGGCATCCTCACATCGCTTCCGTTCTGGGCCATCTTGTTGGCTCACTCCGGTCAAAACTTAGGATTCTGGACCCTTCTGACTGAACTACCTTCGTACATGAAGTATGTTCTAAATGTTGATATCAAAGAGGTGAGATAACTATAATCACACTACCGTTATATCAAAAATACCCATACAAAATAGCTATAAAAATACAAAATCAGTACAATTGCTCGCGATGATTTACTAAGTGGATACTATGTCGTTTCCTTTTACATTGACTGTTTTTCCTGGTTATTCAAATACACCAATTGAAAATGTTAACCCTAACCGTAACTTTTTCAGAACGGTATGTTATCAGCTCTGCCGTACGTGGCCATGTACATCCTGAGTTTCCTCTTCAGCTGGCTGTCTGAATTCCTCGTTAATAGGAACATCATCAGACTTGTCACCTCCAGGAAGATATTTAACACTATCGGTAATTATTAATCATCTTTCATAACACTTATCTCAAAATAATAATTATTGAAGTTCTAGATATTCGGTTGAACCCTTACAAATAGATTTAGATGTAGTTAATAGATTGTAATGCTGTCTTCGTCAATTTAAGGCAAACTATAGTGACAGAAATACTTTTTAATGTATCTATCCACAGCACGAATAGCGCCACCAAAAGTCAACAGATGGCAAGGTCTAGCGAAAGAGCCAAAATGATCTCGGACATTCCTGTGCCACAAAGGCTGAAAAGCCGAAACAGTTTTTAAAAGTGTGTCGACCCTCTCACTAGTGAACGATCAAAAGAATGACTGAAGCTGTGGCGAGACAGTGCTTCCTTAACCATACATACCATTTTTGTTCAACCCGCTGAGGATCTCCCACCTGGACCGGAGTTGTCTTGCCTAACTTGGAATTCTTTCGACAGACTCCGGACTCGGAGTGGCCGACGCAAAGAAATCCTTTTCAGGTGGAGATTCATAGATGACTCCGCTTTAGAGTTTAAATATGGTGGTGTTCCACAAACGATGGGACACTTAATATAATGTCCTGCGTGTCCAGCCGTCTGCACGTTGCAGGAACTCATGAACGCTAGTGATGGCGTCAAACACGTAGCCGAATTCTGGCCCGAGTCCATTTGGATTGCCATTGACAAGAATCGTGTAGTTTTCATTGTAGCAAAGATGATTTTACAAGTATAACAAACTTATTTCATCTTACAATCAGTTAGTTTGGTCGGTGGCCCATAAACAAGGTAGTTTTTTGTATCTTAGGGACCAGACCAAAGATTGGACCAAAAAGCAGGCTCTTTGTTTTCAAGACATAGAGCTAAATAAAATAAAAATAATTGAAACATAATGAGAAATAATATGCTAATAGTATAATTATCAAATTCCCAGCGCACTGGGGTCCCGCCGCAGCTCTGCTTGCCCTCTCGTACCTACCGGCAGGAAACTTGTCACTCGCTGTCATCATTCTGACCATCACTGTCGGGCTCAATGGCGCTCACTACGTCGGATTTATGGTGAGTACTACAAAATTTTAATTTCCTTCGATTCTTATACCTGTTTGTCTAAATACCATTATGAATTCTAAGTTCCTACTAATAAGCTCATTTTGAATATTTCTAAACTAGATCTCTGAAAAGTTTCCAACTTAAGCGTGTCAAGTATTAAATGGGTAACAATAATAGCTTCAAAGGTTGGCTAATCTTCACGCTAACAGTGAATGTTATTATTAAAATTGTGTAATATTTAATTTCAGTTGTCCCACATCGATCTCTCTCCGAACCACGCGAGTACGATGATGGGCTTCACCAACGGTATTGGAGCCGTCTTCTCGATCCTGGCGCCACTCAGCGTCTCCTTCGTCGTTGAAGATGAGGTGAGACTTCTAACGTTATATGCTTCCTTATTTTTTATCTTTATTTTATGTTGAACTTTGGTTGATAGGAAACACCGAATTCATTTAGTTTGAAAACTTAATTTATTTTTGCCGGGTAAAAACAATTTACAGAAATAAATATTAAATTATTACTGAGCAGAATTGCACCCTAAAACAATATGCCGTGTTAATTCGTACGAGTGGTTTACAAACAGTTGTGGTTTGAATTTTCGGACTATTTGAGTTGGTAGTCAATATGTCTATCAATCAAGTTCCCTGTCGTCACAAAAATAATTACTAATTAAAATGCATTCCAGACAAGTGCAACAGACTGGCGGAAAGTGTTCTTCATATCGGTAGCGTTCTACTTCTTGACGAACCTGTTCTATCTGCTGTTCATATCCGCTGACATCCAGGAATGGAACGAACCTAAACCTTCGAAAGCTATTGGTAAGATTTATTACCATATTTTACATGATTTGTCATTTTCATAATCGTTACTTAAAAAATGTAAAAGCAAATGAATAGTAGGTAGCTAACGACCACATTTTGGGACGTATGTTTAGTACTTTGATTCTATGGTATTTAAAAGGACATTAAAAGTGGCATTTGGCTTTTGCCAGCGGTTTCAAATAAGGTATAATAAAAAAAAAGATTTTCCATTTCTTTATAGAAGACGGAGAGAAGAAGTCGGAAGAAAAGAACCCAGAGAAGACGAAGAACAACGTGGGTGAACACAAGTTCTGATGCTGAGTGCAGTGTTATGTAAGAACTAGTCATAAACATTAGTGAGGTAAGCTTTGTGATACGCACAGCGGTACCTCGCTGAGTGAAGACAGAAGTGATATAAAATGTTATAAGTACAGGAAACTGCTTTGTTAATTTATTATATTGAAAATTTATAATGACATGAAACTAGCCTGTGATAGATAAAAAGAAAGTTACCCTCCACCCATTGTTTACTGATAAAGTATCAAGCTCCCATGTGATACAAAAATTTTTGTTAAAGTTGATAAGGTGTAATTTTAAACGTTTGTTTCTAAAAACATTATAAAAGCAATAGTTTTTCTTTATCCGTTTTTTATGACAAAAAATTGTTTTATTTCAGTGGCATAATGATTTTACGAAATATTGTAGTTATTCGTTCATATTAAAAAATACCTTGAAGCTGTTTATTGATATTTTTACAAAAATGGAGTATCATTAACAGTTTTATAACTTCACAATATTTATGTAGAAAGATTTTTGCTCAATTTTATTATGTACGGTAAAAGTTTGGAATGTCGCATAGTCCCTAATTAAAACTTAATATATACCGCGACTCATGGGATCGTATGCCTTATTAAAATATGACAAATTGAGTCGAGAACTGCCTAAAGGTTGTTACATTCCCATTTCACGAATCAAATTATAAGTTGCCAGCCTATTGAAGTAATGGACTTCAATAAGCTGGCAACTTATAATTTGACTGGCAAATTAACGTTCTAAATTTTCCTGATCAGTAAAATAATAATAATCCTAGATTATTAATTTAATTCTTATACCCAAGAGTGAAATAATAAAAGTGAATGCAACGGACACCAAAGAGGATTATGTAAACGATGTAACCAGTGCCTTCGATCTATGTAATAATTTATTTGTAAATATTTATTAGTTACATCATTATCTTTATTTTAGACTAAGATTAATTAAATAAATCTATATTAAATTATACATTATTTTATTTAGATTCTTCTCTAATTCTTTTAAAGTTAAAGTCGACTTAAAATGGCTTTCTTGTATAATCATATCTGCATATCTCTATTAAACATAGTTCTAAACTAAACGCCACGACTCCTTTACAAAATCTCAGTAATAATGCAACAGGAAGTCTTCGTTATTTCGCGAATGTTTAAAGAAATACGTTTGATGACGTATTTCCTTTATCCTGAACTGCGAAGCTTTAGTGTCACTAATGAGCAGCGATTCAGGATATTTTTTAAGATAACCCGTTATTTATTTATTGCACAATGTACTGTACAAGCAGGCTATGAGTCTATGACTAGGCTAAAACTTATTTAGGTATATAACAATTGCGTGCTGCGCTTAAAGTTTACACCAAAGCGTGCAGCAAGCCAACAACAACTAAACACTTTCAGCAGCCGGTCCGGAGCAGACAATGAGCAGTGAGCTAGAGTAGTCCCGTCATCGATCTTATTATAGTAGTAGGGCACCAACATTCAACAACGCACACGGACGCCTCAGTTACAACGTGTCGATGCCTACTGTTCCCGCGACAAACAGAGACGGATATAAATAGGGATAGTACCCATATAACTTTTTATATAGGTAGCGAGCAAATTTTCGTTGGACCCGTACATAATGATCTTAAGCTTATCTTTTTGCTCATGCGGTTCCCATACCAGCGCATATGAGTAGCTAGGTGCTTGACCCGTAGGGCGCAGCCAGTAGTAACATCATGTCACTGCCGATGTTAGTGTATTTTGTTAGTACTTACTTATATAAATCGGAATATTAAAAAGTCTACGTCACGTTAACCTTCCCTTCTCTTCTTTATCCTGTAAATATAATCCCACCAAAAACATTTTCATGTAAAATGTTGCCAAGACGGGACGAAAAGTTATCAGATCTCATGTCAAGCCAAGCTTCTAACTCTACCCGCCCTAACTCTACAAGCCCTAACTTCACAAACTCTACACCTTAGGCAAAATATGTGGCTTGGCCGTTTCGCTACCGTCACAGGGCGTAAGGTGAAAAATGTATTTAGAAATTAGAAAAAGCAGAGACATTTTATATAATTTATATTACGAAAAATCATTGACTTCTGATCAAGTTGTTCATAATTATGTAAGGAATTATTCTAAGATATTTAAAAGAGTCTGCGCACAAGCTAAATCTAAATTAATAAGTAACAAAATTGATAATTCTAATAATAAAATAAAAACTGTGTGGCAGGTAATTAACAAAGAAACTGGAAACACAAAACCACGTGACCCGAATGAATTGTCTCTAAAAATTAATGATGAAACCATTTCAGATAAGTTAAAAGTTGCTGAGACACTAGAAAATTTCTTTACCAACATCCCAATAGAGGTTACGAAATCTCTCCCCTCTTCATCTTTATTAGCAGATTCTCTTCTCAAAGAAAACTTTACTAAAGTCATTCCAAGTTTTGCGTTCAAGCCTATTTCTATTGCCACAATTAAAAAAGCATTCATAAGTCTTAACTCAAAAAACACTGAAGATTTATGGGGCATCTCTGTTAAGGTTCTAGGAGATATCATTGAAACTATTGCCCCTGTCCTAACAGGGATATTTAATCAATGTTTGGACACTGGTACGTTTCCTGATTTAATGAAACATAGTAAAGTTGTACCAATTTTCAAATCGGGTAGTAAAAGCGATCCCTCTAATTATAGACCAATATCTGTATTACCAGCATTGAGCAAAATCTATGAAAAAATCATGCTAGACCAGATGCTGTCACATTTTAATTCAAATAAGATTTTACATAGTCACCAGTTTGGTTTCACGAAAGGTAGGTCGACGACAGACGCGGGAGTAAAACTCATCAGTCACATTTTAGAATCCTGGGAGAAGTCCCAGGATGCAATTGGCATTTTCTGTGACCTCTCAAAAGCATTTGACTGCGTCGACCACAATACACTGATCTGTAAATTACACCACTACGGAATTCGTGGACAAGCTGCTGATCTTGTTCTTTCTTACCTATCAAACAGGCAGCAAAAAGTAAATGTTAACGGGGCGACGTCCTCGGGGTCTCTAGTTAAAATGGGCGTGCCTCAAGGTTCAATACTCGGCCCTTTCTTATTTCTAGTTTATATAAATGACCTTCCTTACATGATGGCAAACTTGTCGGATATAATACTATTCGCTGACGACACTTCTCTTATTTTTAAAATAGATAGAAAAGATACAGATGTCTCACATGTCAACGATAGTCTGGCTACTCTTTCGGAATGGTTCGCAGCTAATAATCTTTTACTTAATGCGAACAAAACTAAATGTATTAGGTTCTCATTACCAAATGTACCTCAAGTGGGTCTAAATCTAAAACTTGATGGCAAGAAACTAGATGCAATTACAGAAACTATATTTTTAGGAATTACCTTAGATTCAAAACTACAATGGGGCGCCCACATCAGAACTCTTTCAGGTAGACTAAGTTCAGCTGCATATGCAGTAAGAAAAATAAGGCAGTTGACTGATATAGCCACAGCTAGGTTAGTATACTTTGCTTATTTCCACAGTATTATGTCTTATGGCGTTCTGCTGTGGGGATCGGCAGCTGACGTAGATTCAATTTTCATTTTACAGAAGAGGGCAATCCGCGCGATCTATAAAATGAGTCCTCGCGAGTCCCTTAGAGACAAATTCAAAGAAATTGATATACTGACTCTGTCTTCTCTCTATATCTTTGAAAGTATTTTGTATGTTCGCAAAAACTTAGGACTTTTCAAAACAAGAAGCGATTTCCATAATATAAATACACGTAGTAGACACGAAATTGTCATACCCAAATTTAGATTAACTAAAACAAGCAAGTCATTTCTTATAAACAGTATCCGCTTTTATAACAAGTTGCCAAAGTCGGTTACAGAACTTAGCGATGGAAAATTTAAAACCCATATCAAACGTGTCCTTATCAAAAAAGCATATTATAAGATTAAAGACTACGTTGATGACAAGGAAGTTTGGCAATAATTCCTTCTGCACATGTGGCTTCCCTGGTACCTTATAAACGGCATAATTATGTAAGAGTCTATTAACTGCTCCCAAATTACCATGTTTATTCTCTTTACATTCATCCTTGACATAATCATTGTATTTGACATTATTCCTATTATTATAGATACCTCCAATTTAATTTCAACTCCTTGTGGACATGATAATTATTCAATTTGTTACAGTTGTAATGGCAATCACGTCAATTTGCTGAAATAGGTTTTTATTTTTATTTTTTATTGTTTGTCTTTTATATAGATTATTTTCTATTTTGTGAATGTGAGAACTTTGTAGGCTTATTGGACTGTAGATTTACTGAACATCTATTTTGTTAAGTACCTGGTACTTACTTGTTGAAAGGCCTACATTGTCCTCCCATGCCTACTAATACTGTAATTTGAAAATATTGTAAAAGCCAATTATTTTTAAAAGAGTAACCGTGGAGTTTCTTGCCGGCTCTTCTCCATAGGAAACGACCAATTGGAACCGTGCACCTAGCTTCTGACGTTTCATAAGTGCCCATGTAGGTTTATGTGAAATAAAATATTTTGATTGATTGATTGATTGATATTTACTGTTCATTACTTTCCTGTTAGACAATAGTTAATTATTCATTCATTTAGTTAATTATTTCTCATGTAGATGCGATCGGGCCGGAAACGGCCAAGCCACATATCGGTCACATAGCGATCGGGCCGGAATTTTTAGTTTGTTCATTGTTTCTTTCTTTTTTTGTGTTGTATTTCTTGCACATCGGGGGTGTCTTTTTTCATAGCCCACTCTCTTTATTCGTATAATATAAGTAGGTATCTAATCTATATATATAAAACACAAGGGTGACTGACTGATCTATCAACGCACAGCTCAAACCACTGGACGGATAAGGCTGAAATTTGGTACACAGATAGTTATTATGACGTAGGCGCGCACTAAGAACGGGTTTTTGGAAATTCGACCCGAACGGGTTTTTGGAATCCCCCCTTTTCACCCCCTTAAAGGGGATTTCGTTTTTATCTAAAATCTTACTCCTTGAGTTAATAGACTTGAAAATTTACACGATTATTTATCTATGTTAATAATAAAGTTTGCCATTTTTCGTTTTTTTAAACTAGCCCCTAAACGGGGATTTGGGGGTGTCAAAGTTTGAATTCAATTAAATTTTCAAAATAAAATAACACTTATTGTGGCATAACTATAATAGCTAGACATATGGCTGTCGCGACACTTTTTGTAAATAATGATGTGTTCTGCAAAGTCGTAGTACATTATTTTATTCTATCATCAATAGTTTTCGCAGCGCACGCGATTTAAAGAAAATTTAAGCTAATTTTTTTTACACCTTGGGTTATATTATTGGAGTTTTAGTAAGGATCCCTTACCTTTTCTAGCAATAAATATAGCCTATGTTACTCAAGGTGAATGTAGCTTTCTAGTGATGAAAGAATTTTTGAAATCGGCGCAGTGGTTTTTGAATTTATTCATTACAAACATACACACAAAAATACATACACACAAAAATACAAATCTTTCCTCTTTATAATATTAGTGTAGATAACAAGGAGTCCCTATATCAATTTTGAGTATTAGGTATTAAAAATTGCGGAAGTCTCATACAAACTTCCATCCACCAGTTTAAGGAGTTGGGGGTAAAAGTTCCAAGTTTTATAATTTTTTTGTTGTTTGTGTACTAATACTAGCATACATACCAAATTTCAGCTTTCTAGGACTTCAGAAAGTACCCTAAGAATTTTGATGATCATCAGTGAGTGAGTGAGTCAGTCAGTGACGAAATCGAGGTTTTTTAGATATCAATAAAATCGAAAGTATAAGAGCTTTGCAACTTTCTACGTTTAATAAGTCTACTATGGACATCATATCCCGAGAATTTTGTTAATCTGGTATAATCCAAACCCAAGTTATGAGGGTTTAAAAAAACGACGAAGCTCTTCGAGAAAAAGTAGGTAGTGCCCTCCTTGCGCTTCGCTTGGGTGGTAGATAACAAAGTACCTACACCTTTGGAACCACTATTAGGATAGTTTTTTCTATTTCCATGACCACAACACTATTGCCGACAATCCGACCATTACCGATGATTGCCGATTGACAACACAATCACTTTCGTGATAGAGAACCAATGATTAGCAATCACGTTGCGTTGAGTGAAGCAATCATTAGGTTTACAAATCAATTACGTTGATGAATGTTCAAAGTTGCTCTATTATCAGTTTTGAAGATTTATGTTGCGTGTTGTTTTTCTCTGAAGTTGGTGCTGTAAAAGGGCGCATTCAGTTATTGTAATAAATGTTGCCTAAATACACTAACAACATACCAGCAACATTCTTTCGGTTTTTGACAGTTTATAAATTGACGAAATAAGTATTTTTAAACTATTAAAATTTTATTTATTTATTGGATCGCCAACAGAGGCTACACAGTTACATGCATGTTAACATAAATAGGGACAAATACAAGTGTGCGCTTCCAATTATAGGCGACCACATCATTCATATAACATATAGGTGGGTATCATCTATATCGCTGCTTCCCTGCGCCTGTAGCGAGTAGGCAAGTGATAAGCAAGTACTCGCACACGACTCAACGCAGCACAGGATCGTATGATCGCCTACGTCACATGAGGTGATTTCGAAACAACAACAAAATAGACCACGCCTCATTGACGTCACCCTTTGTCCGAGCGGCGCGCGCGCAAGATGGCCGCCGATGATCTATTGTATTATGTCGACGCCCCCTCATTAGGAGCTCATTAGGACAAACGGTCAAGTCCGAACCGTTTGTACAAAGGTGGCGTGATCCTTAATTATTATTAAATATGTTAGACTATATAAACAGTGCTAATTAAACTTAAGAGACATTCTTCTACTTACCTCGATACGTGTTTTATTGCTCGCACCTACGCACATCACGAAGTATACACATTGTCGCTTCACTGGTGACCCCGAACGTTCAAGAACACCTGGAAAATGCCTGATGAAACTCCGCAAGCAACCAGGAAAGACGTCCTCCTGGGGGAAACGAACCGAGTCGGAGTGAGGACACCTCCGTTCAACCCTAGTGACCCTGAGTTATGGTTCGCTCAACTAGAGGGGCAATTCATTCTGTCCAACATAACCGCAGACGCGACGAAATTCTACTTCGTCCTGGCACAGCTGGAACCGCAACACTCAGCAGAGGTTCGAGACCTGGTTGTGAACCCGCCGAGCGCTAACAAGTACGAGACGTTGAAGACGGAATTGAAGCGACGATTATCAGCATCTCAAGAGCGCAAAATAAAACAGCTGCTGATGCACGAAGAGATAGGGGACAGAAAACCCACTCAGTTCCTTCGACACTTGCAACACCTGGCTGGAGATAATGTGCCCAAAGAATTTATCCGGACAATCTGGGCTAGTCGTCTACCAACCCACCTACAAACATGCATCGCTGCTCAACAGGCGAAGATGACACTGGAAGACCTAGCCGAGCTGGCAGACCGTGTCAACGACGTTGTTCCAGCGACCATGTCACTCACCAGCCCAGCACCCAGTCATGTGGCCAGCACGTCAACCCCTATAACAACAACAGAGAATTCCATCGAACAATTAACACGCACGGTGGCAGAATTAAGCCGACGACTGGAAACCATGAGCACAGAACTGCACAGACGCTCACGCTCACATTCCAGAGGCAGAGGCCACTCCAACAGAAGATCACGTTCAAATTCACACACAAAAAATCACCCCTACTGCTGGTACCACTACCGTTTCGGTGAGCGGGCGCGCAAATGCACACAACCCTGTTCGCACAAGAGTTCGGAAAACATCCCAGGCAGCCACTAGTGGCGGCACAAGACTGCCTATCTGTTACAAGCCGCCTGTTCATTACGGACCGAAAAACAAAGGTTCAGTACCTTATCGACACGGGTTCAGACCTGTGCGTTTTTCCGCGATCCGCTGTTCAGGAACGTCGCGTCAAAACAAAATATGAACTTTTCGCAGCAAACGGTACTGTTATTGCTACATACGGTGATCTACCTCTCACATTGGATTTGGGCCTCCGACGTGCTTTCACCTGGCGTTTCATCGTTGCGGACGTCTCTAAACCCATTATAGGCATCGACTTCTTAGGCTACTATAACCTACTTGTCGATTGCCGCAATCAACGTCTAGTGGATGGAGTCACAGCACTGACTATCTCTGCACCGCATCAGACCTCCACAGAAACAATTTCGTCCATCCGCACCATCGTAGATAATACGGTCTACCACCACATACTGAGAGAGTACCCGGATATCACTCGACCAGCGGGACAAACCACTATCATCAAGCACTCAACCGTCCATCATTTACGCACAACTCCTGGACCTCCAGTATACTGTCGCCCGCGTCGATTAGACTCAGAACGCCTGAAAGTAGCAAAACAAGAATTTGAAGAGATGATGCAGAATGGCACTGCTCGATTATCAGACAGTCCATGGTCCTCACCACTCCACTTAGCCCGCAAGAAAAACGACGGTTGGCGTCCGTGCGGGGATTACAGAGCTTTAAACGCCCGTACAATCCCAGACAGATACCCCGTCAGGCACATACAGGACTTTACCCATCAGCTAACAGGAAGCGCAATCTACTCAACAATTGACCTGATAAAAGCCTACAACCAAATTCCTGTATGTAAAGAAGACATACCCAAAACGGCAATAACCACACCCTTCGGCCTGTATGAGTTCCCGTTTATGAGTTTTGGTCTCCGAAACGCTTCTCAAACCTTCCAGCGATTTATGGACGAGGTTCTTCGTGGATTGGACTTCTGTTTTGGATATGCAGATGACATATTGGTGTTCAGCCCCAACAGCACTACACATCAACAGCACTTAAAAACCCTGTTCCAAAGGCTCACTGAATATGGCATCTTAATTAACACCAACAAGTGCACATTTGGAAAGACAGAGGTCAATTTCCTCGGTTACAAAGTTACAGCAGCAGGCATTCAACCTTTGGACGTAAAGATTCAAGCCGTCAGAGACTACCCTCCGCCGAAAACCGTGAAAGAACTCAGACGCTTCCTTGGAATGCTAAATTTTTATCGCCGTTTGATTCCGAGGGCAGCAACTATCCAAACGAATCTGAACGAATTACTTACTGGTCCTAAAACGAAGGGATCACAAGTAATCAACATGACACCAGCTC
The DNA here is from genome assembly GCA_948473465.1 of Lithophane ornitopus. NCBI lineage: Eukaryota > Metazoa > Arthropoda > Insecta > Lepidoptera > Noctuidae > Lithophane > Lithophane ornitopus. The sequence goes on from OX419625.1 coordinate 16,733,245, forward strand.
AACTTGAAAGCTTCAATCAGTGCAAAAACAGCCTATCAGAAGCAACACTCCTAGTACATCCAGACCCCCATTCGGAACTAAGCATATTTACCGACGCGTCAGACACAGCAATCGGAGCAGTCGCTCAACAACGACAGAACGGCGAGTGGAAGCCACTAGCTTTCTTCTCCAGGAAACTAAGTCCGAGTCAGAGGAAATACAGCCCGTACGATCGCGAGCTGCTGGCTATCTATGAGGCCATAAGATACTTCCGTTTCATGGTTGAAGCAAGAACATTTTCGGTCGTAACAGACCACAAACCTCTGACTTATGCCTTCAACGGACGACGTGAAAACTGCTCTCCACGACAATTCCGTTACTTGGACTTCATCAGCCAATTCACGACGGACATCAAATACATCAGTGGAACAGAGAATGTGGTTGCTGATGCCCTGTCCAGGGTGGACGAAATCAGCGTGCCCGTGAACTACCAGGCGCTCGCTAGCGAACAGAAATCAGATGGCGAGTTGCTGGACTTACTGAAGAACGGCTCCACATTACAACTAGAGAAGCGAAAAACACCAGAGTCAAGCCATAACATATATTGCGATGTCTCAACTCCGTATTCACGGCCGTATATCACTCCTTCGTTCCGCAAGCAAATCTTTGACGCACTACACAATTTAAGCCACCCAGGCGCAAAGGCCACCATCAAACTGGTCACTCAAAGATTTGTTTGGCCAGGCATCAGGCGAGATTGTCGACAATGGGCTAAAGAATGTCAACAATGCCAACGTTCCAAGGTCACAAGACACACTTCAGCACCACTAGAAACCTTCAAACCGCCAACCGCTAGATTCAATCACATACACCTGGATTTAATTGGACCGCTACCAATATGCTCTGGTCAAAAATACTGCCTCACGATAGTCGACCGCTTCACACGTTGGCCTGAGGCATACCCCTTAGCAGATATGACCGCGGAAACTTGTGCTACAGCCCTGATAAATGGATGGATCTCACGCTTCGGTTGTCCAGAACATATTACGACAGACCGCGGCGGGCAGTTCCTATCACATACCTTCAAAGAACTGGCCAAGATACTTAGTGCAACACACCATACCACTACGTCATACCACCCAGCAGCAAATGGACTAGTAGAGAGGCTTCACAGACAGCTTAAGGCCTCCATCAGCTGCCACACCTCAACGAACTGGGTTGAATTTCTACCTTGGGTCTTACTAGGTATACGAAGCGCCTGGAAAGAAGATCTTGGAGCATCGGCAGCAGAACTAGTTTATGGCGAACCGCTGCGTTTACCAGGACAGTTCTTCACTCCTAGGCTCGAAGAAGAAGCAGACATGACTTCCATAGCCAGCCGAATCCGAGCCCATGTCAGCAAGTTAGCTCCTCAACCAACATCTTGGCACGGAAGTTCCAGAAGCTTCTACATACCAAAAGACCTTAACACAACGACACATGTCTTCATCCGACAAGGTCCTGCACGAAGACCGCTTCAAGCACCGTACATAGGCCCATTTAAGGTAATCCGACGAAGCCAGAAAACCTTCGACGTCGATATACAAGGAAGGTCACAGCGGATCACAATCGACCGTCTTAAACCTGCCTTCGTTGCTGAAGAAAACCCAGATACGACAACGCAACCCGAAAAGCCCGTCAGTGATAAAATAAAGAAAACAAGGAGTGGGCGTACAGTAAAATTTCCTGACTACTATCGCCCGTAGCATCGGGCTCGCCAGGGGAGTGGTGTAGCGAGTAGGCAAGTGATAAGCAAGTACTCGCACACGACTCAACGCAGCACAGGATCGTATGATCGCCTACGTCACATGAGGTGATTTCGAAACAACAACAAAATAGACCACGCCTCATTGACGTCACCCTTTGTCCGAGCGGCGCGCGCGCAAGATGGCCGCCGATGATCTATTGTATTATGTCGACGCCCCCTCATTAGGAGCTCATTAGGACAAACGGTCAAGTCCGAACCGTTTGTACAAAGGTGGCGTGATCCTTAATTATTATTAAATATGTTAGACTATATAAACAGTGCTAATTAAACTTAAGAGACATTCTTCTACTTACCTCGATACGTGTTTTATTGCTCGCACCTACGCACATCACGAAGTATACACATTGTCGCTTCACGCCTAGGAGCCCCATGTTGTACTCCTCATCGCTGTCACTGTGGTGAAGTTGTCAACAGCCTCGGACACCACGGCCTGTCTTGCAGCCGAAGTGCGGGTCGCTTAGGGCAGCACGCTAATATTAATGACATCATCCGACTAGCTCTTGTCACCGTCGGCGTTCCAGCGGTATTAGATCCCAATGGCTTGGCACGCGACGATGGCAAGAAACCAGACGGTATGTCCTTATTTCCATGGAAGATGGGTAGGCCTTTACTGTGGGATGCAATGTACACAGATACTCTTGGGCCATCCCATCTTCCTGGCTCGGCGTGCTGTGCTGGCGCTGCCGCTGCGGCTGCGGAAAACTTCAAGCGGCGAAAGTATAATAGCCTTATAGGCAATTATACTTTCGAGCCGTTTGGGCTTGAAACCCTAGGGCCGTGGGGTCCGAGTGCTCATAGTCTGTTTAATGAAATCTCCAAACGGCTGCTTGACACTTCCCGTGACCCAAGGATTTACCTTGGTCAGAGGCTAAGCATTGCCATTCAACGTGGTAATGCCGCCAGTCTCTTGGGTAGGTACATTACCAGCCGACAGCGATGCGGAGGAATTTTTCGACGCCATACTTTAGATAAAAAAACAGTTATGTAAATAGTTAGTTGTGTTATGTATATATTGTCTAAAAAAGAAAATAAATGATGTTACTTAAAAAAATAAAAAATAAATTTGGTACAACAAGTTTGACAAGAACGTACACATTAAAATTAATCACAATACAATTCACGAAAAATATAGAAAAGAAACCAATTAAAAGCTAAAGCAAAACAATAAATGGGTAAAAATTAAAAATAGAAAATATAAAATTAAAAAAAAATACGAACAAAATTCAATTTTAAATAATACTAAAGAAAAAAAATTACTTTGATACTAGGATTTTGAGGTATTTTTTAAACTTAGATAGTTTGCATATTATGTCTAATTCGTTTTGCTTCGAGACTTCGTTATACTGCCTACAGAGCCTTGGCAAAACGGCAGTGTCCGAGGTTTGTTTTGAATCCCGGCTCATAGAAAAGTTTATAACTACATTTCCGCGGCAAGCGAGATGGTGCACTTATATGCAGCTTTCCAAGGAGCTCGCTACGGTCAACAACCCCATTGAACAGTTTGCGAAGAAATGTGAGATCTAGAACTTTTCGTCTATCTATCAACGAGGACATTTTATAATGTTGTAGTCTTAGTCGTAGCTCCATTGTTTTTGCTAGACGATCTTTATAGCAAAGATGGTACAGAAAACGTTTTTGTACACTCCAAGCGTTTAATGTAAATATCATAATGAGGATTCCATACGGTGCTATTGTATTCAAGCAGTGGGTGAACCAATGTGTTATATAATTTAATTCTAGTCGAGGCTTTAGAAAACTCCTTGCTATTACGCAAGACAAATCCGCGGACCTTGAACCCTTTTGAGGTAATATTTAATCAAATCAAATTTCAGTTTCTTGTCATTTGACAAGAAACTGAAATTTAGAAGTAAAAGAAGTTCGTGACCTGGGAATTGTATTTACAATTCCCAGGTCACGAACTTCTTTTACTTCTTGTAGTGTTTGCTGATGTAATGTGTATTTGTTGGTTTGCACTGTTTTATTACGGGAGAACTGCATATAGTGACATTGAGTGACATTTTGTTTACCCTACACCAATCCGCCATTCTATCGAGATCAGCTTGTAAGAGTGCAGAATCTAAGTTGGTCACTATTGGTTTCATAATTTTAACGTCATCTGCAAACATGTAGAAATTTGAGCACTTAAAACATGACGTAATATCGTTAATGAAGATGTTAAAGAGGATAGGGCCTAAGTGCGAGCCTTGAGGGACTCCCGATGTTGCTGGAAAGGTGTCAGAGTGGTGACCATTAATGACCACTTTTGAATTCCTGCCAACAAGGTAAGAATGGAACCACTTAAATAATGGGCCTCCAATTCCCAATTGGTTTAGTTTTTTCAGTAGTATATTATGGTCAACCTTATCAAATGCCTTACTGAAGTCTGTGTATATCGTGTCTACCGGGATTCTTTTATCAAGAGACTCTGATATGGCTGTGACATAATTCATAAGGTTTGTAGAGGTTGACCTTGAATTGATAAAACCATGTTGGTGGCTAGTAATGCATTGTTTAACATGCGCATTTAGGCGTTTAGTTACTAACTTTTTAAGTATTTTGCCGAATATGTTTAAAATAGAGATGGACCGATAGTTAGAAATTTGTTGCTTTTCTCCTGATTTGAAAATAGGAACCACTAAAGCTTCCTTCCAGCTCACAGGAAACACGCCGTCTGCCATTGATTTGTTGAATATAATTTTAAGAGGTCTAGTGAGGGCTTTTGCACTTTTTTTTATAAATATGGGAGGAATACATTCACTTCCAGCACCTTTACGCTCATCCAAGGCTTTTAGGGATTGGAATATTTCCTCAGCGCCAAATTCAAGTTTACAGAATCCGGACGGGGCAAGACAGATGCTATCCACGTGGTTTGACGCATTAACAGTCGATGAGGTATTGTAGACTTGTGCAAAGTTCTTGGCAAACAAATTACAGATTTCGCATCCTCTGGGTGCTGTCCTGTTCATGTGATACATTTCTGCTGTGTAAGTAATCCTATTTTTCTTTTTCTTTTTAATAAATGTCCAGAACATTTTAGGGTCCTTTACAAGTGCTTCTTCCATTCTAACTATATAGTTTTTGTAACAGACTTCCATAAGCCTACCACATCTAGTACGCAGTGTCTCAAATGACACGATGTCTAGAGGATTATTATATTTTTTAACTTTTACGCGGTATTTATTTTTTTCTTTTAGGAGACGTACGTTCTCTAGAATACACCTGTGGATACTTATTGCCCAATATTTTTTTCATTGGGACTTTTGTTTGATGATGTCGTGCAGCACCTTGTAAAATATATCGATCATTTTGTCAGTTGTGGGGTGACCTTCCAGTTCTTTTTCCCAGTCTACAGAATTTAGTTCAATCGTGATGTTATCATAATCAGCTTTGAAGAAGTCTGGTTTTATCATTGGTTTAGCTTGAAGATTGTTTGATTTAATGTTTAATGATAATATAGAGAATTCAAATGATGGGTGCAAGGGATCTTCTGAAATCAATTGACTATCGCAACGGCTAAGGTTATGTAACGTAGTATTACAGAAGGCGAGATCCAGTAACTTACCAAATGCTAAATTTGGTAAGTAATTAAACTGTTCTAAAGCATTTAAAGAAACAAAGTCTATGAAACATTTAATCACCTCGCTATTATTACTAGGATATGGCTGTTCATGACCTGTGTTTTGCTCATCAATTTTCCAGATTACATTACTGAGGTTAAAGTCCCCCAAGATAAGAGTGTGATCATTGTGGTCAAGTGCACCCTGAGCAGAATTTAAAAAAATTTGCATGATATCGGAGGTCACAGGCGGGGGTAAGTAAACGCCGCAGATACGAAATTTATGTGGTTTTGTGCCACGCGGGGCGGTTTCAATATTGATCCACAAATCCTCACAAGAACTCTCCAAGCGTGGCAGTCGACACGACTTTAACTTCCTGGAAACCGCTATTAAGACACCACCACCATCCCTACGCAAACTATAGCGACTAGATTCGCGATCTCGTCTGTAAATATCATACCTGTCGTCAGCCAAGTCTCCGTAAGCACAATTATGTCATAATCTTGTAAGGACATGTTTTGGTAAAAAATATTAAGTTTCGTTTTAAGATCGCGTACATTCTGATAATAAATCCGAAGTGAACTATCGAATGAGGCTGATTAATCTACAAAAACGTTCAATAGTTTGCTATTTATCCTAATTTATTTTTACGTTATAGACTTGAGTTGCTCCCGGTTCGAGATAACGATGCGTTCGGATTGTTCATTTTTCTTCATAAATATTCTTCCTTTTCGCACCCAAAAAAACTTATACTCAAGTTCTTTGCCACGAATTCGGCTCGGTGCATGTAATGCCTTGTTATCTGCCGACAAGTGTTCCACCACGTAAATCGGAATTGGGTTCTCAGTGGCAACACCAAGGTGACTCGTATTCAGCTTATTATTAGTGTTGTAATTATTGTAGTTGATAGTAGTAGCGAAGAATTTATCTCGCAGACGTGGGTTATTGAATTTAACTAGGTCGAGCAGTCTGGGTATCCTTTTTTGCGATCCTGGTACAGTGAGCAATTTCGGCTTTCACGACTTCACTGTTAGTGATGTTGTCGAGTTGTAACACCGTGGTGAGTAAGTTTTCTGTGCGGTTTTCGGGCACATTCTGAATTTCTAGGTTGGTTGCTCTTAAGTTCTGTTCCAGTAGGTTTAGGCGTCGACTTATATCGTGGATTGATGTTTTTAACTATACGTTATCTTTCTGAAGTGCTTGAATTCTGGAAGATTTTTCTTCTAATGATTATTTCGTTTCTTCATACTTTTCGTTAAAAAAAGTCAAGGGAAACCCGAAAGCCTGATATTAGCTCGCTTATTTAATTAAACTGGTCAGCAACAACATCTTTAAGCGCGCTGGCAATCTCTTGCTTTATAATTTCTCTGAGGGAACCTTTTCAGATTTCTAGGATAGTGTCGTCATGAATTGGGCTCTCAGGGGGGCTGATCTGTTTTATATGTTTATTGCGAACAGTTACGTTGGATTCAGTAGGTGAACTGTGAAGTTTCTGAGCTATAACATTGTTGGAGCAATCGCCTCGTGCAGCTGACCGGACTGGTGTATCAGTGTTATTTGTCTTCGGTAGTTTGCTCTGACACTCAGGACATTTCCAAGTCGCTTTTTTGGCTATACCCATTACTTTGAATTGCTTTTCGGGTACATTAGAACACAGCAAGTCGTAGCGTAGTTTACAAACACAACATTGCAGGTAATCTTTACTATGGATTGTATTCATACAGCCTGCACATTCGTTAGCCATAATCGTAATTTGTTACTTAAAATTCAACAAATTACAAAAACTATATCAGAGCACTAGACTCGAACTCGCGACCCAATCGATTTCAATCAGTCTCGACCGGCACGTATGCAGCTGCGCCACTTGAACGTTAAAGTTAGTGGTGAAAGAACCATGACCATCACCCTATACATGCATACCCTCACCAAAACGATTATGACCAAAAGCTACATAATATGGTGCATTTAAAAGCACCGTAGTCCTAGATTCTGAAATAATTCCTCTATTTTAATTTAAACTAAAGGTTTTTGTATATTTCAGAACAAAAAAAATACTTTTCCTGGCAAATAGCTCATTCGTTTCATTTCAAAAAACGATTGATTGCTAATCGTTTTCTGTCAGGCGTTTTATACATAACTTGTTCAGTAACGAATTTCGATTTAAAAAACAATTGGCGTAACCTGGTAGGGCTTGACTAGATTTAGCAACATAAATAAAAACATGATGGTCCGGCTGGGACCAGCTTAAAATGTACCAAGACTGTGAGAGGCAGAATAAAATCAAACTATGCTATGAAAATCAAACGATCCTATTAGATACATCTCTATCGCTAAGCACGTCTCTGGTGGAGAGGCTGACTTAGGATAGTAAAAAAGATCTGGAGTGGGTCTACCAGATGCTTGTAACTTATCGAATAATTCCACATACTAGTAAGGCGATCAGTGTAAAGGAAAATAAAACAAATCTCTCTCAAACAGCTGAGTACGTCTTTTTTATTCAATATTTAAGCATTTATTTCAAAATCCTAAATAAATATAAGCTATGGCAGTGAAGAGACGGTCAGTCCCAACAAGATGCGTGGTCAGCACCATTAAGATTATAACCATTTTGAAGGCAGCAGAATGTAGATACAACATCAACATTGTGAGGAAAATTCACTGGACGTCTCTAAGTACGTTCCACGCGCAAAACACATTTGATGCACCGAAATATTGATTCATGATTCCAATCAACTCTGCACCGCAATATTGTATCCAATTACATTTCACCGATAAACTGACACGTATCGTTATTACAGTAGGAAAACAAAATCGACGGTGAGATATCGCTTTCAAGAATATGTATATCTATCTAAAATATGCAAAAAAGTTACGAGTAAATGTTTAAATAAACAATAAATAAGCAAACAAACAATAACACACGCACAAAGCACAACTTTTGACAACTTTGGACTGGTTTGAACGTAATATAAGGTTTACATTAGCAACCAGTGACATAAATGAGTGAATGAGCGAGTGACAACTAATATCAGTGTTATCAGACAGATAATTTTTTTTACTCACAGATAAAGAATCACAACAAGAATCTGCTTCGGAAAAAATACTATTCATACAAAAGAACTTATAATTCTACGTTGTTCTATAGATAGTGCTGTGCACTTCTGTAAGTGACGAATTCACAATACCTTCCATAAAGTGTATGTGATTTTTATTTGTGTATGTTTTAGTGCGTTAATGGTTGAAGTGCCATATCCTACTAATATTATAAATGTGAAAGTTTGTGTGTTTGGATGTTTGTTACTCAATCACGCAAAAACGGCTGAATGGATTTGGATGAAAGCACACGGATAGTTTATAACCTGGATTAACACATAGGATACTTTTTATCCCGATACTCCCACGGGATCGAGTCTTACGCGGGTGAAACCGCGGGGCGCAGCTAATCAATAAATAAAATCGTGGCCTCCATGGTTACCTCATGTACCTCAAAAATAAGGTATACTCCTACCACTAATCTGATCACATTGACCGAATGAACGAAATGAACTGTAATCTTTCACATTGTCGCCATTAAATCGAAAATGTAACCGGAACTACAAATAATATTTATTTTTATTCAATTTTAAACTTGATTGACTCTAGACTATTATCTTAAATCTAGTTTGAATAAATGAAGGATACTTGAAAATATGAATTGGCTGTAATCGATTAGGGCAGAAATGGTCATGGTAATTTGCAACGGTATTGCTCGGATTTTAGATTTCAAATATTAAAGAACGTTACAAGATTGACTCATTTGTCACACATTCCACAAATTTTTTCACTGTTTACGATGAGTTTAATAAGGTTTTTGACACTTTTATTTACGATAATCTTGCAGCTAGTAGTTAAATTGATCCCACCAAAAACATTTTCATGTAAAATGTTGCCAAGACGAGACAAAAAGTTATCAGATCTCATGTAGAGCCAAGCTTCTAACTCTACACGCCCTAACTCTACAAGGCTTAACTTCACAAACTCTACACCTTAGACAAAATAAGTGGCTTGGCCGTTTCCCTACCTTCACAGGGCGTAAGGTGAAAAATGTATTTACTGTTCATTACTTTCCTGTTAGACAATAGTTAATTATTCATTCATTTAGTTAATTATTTCTCATGTAGATGCGATCGGGCCGGAAACGGCCAAGCCACTTATTTTGCCTAAGGTATTGAGTTTGTGAAGTTAAGCTTTGTAGAGTTAGGGCGTGTGGAAGTAGAAGTTTGGCTCTACATGAGATCTGATAACTTTTTGTCTCGTCTTGGCAACATTTTACATGAAAATGTTTTTGGTGGGATTTCACTTCTTTTTGTAAATTGCTTAAGACAATTTTTAGTTTCTTCATTGTTTCTTTCTTTTTTTGTGTTGTATTTCTTGCACATCAGGGGTGTCTTTTTTCATAGCCCACTCTCTTTATTCGTATTATATAAGTATACTAATGTAGTATATTCTGAAATCTAACGAAAGCCCCATGTACACTTTTATCCCCCAATTTAAGTGATAAAAAAAAATGAAAACACGTATTTTTTATTTGTAATAAGAAATTTATTTATTTATTTATTTAAACTTTTCGCACACAAAAAAGGTACAAAGGCGGACTTAATGCCTTAGGCATTCTCTACACCAGTCAACCAAGGGTGGTGAAGAGATTAGATGGCGGGTGCTTTGATTGAGAGGAACAAAGAGAGAAAAAATAATAATAATAAGGAACATAATGCATTATAGATAAAACAGTTTTTACAGTACATAAATACGCAATCAACTTATGATACATAAATACTTACATACATAATTACTATAATATATACCTATAATATATATATATATGTATACATAATATACAAATTCAAGGCAGAGAGGTGTATATGACTCTACTCTATTTATTTTGAAAAAAATCTGTACAATTTCCGCTTAAATGCATACCGACTGGTGGCCGTCCTGATATCAAGAGGAAGCGCATTCCAAAGAAGAATGGACTGAATATGAAAAGAAGAATGAACAAAGTCAGAAGTATGAGAAGGGCAGAGTAGGAGAAGATTGTTAGAAGAACGCAGATTCTTAGTGTGTGAAGAACATAGATATTGGAAGTGAGACACAAGATAAGAAGGAGGAGTGGGAGAGTTGAGAACGGAGAAAAGCGTGGTCAGAGCACGCAAACTTCTTCTTTGGCGAATGGACATCCATTTGAGCTCAGACCTATAGCTCGAAACATGGTCATATTTCCTCAGGTTGAAAATGAACCGAATACAGTTGTTGAGTAGTCTGTCAAGCTTATCCAACAAAACTGCATTCAAGTCAAAGTAGCACACGTCACCATAGTCGATGATGGGGAAAATTAAAGTCTGCACAAGCATAGTTTTCGTCTTAGCGGGCAAAAGTTCCTCAGACGATACAGGGATCGCAGAGTACCGCTGACCCTTTGACTAACACTAGAGACCTGGCGTTGCCAGCTAAGTGTCGAGTCCAGATGCAAACCGAGATCCTTCACAGTAGAAGTAATGGGGATGACGGTGCCATTGAAAATGAGTGGAGGAAGAGAGCTGAGCGTCACCCTAAACCACAAAAAAAATAATCCCAAACTTCTTATTTATTTATCATAAGATAGCTTCACAGCTGACAGTAAGCACGGTGTAGGTGCTGTATACGTGTGCGGTGTGTGTGTTTATGTACTTATGACTAAACTGGCACTACTGAGCTAGCTGAGTATCCGGCGTTTGATGGAGGATTTGGATAGTCTCTTTTTTAAATCTGTTCCGTGTGGTATTGAAGGAGTCCAAAGTTGGGAATTTGTCATTATATAATGCAGGTAGACGCAAGAATGGTGACAACTTTAGATAATTAGTGGAGGCCGATGGTACTGATAACAAAGTGGTATGTCTGGTTCGTCTGAGTGGGACGTTAAAATGTATTCTGCTGAGCAGTTGTGGACAGTCACATTTATTGTTAATTATGTCGTACAGTGTGTGAGAGCAGTGGTCCAGTGGTAACGGCCACGACTTACGAGTTATAGGTCGTAGGTATACCTTGACAGGTTCTTTACTTTGTGTAAATTATTTCATCGCCACTGCTCTCAAACGGTGAAGGAAAACATCGTGAGGAAACCGGTATGTCCTAGAACCAAAAATTCGAAGACATGTGACATCTTCCAACCCGCACTGGGCCCGCGTGGTGGATTATGGCCCGCTCCCTCTCACAGAGAGGAGGCCTGTTTCCCAGCAGTGGGAACATTAGAGGCTGATTATGTATGTCGTACAATAACATCATATCATTTAAAATGTCGTCGCTCTTCTAGAGTATTAAATTTGTGGTATGGACAGGAGTTTGGGTTATTTGAGATATCAGTTTTTGCTTTGTAATTTAGATGTTTATTAAATTTTCGTTGGATTGATTCAATTTTATCAATTATATTTCTTATAAAAAGGTCGCCAAATAACACTTGCGGATTCCAATATGCTTCTTACATAACAGTAATATATCGTGTTTAAGCATAGCGGGTTATAGAACTGGTGGCTGTTACGTATTACGAATCCGAGGGACTTGTAGGCTTTACTAGTGATTTGATCAAAGTGTGCCTCGACCGTATTATTATCTCATAAAGTGTACTTGCATAATTTTCAGATCTCTAGCATAAAATTAAGTTTTTAAGGGAAAAACCATACAAACTTCCATCCCCTAAATTACAGGGTGGGAGGTGATTGACTAAAAATCCTGAAATACGTATTTTATTATTTATAACAAGGAGTCTCTATATCAATTTTGAGACCTCTAGTAATAAAATTTGCGAAAGTCTCATACAAAGTTCCATCCCCTAGTTTAAGGGGTTGGGGGGTAAAAGTTCCAAGTTTTATATTTTTTTTGTTGTTTGTGTACTAATACTAGCATACATACCAAATTTCAGCTTTCTAGGACTTCAGAAAGCACCCTAAGAATTTTGATGATCATCAGTGAGTGAGTGAGTCAGTCAGTGACGAAATCGAGGTTTTTTAGATATCAATAAAATCGAAAGTATAAGAGCTATGCAACTTTCTACGTTTAATAAGTCTACTATGGACATCATATCCCGAGAATTTTGTTTATCTGGTATAATCCAAATCCAAGTTATGAGGGTTCAAATAAACGACGAAGCGCTTCGAGAAAATGTAGGTAGTGCCCTCCTTGCGCTTCGCTTGGCTCGTCTTGGCGAATATGATTTAGAAAAATCTTTGGTGTTATAACACTTTTAAACGTTATATTCACAGTTTAATTGCACTTAGTCCTATGATTTTATTTTAGATAGTTTCTCAGATTCTTGTCACAGAGAGCTTGAATAACACTTGCACTTGATATTCGTCCTAGCACCTTCAAGTTAATTACAAAGGAGAATGGGCCCCAGCTTATGGGGTTCTGCCCTGAAGCCCAATAAAAATAAGATATATACCAGTGGAAAGAGCTTTTCAAGGGGAACCTTTCCTACTAACATAACTTTTATCAATTGTTAGTCAGTTCGGAGTAAATTACCTAAATAGGTGTGAATACTTGGTCATCGAAGTTACGGAATTTTCTTGGTCCAATAGCCATAAGATATACATCAATGGTTTTAGCTTTTTGAGGGGAACCTTTGATACTAACATGACTATTGCCAGTTGTAAGTCAGTTCGGAGTTAATGGCATAAATAGGTGACTACTTCGGTATCGAAGTTAAGGAATTTTCTTAGCCTAATAGCCATAAGATATACACCAATGGAAAGAGCTTTCCAATGAGAACCTTTGCTACTAACACGACTTTTGCCAATTGTTAGTCAGTTTGGTGCTAGTGACCTAAATAAGTATTACTACTGGGGCACCGAAGTTAAGGAATTTTCTTGACCCAATAGCCATAAGATATACACCAATGGAAAGAGCTTTTTGAGGAGAACCTTTACTACAAACATGACTGTTGCCAATTATTAATCAATTCAGAGTTAAAGACCTAAATAGGTCACTACTTCGGTACCGAAGTTAAGGAATTTTCTTGGCCCAATAGCCATAAGATATACAACAATGGAAAGAGCTTTCCATGGAGAACCTTTACTACTGACACGACTTTTGCTAATTGTCAGTCAGTTTGGAGTTAATGACCTAAATAAATGTGACAACTGGGACACCGAAGTTAAGGAATTTTCTTAACCCAATAGCCATAAGATATACATCAATGGAAAAGCTTTTCGAAGAAAACCTAACATAATAACTTCTAACATAATGTTGCCAATTGTTAGTCAGTTCGGAGATAATGACCTAAATAGGTAATAAATTGCGCACCGAAGTTAAGGAATTCTTGGCGTCCACCTTTGCTACGAACACGACTTTTGCCTATTATTAGTTAGTTCAGAGTTAATGACTTAAATAGATGATGAATTTCTATAATGCTTAATTACTCACATTTAGAGCTCTGTAGCTGCTTTCGTACTAACAATCGAGAGAAACGTCATATCACGAAATATTTCCTTTGAAGAGATATTTCCTTTGGCATATATCTCTAACTCTATTGGGGGATGCGGCAGGCTTAACGAAGGCTTAACGATCTGTACGGCCGATCGACTCTTAAAAACATTGTTCCCAAAACGGCATCTAGGAGACCAACGTTTTAAAATGTCCGTTTATAGGTTTGCAAGATCATGTTTGCAAGGCTCAAATTTAATAAAAGTTATTTAATTGTCTAAATACCTGAATTTCACTAATGCTTATTTACTCACATTTAGAGCTCTGTAGCTCCTTTCGTACTAACAATCGAGAGAATCGTGCTATCACAAAATATTAGCCTTGAAGAGATCTTCCCATTGGCATATATCTCAACTCTATTGGGGTAACCGTCAGGCTTAACGATCCGTCCGGTCGACCGACTCTTAAAAACATTGTTCCTAAAATGGCATCTATTGGAGACCAATTTTTTAAAATGTTCGCTTATAGGCTTCAAAGATGATGTTAGCAGGGCCCTGAACCATTAAAAATTATTTAACTGACGAAATACCAGAATTCCAATACTAATTAATCACTCACATTTACAGCTCTGTAGCTCCTTTCGTACTAACGATCAAGAGAAGTCTTCAGAATAAGAAATATTATTCTTGATGAGATCTTTCCATTGGTATATATCTTAACGCTATTGGGCTCCAGGGCAGAAACGCCCAATCTCCTTTAGGTGAAATTACACAGTATTTATATTTTTATAAAATATTTAACACGGAGTTTATCAAACTTAGATGTTCACTTAGTAAATAACTCAGAACCCGAACAGGGATCATTAATCTCATTATTATAAACAACTTTTAATACGGGACCAACGCTGAAATCTCGAAAAAAGCTAGCTTTTACTAGTAGTTCCATTTTGACGATTCATATGAACATAACGAAATGTGTTGTGGACCAGCACATTTAGGTGCTTATATCACCGAAATCGCACTGCAAGAAAATAATCGTAACCATCCGAAAATCTGTCACCGTTCATCATATGGAAGTCATATCTTCCACTCCATTGATATTCGCCCAGGCGGCGCGGCGGAGTGAGGGGGTGGTGTCCCGAGAGGACTCGAGTGTCTTGCCTTCCAATCTCTCCACAATTGAACGGAGGAAAATTACGATCGACGACCGGTTCTGTGAGCTTATTGTAGAGCGAGAGGACGGGGTGGTTGTGCAACGGTCGCATGGTATATATTGCTGTGCCCTACAGGATCCGTAATTATGCCTTAGCTATAAGTCTTTGTCGTAAGATCTGTATTAAATTATGGAACGTAAATAAAAAGCAAATTATCGGAATTGAGTATCTTATATATCTTGTATACACGTATCTTGTATGTATGTATCTTGTATATCTTACCTTTTCTTCGTGTGGTTAATGACTAACCTGGTGACAGAGTTTTAAAGCCGCCCAAGGGCCTCTGACTCGGCTTCACATGGATACCGGTTTCCTCTCGATGTTTTCCTTCAGCGTTTTTAAAGCAGGTGATAATTATACAAAAGCAAGTCAAGTAAGTCTTAATATATAATTATTATTATGGCAAAAAACGTAGACATTCAATTAACAGTACTTACTCACAAAAAAATACTGTGCTTAGTGTAAAAAAAACCACAGGATGGAATACTAGCTTTGACTGACCTGAAACTAAACTTTGCGATCATCTAAGCTTTTGTTATAAAGGGTAGGGGTAGGGTTTGTGGTTTGAACCAAAAATTGCTTATCATTCTGTATATTATAAGCTGCATTACATAATTATCTCATAATATTAATTTATATACAAGTACTTAGCTTATTACTTTAGCTTGTAAGAATAAACAAAATTGTGGCGTATGTGTTGGATCATTCAGCTCCCTTCAAAATGGTTGAGCTGAATGGTGCTGGTCCATGCGTCATGTTCGTGAACTGGCGCCGTCAGTTGTGATTTATATACTACTGCCGTGAATTTTTCCACATATCCAAACCCAACCATTTAGCTGGCAGGGGGGGGGGACACACTTGGCTCTAACAAAAATTAGCACTTTAAAGCTTAATATTCCGCAAACGGATCCCTGAATCCAAAACAAACTCACATTATTTTTAAACGACCTTTCCAACAATACCACACAACATGGGATTGACGACAAAAAAAAAACCTTCTTCACTTTACGTCTACGGGAGGTACCCTAAAAAGCTAAGCCGCGGACAGACGGACAGACGGACAGAAGGACAGACGGACAGACGGATATGGTGAAACTATAAGGGTTCCTTGTTGACTACGGAACCCTAAAAAATGAGGTTGGGGCACTGATATGGAATAAGTATTAATGCATTATCAGTTGACCTGGGGTATAGAAAATTATTGAATAGAAAGGGTCGAATTTTAAAAACTTTTTCCAGACTAGCGGATAAAATATACTTTTACACGCAGATTTTGAATGACAAAAAGAATATATCCGAGCTTGTGAGGTGAAACATAATTATTATATTTTCTGGAACGTTATTAAAACAGACGTACCATAAACTTAGAGGAAAAGCATCCATAGTATATAGTAGAATTTATAAACACGACTTGGTTTAGACAAGTTACACGGTTAAAAATATTGTTCAAAAGAGTGTTCAGTGATCATTTGCGAGTTGACATTTATGATAGTGTGAACTTTTAATTATTTTCACACATTAAAATCATGAGGTAAAATCTTGATGATGACTCATAGATTAAATTATTTGTTTAACTGAGCATTGGTTAAAAGACTATGAAATGTTAATTAATTATGAAAATTATCGTGTGGCCAGTTGTTTTAACCGAAAATCAATGCTGCGTGGTGGTTCACTAATTTTAATTAAAAGTTGTATTAAATCAAAAACCCGTAACGACATAGTTGAACTATTGGTTGAACATAGCATTGAGCTGTCTTGTGTTGAGCTAGATAAGCATGTTATAGTGTGCGTTTACAGACCCCCAAATGATCAAAACTACTCTTTATTTGAGTCAGTAATGGAAGATGTTTTGTCAAAACTTGCAACTGGGAATAAATCGGTAATTATCTGCGGGGACTTTAATATTAACATTTTAGAAAATAATTCTAATACCAGTAGATTATTAAATTTGTTTAAATCCTTCAACTTGTCAAATGTGTTTGTAGAGCCAACCCGAATAACTACGACTACTGCTACATGTATTGATAATGTGTTTTGTTCCTGCGACTATTTAGATAAAGCCATCGTTAATTATCTCCCTTCTGATCACAGTGGGCAAACAGTAACTTTTGAATCCAACTTACCCATAAAAAAAGTGCAGATACAATTCAGACCAGTTACCGCTGTTAATTTAAATAAATTTAATAGCACTTTAGTTTGTAAATTAAGTAATCAGGACCTTTCAATAAACAATGTCAATATTCTGTATAAAGAATTCTTTTCGGTAGTCCAAACCGAGTTCAATAATACTTTTAAGAAAAGCACTAAAACTATCAGCCCTAAGTTTTTATTTAGTGATTGGGCAACTAAAGGACTCAGGAAAAGTAGGGAAAGACTTTTCGGACACGGAAAGTTTTAATAAGTATGTTGCTACTTATTCTAGAACTTTTAAGAGCACTTGTAAGGCAGCTAAAGCCTTATACATTAGCAACAAAATTAAATCAGCGGACAATAAAATACAGACGGTTTGGAAAATTATCAATAATGAAACGAATAGGAGCAAAAAGCATAATTCCGATTACACACTGGAGACGTCAAGTGGTGGTCTCATTTGCGATAGCAAAGAAGTGGCTCAAGAATTTGTACATTTCTTCACCAGTATCCCATTTAAAACTACTGAAACCTTAAACTCCTCGCCATCGCTCTCTTTTGATTTAGTAAGGGCGAACGTTCCAGCCTGCCTGATTGATTTTAACTTTAAGCATATTAACCCCGTTACAGTAATAAAAGCTTTTAAGCAAATCAAGATCAAATTGACCGAGGATCTTTGGGGAATGTCCATTAAAGTCTGTACCTCCATAATTGAGACCATAGCGCCTTACTTAGCCTTAATATTTAATTTGTGTGTGGATCAAGGAGTCTTCCCGGATTTAATGAAATACAGTAAGGTAATACCACTTTTCAAATTCGGGGACAGTAAAGACTCCAATAATTATAGGCCCGTATCCGTGCTGCCGGTTTTCAGCAAGGTGTTTGAAAAGGTAATGCTGAATCAAATGCTCAATCATTTTAACACAAATAAAATCCTTCACGACCAACAGTACGGTTTCACAACGTCCTTTACGTTGTACGACTGACGCCGGTGTAACCTTATTAAGACACATTTTTAACGCGTGGGAAGAAGCCCAAGACGCCATAGGAATCTTTTGTGACCTCTCCAAGGCATTTGATTGCGTCGATCACGAAACCTTACACTTGAAACTTGAGCATTACGGTCTTGGTAAACTTGCGCTCAGTTTAGTAAAATCTTATTTAAATGATAGACAACAGCAAGTTCAAATCAACGGTATCAACTCACTAGGTTTAAAAGTAAAGATGGGTGTTCCACAAGGCTCGATTTTGGGTCCTTTTGCTCTTTTTAGTGTACATTAATGATCTACTCCATTTATTAAAAAATCAGCCGCACATGGTGTTATTTGCTGACGATACTTCCTTAATTTTTAAGGTAGATAGACGTGCTACAAATTTTGACGAAGTAAATAACGCCCTACTGCAGGTCCAAAATTGGTTCACTGCTAATAATTTAGTATTAAATGGAAAAAAGACTAAGTGCATAAAATTTTCTTTACCAAATGTCAAAAGTAGGGATTGTGAGATTATATTGAATCAAGAGAAACTAGAATTCGTCGATAAAACTGTTTTCCTGGGGATCACGCTCGACTCAAGGCTACAATGGGGTCCTCATTTAACATCTCTTGCAGGACGGCTGAGTTCAGCAGCATATGCTGTCAGAAAAATCCGTCAATTTACTGATGTAGATACCGCGAGGCTAGTCTATTTTAGTTACTTTCATAGCATAATGTCTTACGGTATTTTACTATGGGGACGGGCTGCAGACATCGAGTCTATCTTTATTCTGCAGAAAAGAGCGATCAGAGCCATTTATAATCTACGCAGGCGCGATTCTTTAAGGTTTAAGGATATTAACATCATGACGGTACCTTGTCAATATATATATGAAAACATCTTGCACGTAAGAAAAAATTTACATCTTTTTAGTTGACTGGTCATTTCTTAGCTGCCATGGCTTATTTTAATTTTTGAATTGTGCTTATTTTGTAATTGCGGACGCTTTTAACGTGCTTTCTACATTGTTCTCACATGTATAATTTCAACATGAATAATGTAACCATTATATTGTAACAATATTTTGATTTAAAAGAGTGTCCATGGAGTTTCTTGCCCGTTCTTCTCCATAGGTACCTACTACGCTTTGGAATGGGCAACTAGCTTCATATTTCTGACTGACTGACTCCTTGACAATTCAAAAGTGCCTGTAAATGGTTTAATTGAAATAAAAAAATAAAAAAAAGTTTGAGTTGAGTTTGAAAATTTTCGAAGAACTCGCAGTAGTTCTTCATTTAAACAAAAAGTTTACTCGGTTTCGACCTCCAACTAAAAGTTGGTGTAGTACCCACCTACTGAGGCTTGTTACAGCCGAAAGTACGAAACTTTCGCCATACACAGGTGTTAAAATTAAACGGCCCGAGTCGAGCCAAGTTGCCTGATAAAAGGTTGTGTATGGAGTTTTACTGAAAAACTCTACTTTCTGTAAGTTAGGTGGCACGTGTAAGTAAAATATAATATGTGCATGAGACAATATATATTGAAACCTATATTTTTATAATTAAGTTAAGCATTACATAACATAGCGCCTTTACAGCCCGAAAGGTTACGCTGGTGGTTATTGCCGTAATCTTATACTTACCTTCGTAAAAAAGAAAAATACTTATGTGTCCAAGTGCCGTAAGTCCGTAAGTAGGGCCAGCGGTACCCAGGCACAGGGCGCAGATCCCGGAGGGGCGCAGAAATGACCAGCCAGGGCCACTAACAATAACTATTATTTATTTATACGTGTGGAGTCGCGTCGTCCGCATATATTCTTCTTACAAATAAAATATTATATTATCAATATTAAAGACGATGAGATCGTAATAATTGGTAATGTTGATGTTTAGACTCGCGAAAATCTAAGAACTCCGTTTTGACAGCTATAAAAATAGCGATGTGAAGCGATGAAAAAAAAAATGGTTTCTTATAAACTGATTCTCGAGACATATCGACCATACTTAGAGAGTTTATAATCGACGACTGATCTACATTGCTTAAAACTGCTTCTCAAGGCTTAACGTTTTATTACATGCACGAGAATGAAACGTCAAAACGGACTTCTTAGATTGTCGAGAGTTTAGTTACAATTATTTATTTAAACTTCCTTGTTCAAAACTTTACCAAGTACTTAAAATTAAGTTTACAAAAACTTAGTTTTTGGATTATAGATTTATTTTTTGTCAATCCATTTTATTGTCAGAACCAGTTATGATTAGAAAATATTTCAAGGGCGCGGTTATAGCAGCTCGCACCGGGCGCATAAAAGGCTAATTACGGCACTGGTCCAATATTATTGTTAATAATCTACATGACGGCCAAAAGTACATAAAAAATACAATCATCCCTATTAGGGATGAAGTTGTTTTTTTTTAAAGGTCTTCCTAATCCGTATGCAATAGAGTGCCTTATTGCCAAAAACCGGAAGTCTTTGCTTCCTAGGCTGACAAAACTAGGGAGTCTTTGCTTCGTGAGTTGACAAAACCAGGGAGTGTTTGCTTCCTAGGCTGACAAAACCAGGGAGTCTCTGCTTCGTGAGTTGAAAAAACCAGGGAGTCTTTGCTTCCTAGGCTGACAAAACCAGGGAGTCTTAACTTCCTAGGCTGACAAAACCAGGGAGTCTTTGCTTCCTAGGCTGACAAAACCAGGGAGTCTATGCTTCGTGAGTTGAAAAAACCAGGGAGTCTTTGCTTCCTAGGCTGACAAAACCCAGGAAGTCTTTGCTTCCTAGGCTAACAAAACCAAGGAGTCTTTGCTTCGTGAATTGACAAAACCAGGAAGTCTTTTCTGCCTGGGCTGTCATTGAGAGTAACAAAAAAGACCCAATAAAACTTTACCCAATAAAAAAAAAACGAACTGAATATTACACTCACTAGCAGGCATAACATTAACATTGTTAGTACCAAACAGTTTGTAGCAACAGTTAATAGGGATATATTCCCAACTTATTATCGAATTATTGTCTAATCTGGCTTTACAATACTAATGAGAATAATTATCTCCATATTATGTACTTACTAACGTTCGACTCAGGGTGTGTAAACTAGATAGGTGCAAAAGGTCGGCTTTCTTCGATTATTAATATGTAAAAGTTTTATTGCTTTTTGTAAATAGCTTTGCTATTGTATCTTCATGAATTTGATTTGACATAACAAAACATCACGCCTTTATTCCCCGAAGGATTATGCAGAGGTGCACCTAGATGGTGGTATGTTTACAGCAACAGTAACTACGTACCTATACATATACATTTGGCGACATTTTAAATGAACTTTCTTAGAGGATCGTCTGCTTCATAGAACTAGCAAAATCGCACGCAATATATAGTCAAGCGTATTCGTGTAGCGAGTATGTTACTTTAATATAAGCGAATGGCATTCGTTTAACATATCCTGCGTCGCATTGTTTCCAAACAAGTAAAATAATAGGTATGTGTTTTTGGAAAAATAACTTTAATCCCTTCACATAAAGTTTAGTTGCTTTACATTTTTTTAATGAGTTTTTCAATAATATAAATATTTTAGAATCAACTTAGATTACACTTTTAGAAAGTTGATAGATGATTATGAAAAAAGAAAGTTGAAAGATCATTTGGAAACTCAAAAGGAATTGAAGAGTCTGCAGTGAGAGATGGCCGTACACACGCCTCTACGTGTGCGTGCATCTATTTTCACTTGTTGTAAGGAGCAGACCTTCTGTGCCTAAAGATCCATTACTCGAAGTTATCGTAATCGTCGTAATTATGATTTGTGTGAGCTATCGGCGTAAAGTTTGCCGCTCATCTTAATTGTAATGGCGCTCAGATATCGGCTGTGTACCAGTATATTGTGTTTAGTTCATAATTATGTAAGTGAGATTATAACTTCGAGTTTCTAGCGAAAATATCAAAATCTAAACTCTGGTCCCAGGCCTATTTATTTGTCTCTAGATGTGGTTAGGTAAAAGATCATTGGTGTTTTAATCTTAGAAAAAGCATTGTAATTGGTGAGACCTCTGCCAGAAGATAACCACAGCGTTAGTTTTGCTGACCAACGGTCACACCATATAACTCACTTCTAGTAATTCAATGACCTTGACAATGTATCTTGATTCAAACAAACATTTACCGGCACTAAAGTACCAGCTGTGCCACAATGGCCACAAATCATTCACGGACGTTTGTCCGCAATGGCCCAGCTAGCCCACGCGCCCATTGTTGAGCGGCCGCATATCGCGTAGAAGTAACGCGTCTGCTTCTGACGCCCTCTGGTGGATGATTTATGTCATTACGTGGAGATCGTTAATATGGCGTGAGTTATGGAATACGTGCGGTGAATTGATTTAAAAGACTCGCTTGAAGAATAGCTTCTTAACTGTTTTGGGGTGTACGAGTAAGTGCGGGCACAATCGGGTAAGTCCGACGTCACGAACGAATGACTGACCGACTGTCGAGGTTAAATCATGACGAATATGCACTATGCAAATGTTCTACCAAAAGGCATACTGAATGTTTGGGCAAGCAAAAGAAGATAATTTAAAAATATATTAAACAGTTGTGTTTAATTTTTTTTTCTGTCCTGTGAAATACGAACATGTTATTTCTTTTCACAAATTAAGACCATAATAAATGCGTTTGTCGAGAAGCATTTTATTAATATAATATTTTTAATAAACCTACTATGACATAAGTTTCTACCTTTTATTAATAAAACCCATACTTTATCACAACCTTGATCCAAAAACATCCTAAAGAAAGCTGAAACTAAATAAAAGATTAACAAACCTTAATATTAATCTAGAAATTAAATTAATTATACATTCCATAAATTGTGCGCTACTAAAAATTCAATGAATAAATTGGCAAGCCATCGCTGGGCCAATTACGGGGATACTCGGGGGCGACCAACTAATTACGCAATGTAATCATCTAAATCACTTTACTAAATTCATTTTCAATATTTTGGAAAGCTCTCGTGAACTGAAAACTTCATAGTAAAGGAAGGTGAACTATACCCACAGTGTGTGGTGTACAGTGCATTATTATAAAATTATTCGAATAGAAAACCAAGTCCAGATCCAGAAGCTAAATTTCTCTAACGAGTAAATACAACAGATGCCTACTATATTTGCTAAATTTTCTCGATATTTTCCCGAACCGATTTGTATAGAACTAAGAAAACTAGTTCTTACTCGGACAATTCAATTTAGGATTATCCGTATGTGTTTATTTGTGGTGCATTCTACGGGTAACTTATAGTGTACGTTCAGGGAATTTTGCATCGAGGATATTTCTCATAACTTTATTTTCGGGAGAGTTTGGGTTTTCATAGTACGCGTGCTCGATAATTTCATTTCTAGGAAGCGGAACTGCATTGTGAGATCGGTGAGAAATACACACAGAGTTGAAGTTGAGTTGAGTTCTATATACGTCACTTAGCACGTGGCTTGGCTTAGAAAATGACCCCCTTTTATATCCTGCACTTGTAGTTTGACAGTTATGCAACTGTGACAATTATGATTAGCCAAAGTACGTGCTAAGTAAAAACCATCACTATTTCTAAGGGTCAGTTCACAACGCCACGTGACGCGATGCGACCCAGAAATATTCGAAACTGACCTTACCCTAAAATACCCTACAAAAATTAGTATCCCAAAACTTAACCTGCTGTAATAATTTTACTCTAAATATAGAGTAAATTAGGTACCCTCGTCGCGGCGCCTCGCGGCGCTGCGTGACGCAGTCAGGCATTTCCGAATTATCTCAATTAAATGTGTATCTTTTTGTGTAGTAAATAAAGTAATATTTTGTATGCCTATCTTAAAAAGTGCGTGCAGCGTGGCGTCGCGTTTCGTCTCGGTGTGAACTGACCCTAAATGATCCTGAAACGATCAGTTGCAATTGCCAAATTTTACGTGATTGATACACAATGATGCAATTGCAGCGATTGATAATAAACACACAAACCATTGACTCCCGGGGACTATTCAATAAGTCTTAGTTTAAATCCCTTGAGGCCTTGACTTTTAATATTGCTCTACAATCAATAATTGTAATCTGTAACAAAGTTTGCAATTCATAAACAAGGTGAAGAAAACTTTATTATTGGAACTTAGTTTCACGCCGCCGCCGCCGCCGTCACTAACTGTAGTTAAAAACGAATAGCTCTCTGCGGTTGCTAACACTAGCTCATCTTTGTTACAGTATTCAACGTTTGTATGAACTGTAAGTACCTACTGTATAATTGTCTGAGTCCACACTAGACTGATAGTTATGGTAATATTCTTTGGTGTCGTCAGTTGCCACACTTCATATTAATTTCTGTGCGTACAAATACTTCAGTAAACATTAGATAGCAATTACACGAAGGGTTTATTACGAATTGTAACAATGCAAATATTATTAGTTAGAATGCTAGAATCATTAAAATGTTTACCATTTCCTAAATTAATTTCAAATATCAAAAAATAAACAGTCATTGGTGATACAAAGTCTTTGTCCACTTTAACAATATTGATTGTCAATCAAAGTCAAAAGCTTATAACGTCAACAAAAGCTTCTGTTTTTGAATTTAAAAAAAGTTCTGTTCGATATTTCGAATTTATTTCTTACGAATAGATGAATGAAGATGAATAGAATGTGAAATGAGAAAGAATGATGGTGATCGATGTCACAATAATGATAATCCCTCTAGTCCCTCTTGAGGCAATCAATCACCTTATCCTACGTACCTTTAGGTAAATTGAAATTATACTTACGACGTTACATCCTCAAGATTTAATTAAATTACTATGTAGTTTCACTTCTCAATGTACTAGGCGTCGCACATAATTTTTAGAGCTGTGGAAATAAAAATCACATTATAAAATTCTAATTGGTTCTACTACATCCGTCGACTGCAGCGCCATCTCCACGTAACTTCATTCCTTTTTTATGTGCGGGCGTCGTAACATCGCGTGTTTTGCAAAAATATAGATTTATTTAAAAAATAGTGTGTATTTAGTGGAAAAAACAGTGTTAATATGGGAAAACGGAAAAGGGAACGTAATCATTCGAAAATTCGACGAAAGATAAAGCGTTTGGAGCGACTACGTGCCTCATCGTCAACAAGTAAGGATGAGGAAGGTTAGTCCATATACATCTTTTTGTTGTTCCTAATTTGAATATCGTAGCCAAATATTGGTGTGTCTATAAGAATCATTATAACTATGAACGAATTTGTCTAAATATACTTTTTATTATTCGTCGTGTCGATTTGCAATATTTTTTGCGATCTACCTTCATTTAAGGTAACTTTTATATTTTGTTGAAAATTATTTTCCGTGACGTGAGCACAGCTGATAACGAATTAGTCTAGTGGCGTATCGGGAATACGTACAATGACTTTAAAATGTATAAACACTGCATACAGCAGCTTGTCAAATAAACAGTCGAATGGCGTAACGTGAGTACGTACAAAAACTAAGACAACACTGTCTAGTACAACAGTTGTTCTTTTCTTTTAACTTACAGAATACGACCGTTATCACACAAGGTCGCCAACACCAGACTCACTGCGGTTGTCGTATTCAGATGAATCAGATGATAATATTCCAATCAGATCTAGCGTAGTAGTCCCCGCTAGTCCACCGCGTACCGGTGATGCTGCAGATAATGCAGATGCATCTAATTTGAAGGACCCTGGTCCTAGCTCTAATGATGTACCAATAGCTGATTCCGAGGTTTTACCGCCTGAAATACTAGAGGCGTTAGGAGATTCAACAGGCAAAGAAGAGGTCTTAGGCTCGACTATTAATGAGGAGATTTCTAAACGTTGGGGTAGGATCCTGTTAGAAACGCGGGGGTTTCCTACTGCGAGACAGTCGTCTCGCAGAAAGAGTCTGCGGAAAGGGAGAGGGAGATCTCATCCACTCTCCCGGCCCGCAGCAGGCGCACCGGGCGTCGGCGGAGGGCGGATAACGCCCTCTTCCAGCCCCCCTAAATGGGTCCAGGGGTGACGGACTCGGGGACGTCCGTCGCCCCCCACACATCAGGACCCGAGGTGGCGGCGCGTAGTGTTCCACGCACGCCCCTCTTAGACGTCAAGGGGGGAGTCAAACACCTCACTCCCCCCCCTGACCCGAGGAGGCCCGCAGTGGCGGGCCGACACCAGTCGGGGGTTGCGGAAGATTTTTATCGACCCCCGGCGTAGGTGTGAGTCGGAACACCGGGGCGGTTTTTAGTCAGTAAGAGTCTGACAGACCCCTCCGCCCGCCCCAGGGCGGAGGACATCCATGAGGAATTTCCACCGCGGAAAAAAAAAAAAAAAAAAACGGTCCTGTTAGAAGGGTTGACTAAGGAAGTGAAGGAAGCCACTTTAAAGAAAACTTTAATGCCTGAGAACATCACTTTATCTAAAGCGCCAAAGCTTAATTTAGAAATTTCTGCCATCATAAGTGACAACATTAGGCATCGGGATAAACTCCTCGAAAGAGCTCAGAACCAACTGGGGTTGGGCATTGCTGGTCTTAGCAATCTGGCTTCGTCTCTGATTAAGGAAGACCACCCAAAGGTGGAAATCTTGAAAAAACTGTCAGCAAGATTTTTCTAGATTTACACTACGAGAACTCACAACATAGAAGAAAGTTGATAACTTCTTCACTGGATAAAAAAATTACCACTACTATAACGGATATAAAACGAGATTCATTTCTATTTGGAGTTGACCTTGGAGAAAAGATTAAGGCCACGAAAACAGCAGAATAATCAGGTCTTCAAATAAAGCGCAGCAACGTTAGTGTTCCTTTCACATCCAGACAACAGGGAAACTGGAGAGGCCCACCCAGGTTTCAATCAACCAGGGGTACCAAACCGGGTGAGCAGAAGCCGAGGTACACATCCAACCAAGGACACTCGACACAGCAAGGTCGGAGGCAGCCAGCTGCGAATCGAGCCCCTCCTGCCCGGAAGATGGACTACAGAGCTCGCAGGAACCAGTAATAAGTTCATGCTGGTAGATTACGCCACTATGTTAGCGACTGGCAAGCAATAACCAAAGATCCAATAGTCTTAAACTATGTTAAGGGCTTCAAAATTACTTTTGAAGAGCATGCTTTTCAAAAATTTGAGCCATCTAACCCAAGGTTTAGTAAAACAGAGCTTGAATATTTAAAGGTCTCTATTTCAAAATTATTGTCTTCAGGATGAAAAAATGCTGGTACGTACCTAGCCAGTTTATTTCCAATATTCCTTTTTGATTCCTAAAAGCGATGGGTCTTTTAGGTTCATTTTAAATTTAAAATACCTAAATAAATTTATCAGTCCGGAGCACTTTAAAATGGAAGACATTCGTACCGCTACTAAATTAATCAGTAAAGATTGTCAACTATGGATCTTCAGGAAGCATATTTTTTAGTGCCCATTCACAATTGCAGTAAAAAATATCTGCGATTTAGATTTCAAGGTTCTACTTTTGAATTCTAGTGTCTCCCTTTTGGCTTGTCGATAGCACCTTTCGTTTTTACGAAATTAATGAAGCCAGTAGTAACTTATCTTAGAAACCAAGGGTTACTCCTACTAATATACTTAGATGATTTGTTATGTATAAATAACTCTTTTAATAGTTGCCAAGAAAGTACAGCAACAGCAGTACACTTTCTTTAGAAATTAGGCTTTATCATTAATAAAGAAAAAAGTAGCTTGCTACCAAAACAAATTCAAAAGTTCCTAGGTTTAGAAATAAATTCACAAGATATATGTGTCTAATGCTGCCAGATATGAAACGTCAAAAAATACTCGACCAAACAAAACGAATTGCTAAAAAAAGGTCTTTAACAATTAGGCATTTTGCAAAGTACCTAGGTTTACTCTCTCGGTTTGCCCAGTAATTTCTTATGGTTGGTTGTATACGAAACGTTTCGAACGCGAAAAATTTCTAGCTTTGAGTAATTCTAAAGACAATTATGATTCTGTCATGAACCTTTCGCCTAATCTAAAGTCAGAATTTTCCTGGTGGCAAAATAATATTTTAAAATTAAAAAATCCAATACGTAGTGGTAGGTATGACCTGGAAATCTTCTCAGATGCATGCCTTACAGGTTGGGGTATATATTGTAATGGAGTACGTGCTCATGGTTTTTGGAGTGACACAGAATCGAAAGAGCAAATAAATCTTTTAGAATTGAAGGCAGCTCTTATTGGTTTACAGTGCTTTGCTAAAGATCTTTATAATATGGAGATTTTACTTAGGATTGATAATACTACAGCTATAGCATATGTGAATAAATACGTAGGAATCCAATATACACACCTTAATGACATAGCTAGAGAAATCTGGCAATGGTGTGAACAAAGGAAACTCTTTGTTTTTGCTTCTTACATCAAGTCTAAAGACAATATAGAAGCAGATCACGAATCTAGACGATTAAATATTGACATTGAATGGGACTTAGATTTGTCTGCTTTTGTTAAAATAACAAATATTTTTGGAATCCCCCAAATAGATCTGTTTGCCACACGATTGAACGCAAAATGTAAAAAATACATATCGTGGAAACGAGATCCTTCAGCATATAACATAGATGCGTTTACAATAGACTGGTCGCCTTATTTTTTCTACGCATTTCCCCCGTTCTCACTGATTCTTAAATGCTTAAGAAAAATAGTTACAGATAAAGCCACTGGGATTGTAGTGGTACCTTATTGGCCTAGCCAGCCATGGTACCCATTGATTTTATCTCTTTCTCAATACCAGGTTATTTATTTGGAACCGAGTCCCTCATTGCTTTTATCGCCTTTCAGGACACCGCACCCACTTTGGAAAGGACTTACCCTGGTGTCGTCAGTTAGCAATCGTACGTAAAACAATCGTTACCAGATAATGCTATTAAAATAATAATATCATCGTTAGCTGACAGCTCTCTTAAACAATATAATGTTGTTATAAAAAAAATGGTGTTTATTTTGTACTAAAAAGAAGATAAATATTTTTCATACTAATATTCCTAATATTCTTGAATTTTTGGTTAATGAATATCATTTAGGCGCAAATTATTCAACCCTCAACACCTGTCGTTCCGCACTTACATTAATACTGGGTAAATGTATAACTCAAGATGATCGAATTATAAGGTTTATGAAAGGAGTCTATAGGACCAAACCTTCCTTCCCTAGATATAAATCTATATGGGACCCTAATCTTGTATTAGATCACCTTTCAAATTATTATCCAAATGAGAAAAAACCTTGGCCTCTCTATCCAAAAAATTGGTGGCTCTGCTCGCATTGTCAACTGCACAACGTGTGCAGACGCTATCGCTTATACGTTTGTCTAGTGTTGAAGTAAGTAGCGCGAAGATAGTTATTAATATAAATGATCTAATCAAAACTTCGGCTCCGAACAGATCGGCGCCACATTTAAATATACCTTTTTTCTGTAATAGAGAACAAATCTATCCAGCAAAAACATTGTCCGCGTATATTGAAGCCACCAAGAATTATAGAAGCTTGCCATTAACCGATAGACTTTTTTACTTATTTATTTATTTATTTATCATCATACATCTACCCTTACAGCTAACCAATGCGGTAAATGTGCCTTAACATAATTGTTCCTTATAACTAATACCTATAACTAATAACAAACAAAGCATTCCTTGTGAATTCACTCAGAGAACAACAGAATAGGTCTGTCTCACTCGCTATGAGGTTGAGCGTGCGGAGTGCACGCGTCAGCGGCGCCTCCTTCAGAAGGTTGGTCCTAGCACGCGGTTCCACCAGCAGTCGTGGCTGCCGTCGTCGCCACACGTACCTGTCCGGAACACACAGACTCACCTGGCCTAAAACAACTGCATTATGCACCTTCCCTCTCAGTACTTTAAATATATATGAGGCGAGTGCAAGATCCCTCCTAACCCTTAGCTCGTTGTATCCTACCATACCTAGAATAAATAAGGTTGGATACATTAACGGGTAAAAGGGATAGACTCCGTAATAGCGCATATATAAATATCTTATAAATTTATTTTGTACCCTCTCCAGCATGAGACTATATTTAGCTTCATGCGGAGACCAGATAACTGCATTACATTCTACCTGGCTCCTCACCAATGCATTATATAATGCTATAATAGCTTTCACATTCGTGAAACCTCGGACCGTACGAAGCATGAAACCTAAATTTCTATACGCTCTTTTACAGCAACGCATGATGTGATCCCGAAAAGTCAGACCAGTGTTAAATTTCACTCCCAAGTCCTTGACTTCTGTGACCCGTTCCATAGGCGACCCGTCAATATAGTAGGTATGTAAGATGGGATTGTGTGCGCGAGAAAAAGTGACAGTCACACACTTCGAGCTATTAAATTGTAAGAGATTTTCTTTGCTCCATCTCACTACCCTATCAATGTCCCTTTGTAGCCTGACACAGTCATCGCTGCTCTTTATCGCGAGGGATAATTTGAGGTCGTCAGCAAACAACAGACAAGACGCGTCTTGGACTACTTCTCGTAGGTCGTTTACCACCAGAAGAAAGCCCAAAGGGCCAAGGTTACTACCTTGACTTACCCCGGACCTAGTGAAATATGGATTTGACACGTGTCCCGCATATTCCACATATTGCTGCCTATCTCTCAAATAACTGGCAAAAAACTGGAGAGAGTGTGGGGTGAAACACCAATACCTGCAAACTTTTTAAGCAAAATGTCATTATCGACTAAATCGAATGCTTTTCTAAAGTCAAAGTAAGCAGCATCAGTCTGCCCCCCACCATCCACCGTCGGCACCAGATGAGCCATGTGGCAGAGAAGATTACTGGTGGTACTTCTTCCTGGTCGAAACCCATGCTGAGCGTCTGACAGCTGTGCGCTAACCTGAAGATATATGCTCTTATGTATAGCAGTTTCCATCACTTTCGCCGGCGTAGCAAATACCACAACTGGTCTGTACCCATCCACCGATTCTGCTGACCCTGCTTTCGGAACCGGAACAACGCAGGTCACTTTCCACCTTTCCGGAAACACGGCAGCTTTGAGGCACTGGTTATAAATATGAAGAAGAGGCCTAGCCAGCGCTACTCGACAATCCCTAAATATGTAAGGCGGAATGCCGTCAGGCCCTGCGGACCGTTTCGGCTTAAGATCTAGAAGCGCACTACTCACGTCTCCTAACTGTAATTGGTGCAAGTGCACTTGCGCCGCTCCGTTTGCACTACCTGCGCTGGCTATAGCCGCGTCCACATCCAACTCCGGTCGCTCTTCTCTATACACAGAATAAAAGTAAGCCGCAAACTCTTCCACAGACCGCTGGCTAGATAATGCCACCCCATCTTTCACGATAGCTTGAGGGCTTCTCCTACCTCTCTTAGACTTGACATAATTCCAAAAAGATTTAGGATCACTCAGCATTTGCCCTTGAACACGGCTCCGATATTGTTCCTGTGCCACTATTAACATATTTTAATGTTGGTTCTACACCGAGCAAATGCTTCGTAATCGACCCTTGAACCGCTTGCCTTGTACTGTTTATGCAGAGAAGCCTTCAACCTTATGTCGCGAATTATTTCAACAGTGTACCACTCAGGATAAATGTACCTTGAGTTTCCACGACTTCGCTTTTTTTTGGGCACACAGTCATCTATAATAGAATTAATAATACAATAAAAATAATTTAAACCTACTTCTAAGTCCATTTCATACAACGGAGACCAGTCTACGGCTGCAATTGATGAATATAGGGACGAAAAGTCGGCTTTATTAAAATTCCACCCGTCTAGTACATATGCGTCAACGTCAGGTGTAGCCGAGCCTGCTGAGCCGGGGCGCCGGCGCAGGCGCGTGTGTGTACTAACCGAGATCTCGAGCGGTGGGTGGTACGCGTCTACCGGTACGAGCGGCGCCTCCGCCGCGCGCACGCTCACGCTCCCTCCCTTCGCCAGTGTACTCAACACCAAATCTAACTGACGACCATTACAATTTCCCACTGCGTTACTCTGAGTGAATTCACAAAAAGTATGAAAGTATTCATAATAATTACTTATGGCTACAGAACACGAATTACTTATTCTTACTGCCAAGAAACCAATCCATACGACGCGCACTTTTCTCTGCAAATCCGAAGTCACACGCGTTAGGGGATAAATCGAACAGATTACGTGTGACTCCGGATTTTTAATTTGTCTGTCTATGGTGTTTTGTTTATACCTTTCTAGTTGATTGACTTTTTTGTCGTAGTTGGGTTTTAGTTTTTATAACATTTTTTTTTTGGGTTATATATATTTTTGAAATGTGCTAATTAAGCCCTTTAATTTGATACCCAACATGGTATGATTAAAAAATAATTATATTTTTTTAGTTCATGTCTAGAGGGCGCCATTTTAATTTAGTCGTCACAATAGTCTGTAGCCAGCGCACGATCAAGATGCTTCCAACGATACCTCATTTGTCAAATTGTGATGAGTCGTTTAGAAGATAATTATAAGGGAACAGATGAACATACCTACATACATACCGGTCAAAATCATAACCTGCTTTTTGGTTCGCGGTAGTCGGGTAAAAATTATTTTTCTCTAATTTTCAAAAAATATCTATGTAATCTTTACTTTAAAAGCTGAATGCAAAAACAATTGAAAGTCAAAAATCGGGAAAAAGTAGTTGTACACTTTCAATTTGATTTTAATGTATCCATGACAATTTCAATAATATGTATACAATTGTATGATTATATATATTGACTTTCAATTGTATTTGCATTCAGCTTTTAAAGTAAATAAAAAAAAAAAACATTAAATTACATTACATTTCTTAAAAATTAAATTGCAAGTGTCAACTTTTTACTGATTTTGTTTAGTTTATATTACTGTGACGCCAATGTATACCCAGTTTTGACACAGTTTGACGGTTAGGTAATTTAGACAAAAATATCGTACACATATTTTTGGAATGGTAGAAGTTAAGATATTTTAGAAAATGTGAGAATGTATACGTATTATTGCTCGTGACTGTACATACGCTGGGCGATGCGACACCTTTTGCGACAACGTACTGCACACTAGCGTTTTACAAAATATTTATATAGAGTAAATCTGCAGCCAGCGAGCTGCATTACATATTTTATCGCGAGTTTCTGTGACAGCAGGAAAGCCAAAACTATGCAAAACAACTGCCAAATTATATGGCCCACAAGATTATTTCATTGTTGGGAAAACGCCATAGACTCACTGCGTGTTGGTACTTTCGGGCTTTTCTTAAATCTAATTTTCTTTGCTTAAATATAATTCACGTCAACGGCAACGCTAGCTCATCTACTTAATAACCTAACTATCTAGTTTTTATTTTAGGAAGATAATAAATTAATTCCGTTTGGAATTTTTCATTCTAAATATAAACATTTATGTATTGTTTTAAGTTTGTTTATTTATTTAAATTTTCTTGATTATGCTGTAGGTATATTATACATATTATTAATAATGGCAATACCTGTAGAATCGTGATCTATTTATATTTAACCCCTGTCATTAAGGATTGACAAGGGCACTATGGGGCACTAAGCAGAATGAAGTTTTCCATTTGTAGCTATATAGATACCAAGGTTTTCTTATTAAATTATACTTAAACAAGAACCTTGATGGTATGCCTTACCCAACTAAATTAGTAAAATTAAGTTTCTCGATAATTTGTTTTCTAAACTATTTCTTTTTTATTATAAATGGTAGCGGTCTCACATTCATTATTTACTTTCTTAAAAATAATGTTAATTTTAACATGATCTCACAAAGACAATGATTTAAAAATTAATCAGCGTTCCTAATGATAACTGTATGATTAAACTTCAAAATGGTTCCATTCCACTGACTTCTACTCCTACTCCTTCACTGTGCACGCGGTGCGGTTATGGAATTCCCTTCCGCCTGATATTAGGGACTGCCAAACTGTTGCAGTGTTTAAAAGAAGAGTGAAAGAACACTATCTTTCCACTTCGTCATAGTTGCGTATGTATTTATTTATTATAAAGATATAATTATATTTATGAAGTAGGTATGTATGTATATTTGTATGTAAGTGTATGATCATATTATTTGTTTTAGTTTATTAAGTGAATTGTTTTGATTATTATGTAGTTTACTTTCTCACGAATTTTACACACGGTGTCTACATCTCTTATCTACTTTCCTATCGCAGGTGTGCTGGAAGAGATTTCTTTATAAATAAGCATCACCTTTGTACGTTCTTTTTTCTGTTATTTTCTTCTTCTCTGTTTATTATGTGTGTACATAATAAACAGAGATTGAAAATGGAGAGAGAGAAAATGGTTAAATAAATAAATAAATGGTTTCATAATTATTTCCACTAGATTCAATAAAATTCAACAGAAATGAAACAATATTATTCTAATCTGTTTAATGAAGATAAATCTTATCGCAAGTATTTAATAAGTTTCAACGTTCAACAAGAACAAAGATCGAACGAAATTATGGACAAAGAGCGAATTAAAATATTAATTCAATTAAAAGTTTTAAAGTATCAGGGAATATTCTAACTTCTGAGAAACGCGAACGAACTTGTTTGACTACAAATCACTCACTCTAAACTAAAAGATCACTCGATCAATTTGGTAAAGAAGTTGTTAAGAAAATAAATTCTGGAAGATTAACTTAGGTAGATTCCTCGCATAATGTGAATTCATTCAAGAAAAACTTTTTACAAAAAAAAAAACAACCGACTTCCAAAAAAAACACAAAAAAAGTGAAAAAAAGTCTTTGCATTTCAATTTCCGTTTATTGCCACCGACTTCCGAAATTAAAGTTACTTTTCACTTTTTTTGTGTTTTTTTTGGAAGTCGGTTGTTTTTTTTTTGTAAAAAGTTTTTATTTTTCACTTTTTAGTTGTGGTGCCTACCCCATACAAATCCGAATACCACTACCTGCTATGTAAATAACAGTGAAGGAGTCAAACAGGATATCGTCTAGATAAACTAAGTGGGAAAAATACGTAATATTGAAGCTAACTCAAAAATTACGCAAGCAAAGTTAATAAAATTTATATGGGACAACCTCGAAAGCATGACCTACCAAACAAAAAAAGAATCATCAAAATCGATTCATAATTGGCGGAGTAATCGCGTAACAAACATACAAAAAAAAAAAAAAAAACACAGACGAATTGAGAACCTCTTCCTTTTTGAAGAAGTCGGTTAAAAATAGTTTGCGCATCGCCTACACGCACATGAACAAACGTACACTGAGACTATCTTCAGATTTCAGTTGTCAACCAAGTTACAGTGGTTTTACTCGGTAGAAATAACTGTTTTGAGTTATGGATAATGGTTACTTGAACGACTTAGTTGTTTTGTGATTGTTTTTAAGGTCTCAGTAGGTATCTAAAGCAACTGAGACTAATGCAAGTTAGTCCCACAATACCCACAATACTATCTTATTGAAAAAAAGTTATATTACAGGTTCTTAAGTTCTTTTCGAAATCCGTATTGCCCGTAGCCCAATCTTATAAATAAGCTAAAAAAAAAACGCGTTATCCTTATTTTTAGTACAGCGCCATCTACTGGACTTTTCCGGAAACAAGAAGAAAATGCTAAGGCCTTGTGCCTCGTTTCCTTTCTAAAAGGTTCACGACTCCCAACATTTTCGTCTCTATACATTTCTGTTCCAGCAACTTCATGTCGTAATATAAGATAGAGGGCGGTACTTGTATTAAAATGAGAAATAGTGAAATGTAAGAAACGGTTTCACTTTAGGTAACTATACTGCATACAGTTAGAGGGGCCTTGGGTTTTGCAAACTGAAGGTGATTCTCATTATTACGACAATATGCACCAAAAGAACGACCATTATCATTAGTAATAAAAGGAAACAGCTGTTCTAGATAATAACATCTGTTTGCACGCTTTTGCTATTTAGAGACAATTCTGTTCTGGTAACAAAGGGTCTATTTATAGATATTGCAAGTTAAGAGATATTTAAACGTCAAAAATGTATGGTTAAACAGTCGCTAATCATTTGTTAACTATAGGCAACGTTTATGAATAAAGGGGTACGTATACAATGAACGCATACTTTGATTATGCAACCTAGAGTTTTCTTCCAAGAAAAAGAAAAATAACAAAAAAGGCTCCTTCCACACAAAAGAATCCAAGAGAGCCAAGAGCGACTCGTGCCGCCGCGCCATCTTGAATACGCAGTTTCAACGAAAAACTCGCCACTTTGATTGATTAATCTCGTTCCCGTGAGCCCCCCACATCACATTAAGAGGCAAGTTTGTGTTCCTTAACTATTCTATTTAACTACACTAAGGAACTTATAACGTGTTGAATTATTAACTTAGGTGTAACTACAAACATTCTACTTATGTTATACCGCAGAAGCTGTAAACATTGTTCAAAATGTAGGTTGTAGGGACGCAAGTCTATTCTCAATACTCAATCATTTATTGTATTCCACAATGTGTACTCAGATGGTAACTTAGAATTGAGAACATTTTGGATTTAAGTACAACATTAAGTAGTAAAAGAGAGGAAGCTTTAAAACTACTAACTTATTAGTATACATACCTTTATAAAATGTTGTTAGAAGTTTATTTTTAACCGACTTCTTTAAAAAGGAGGAGGTTCTCAATTCGTTTGTTAGCTATAGGCCTCTGTATATAATAGAAATCAAAAGCAAAGACAAAACCAATAAGCAAGCTTAAATATATGGCAACGATCCTTAACGTTGTTTCATTCATCAAATATGTATGCTGAAAATATCTATAACTGAAGGTTTGATTTCACCTATCACCTTCATGGGCCTTTTAACATTTATAAAGTTATTTATACATGAGAAGAAACAGTTTGCATCCTTAAAAAAAATATTAGCTACCAGCCCAAATGCCCAAGTTATGTGAGATTAAACTTTCGCAAAGGAGAACTTTTTCATGATTACAGCTGTACCTACCTAGTCTTGTGAACGTATGTTTTACATACGAAGTACAGCTATACATATAATGATGTATACATGAATGTATACACTTCGATGTAGTGCGAAGTTACAAGTCGCATTACAGGCTCTCGAAGTTTATCAAAGGGTCGTAGTTTTCTCATCAAAGTAAAAGAAAAAGTGCTCGGAGGCTTTCAGAGGTTATTGGTAATAACTGGGCTTCGACACGATACCCGTTATTGTGATAAATGACCCTTTTTATTACGAGTTTCGTTAGATATCGATTGTAGGATTAAAACAAAATTTCAAAGTACCTAATTATAACTCACTGGAGCTTATGATTAAAGGAGAGATCAGAAGAGTAGCTCAGCTGTAGCTACCTACCTAGTAAACTTTAGTAGCCAAAGAAAAAAAAACAGGCCGTGTGCAAGCCCCATACATGCACTAACCCTACCATTTTATTCATACTTTAGCAACAAAATAAGGGAAAATGTGTACCTACTACGTTGCGTGCTAAAAACACAGGCTATAAACCTAGACCAGCAGCAGATGCTAATAGTACACATTTGTAATGTAACTGATTTACTTATAAGCATAATTCTAAGTAGCTAAGACAAATTGACATGTTTATTCTTTTTGGTCTAAACAATATTATGTATACAGGGTGTTAGGGTAAACACCGTTATCCTTGCAACCAGTGGTTTGGTTGCCTTTATAGAACGTAAAATCAAAGGAAAATTACGACTTTTTTTTTAAGTCTACTTTTTACCAAAATACACTCAAGTTATCAACACGGGCGCGGCACGTGACCTGACCGGCCGCGAGCGCGACCCTTCCCTCAGTCAGTCAGCTGTTTCGCATGCGAGCTCGGTGTCTGATAGAAACTTTTGAAAATCTTTTAATGAAAGTAACGGTGTTTTTTGTTGTTTTCGGTCATTTATTATTATATTTAAGTCAACTACCATGGTTTGAGTGACAACGGTGTTTACCCTTACACCCTGTATATTAAATATAATATACGTATTATTACTGCCAAACTGCGATACAACCTCGTAACAGACATCGAAGGCATAGTAATAAGGTCCCTTTGGCGCCCTCGCGGTGCGGAACCCAACTCTAAACTAAAGAAGAAATGGCATTTTAAGCACGAAATACGCACTTACGTATGTATGCCGCACAGTATTCTAGGTCAGGCTTGAAAAGAAGTCTTTCACTACGAAATCCCGAGACACTTCGACAATATTCCTGAACGTAAGTACTGTCACGTACATATTTCTTTCAACAAGTTAGACATCATTTTACTGCCACAAAATTATTCAAGACGGATCGCTATAAATTATTTATGTATGTCCCACTAAAATAAGATTTTCTCTCTGGTAAGTACTGAGGGTGGACTTCTGTGGTAAGAAATCCAGTATCAGCTGGCTTCTTATTCTATTGAAAGTCCGTACTACGCTAGCCCAGTTCAAGGTCAAAGTTTTAACAATAACGTGTGGTCTGCTGTACCTAGGTCGGTATAGCAGACCACAGGTTATTGTCGTCCCATTCAGAGTCCCGTTTGTATTGGTTCATCGAGGTGTAGTTTCAACATTTTTAGTACCTACCTACCTATCTAAGATATAATAAAATTTTAACACGAGGTACTTTCAATGTCACAATAACGCATATTGTATAAGGACGTTCCGAAATTTAAGCACATACTTAACTATAAAATGGGAATTTAATTGTACATTAAATAATTTTATTATTCTTTCGAGAACTTCCATTGTTCTTAATGATCTTCAAGAAAACTTCGCACGTAAACGAACACACTGATTCGTAGCAGGAAAGTAAGAAGTAGTTCTTTCTAATCTAACCCATATAATTATGTTCAAGTCTCTCTATATTTTTAGGAATTACCTTAGATTCAAAACTACAATGGGGCGCCCACATCAGAACTCTTTCAGGTAGACTAAGTTCAGCTGCATATGCAGTAAGAAAAATAAGGCAGTTGACTGATATAGCCACAGCTAGGTTAGTATACTTTGCTTATTTCCACAGTATTATGTCTTATGGCGTTCTGCTGTGGGGATCGGCAGCTGACGTAGATTCAATTTTCATTTTACAGAAGAGGGCAATCCGCGCGATCTATAAAATGAGTCCTCGCGAGTCCCTTAGAGACAAATTCAAAGAAATTGATATACTGACTCTGTCTTCTCTCTATATCTTTGAAAGTATTTTGTATGTTCGCAAAAACTTAGGACTTTTCAAAACAAGAAGCGATTTCCATAATATAAATACACGTAGTAGACACGAAATTGTCATACCCAAATTTAGATTAACTAAAACAAGCAAGTCATTTCTTATAAACAGTATCCGCTTTTATAACAAGTTGCCAAAGTCGGTTACAGAACTTAGCGATGGAAAATTTAAAACCCATATCAAACGTGTCCTTATCAAAAAAGGATATTATAAGATTAAAGACTACGTTGATGACAAGGAAGTTTGGCAATAATTCCTTCTGCACATGTGGCTTCCCTGGTACCTTATAAACGGCATAATTATGTAAGAGTCTATTAACTGCTCCCAAATTACCATGTTTATTCTCTTTACATTCATCCTTGACATAATCATTGTATTTGACATTATTCCTATTATTATAGATACCTCCAATTTAATTTCAACTCCTAGTAGCTTTTGTGGACATGATAATTATTCAATTTGTTACAGTTGTAATAGCAATCACGTCATTTGGCTGAAATAGGTTTTTATTTTTATTTTTTATTGTTTGTCTTTTATATAGATTATTTTCTATTTTGTGAATGTGAGAACTTTGTAGGCTTATTGGACTGTAGATTTACTGAACATCTATTTTGTTAAGTACCTGGTACTTACTTGTTGAAAGGCCTACATTGTCCTCCCATGCCTACTAATACTGTAATTTGAAAATATTGTAAAAGCCAATTATTTTTAAAAGAGTAACCGTGGAGTTTCTTGCCGGCTCTTCTCCATAGGAAACGACCAATTGGAACCGTGCACCTAGCTTCTGACGTTTCATAAGTGCCCTTGTAGGTTTATGTGAAATAAAATATTTTGATTTTGATTTTTGATTTTCAAGTATCTGAATCTTACTGAATTTGAAAGGAACCGTATTTCTAAGGGTACGTACTGAATGAAAGGATTACGTGTTTCGGAACAGCTTGGACTTGAGTAATGGTTCTGGGAATGGCGTAGTGGGTGAACGACATAATATATTCTCTGTTACACGTCACGGAATAGATTCTCATCCCATCTGAATATTTCAGTGACTGTTGTTATGAAATTGTTCCGAATACAGTGAGCGGAAGCATGTTTCTAATCGCGAAAAAAAAATCAGCTGTCCCATTTATTTTGACGAACTATGCGAACATAAATTCTTATTAACTTATCTGAAAATAATATTATATTAATTTCTCAATTTCTTTGCAAACTATAGTTTTGTATAATTTAGAAGCATTTTTTCAATTTTTGTAAATGTGAGTACCATGGAGCCGTTTAGTATGGTATGATGTATGTTGACTTGAAATAGCATAGCAGATGAGAGTATGTCATGCTCACTTAAATGTCTCGCTGATGGTGACGCGTGTGTTGGATCTTTCGGTTCCCTACAAAATGGTTGAGCTGGATGGTGCTGATCCACATGTCATGTTCGTGAACGGGCGCCGTCAGTTGAGACTGGTCACCTCTAATTTGCCAGAGCTTATTTTTAATCTTAAATTTTGAATTGCTTTTGATTCTTTTTTGTTTTACATTGTTCTCACATATAGAAGCAACAAGAATACTGTACCCAGGATTTTGTAATATCTATATCCATTTTTTAAAGAGTGTCCTTGGAGTTTCTTACCCGTTCTTCTCCATAGAGATCTACGTTTTGGAATGGGCAACTAGCTTCAAATCTCTGACTAACTGACTGACTCTTTGACAATTCAAAAGTGTCTGTAAATGGTTTAATTGAAATAAATGCTTTGAGTTTGAGTTTGAAATATAGGGAACAGCAGATTTTTTTTCGCGATTTCACGGTTGGTCCCTTATTGAAAGTTGTTTATAATAATGTGTACAATTAGGAGATTTCGTGTATGAAAAGATACACCTTATAATTACTTATAGTGTTATATATTGTACGGTGGTATGGAACCCCTTATTTTGCGTGGTCCTACACGCACTTGGCCGGTTTTTATTACTAATAGAATTGTAAGCAAAAATATCTTGTGAAAACCGAACACACATAACCGCCTGGCCACGGGACAGGCGGCGCGAATTGCGGCGCGAATTGCGGCGCGAATTGCGGCGCGGCAAGCGGGGCGGCAAAACAAGCGGCACGGAATGAAGCCACGGGAAGAGCGTCCGTCAAAACAAAAATATACTTAAGTAATCAAAATGGTGGGACGACAGAATTAGAGCTACAATAAAGTTTATAAAAAGTTAGCTCCTCATTTACCTACTTTAATTTTACATGGAAATGTGATGAGGCTTACGAAGCCTAAATGATGGACGAAACATTAATAACATATGCGAGTAGTACCAAAAAATTATGTACTTATTCAAAACATTAAAAAATGGAACACTTTTTATTTTTTCAAAATACTGTTTATTTTCCATCTCTTTCGTACTTTATGTCTTGTAAAAAAAAGTAGGCAGCCCTGTATTGATTCGCATTTGTTTTTTCCGCCACGAAATCCGCTCGGCAAAATTCGCGAATCGCCCCGCCTGCCGCGGTTCCGGTGGCATGCTTAGTACATTTCTATACATTTTGTTTTGCCGCAAAACGCACCGCAATACGCGCAACCCGAAAATTCGCTGTAGCGAAAATTCGCTGTAGCGAATTTCCCGTGGGCAGTAGGTAAGAGTCTGCCATGCAAAGATACCTTCTGTGTTTTGTCCAATAATCTTGTTTTACAAAACTTAGAAATATAGAACCAAAAAAAATAACATTTATTGGAACTAAATAAGCAATTAGATATATAAAACGACCACTAAATTATCCCTAGATAGTGGTACAGTTACAGTATCGATGTAAGTTCCTTGTCGATGATTACCTTCTGATTATTTGTATTTCGTGTCCGGTTTGTAGTTTCTCCGCGATATTTGCGGTCCGGTATCCGGCTTCCATCGGACCGTATGCGGCACGGTACCGGTTATGAGATATCGCTGGTGTGTCTCACGTATACATACATGCTGTTTTATTGTTTCGAACTCCCCATGGAAGGTAGGGAAATATTGTGTTGTTATTTCTGTGTCTGTACCGTGACGTTATGTATCTACTGGTAAAAACTTAGAGTTAGAATTAGCCATTGAATTATTTAGTTGTGCAACTTTGTAGGTACTTATACAGTAAGTTTTAAAATATTATGTTGACTGTGTAGACCGTCGCCTCTGTAACTCATACTTGTGAGACAGTCTCTCTGAAACTGGAGCACAGTTTTAGAGTGTGTACATTTTAAGTTTAACGTCAAAATAAAAAGAATTTGAATTAGATCCGCTTGCACCCCAGTGGTGTGGCGGTATCTACATCGCCACATGCGAATTACGCATCAAAGGCCTGACGTCACAAAAATCCTGCATCGCGCAACTAAAGTTTACTGTGCAATGAACATTATATACAAGAACAATCGTTGGGCAGTTGCCCGCCAGACACAACACCCGTCTGGTCGGAGGATCCTCCCTTTTTTGTGGTAGATCAGTGAACTTTCCACCCGGTTCCTCATACCCCTAAAACAGCTTATTTCTACACGGTTATATCTTTGTCAACTTCAAACAAATAACAGAAACACAACGATGTTTTAAATTTGTTTCGGTTTAATACATCTCCCAGTCGGGGGTGCGGCGAATGTACAAGTATCTCCCGGGCCCCCGACTCATGGTAGTCGTAGGAACAGTGGGGTTGTAGTCGGTAGGAGTCCGACATAACCCTCCGTTCTCCCGAGACACAGGGTATCCAAGGGGATTGCCCAACGTAAAAAAAGTACTTAGGTACATCTCAAGGTTTTGGTTACATTACAAATGCAGCTTATTTCCAACTTACTTTCACTATGCGAATGATACCAGCTTCGTCTGTATTTGAAATAACTGTTATTAAATTAAAATTAGCACACAATGTAATGCTACTATGAGTTCAGGAAACTAATAACAGTAAATCAGTACTATTCCACGAAATCTAAATAAACAAAGTTGCACCAGTATTAAATTCACTATAAAATAGATAGTAATATAATATCCTAGTAGCCGTAGGTACTATTTCAGCGCAATATTGGAATGTAAAATTTGCATATTTTCAAAGCTTCGGGCTATTTTATAACGCGGCACCGAGCCGTGCTATTTGGAGCTACAATTCTTTGAATCTATTAGTCAGAGCAAACTGAATATTTTAAAATGACTTTAATAGTACAGTTAGAGCAATTAGCAAATTGCAAAACCGAGTTTCACGTAGTCGTTGGTAAGTGTCACTAAGCGCTTACATTAATGTTTGCCCATGACTGTACGTACAAAATCGTTAATTAAACAGACTCCATCTCATATCATTGTATTAATAGATCATTAAAACCGTGACATGTGGACACATGAACTTCTAATATTACTTTGTACAAGAGTCTAATCACGTAATTCACTCCAATGATGTACCGTAAAATTGATTTACGTCATTTGGGGCGCAGAATTAGAAACATTTTGTGCTTAATTTAATCAAATTATATCAATTTGTTCGAGTAGCCG
Organism: Lithophane ornitopus; assembly: GCA_948473465.1. NCBI lineage: Eukaryota > Metazoa > Arthropoda > Insecta > Lepidoptera > Noctuidae > Lithophane > Lithophane ornitopus. The sequence continues at coordinate 16,776,985 of OX419625.1, forward strand.
GTTTTGTTTTACGACGAGATCGCATGAACTTCAGTACATAAAGTTATTTTCGCTACTTACGCTTCAGCTGATTTTAGGAAACCTATATTCAACATCTTTATAAAGATTCTTATTTTAGATATGAGCTCCTGCAGACCTATTTCGTTTGGAGAGTTTGTTGAACATGTTAGTCATAGTATGTTACGAGCTTCCTGTCAGCACGTAATCGTTTACTGTAAACATAAGTTATGCCATACAAAATACAATAGACGTAGATATATTTAGTAACCAATTCCGCTTGACTATTCTTCAAGAGTCCTAAAAAACCCTGTAAGAAATCGACACGTGTTTCACCTCTCAACGAGGCATCCTCAGGATGACGATTGACCAATTGCAAACCAGAACGCGACGTGTTACCACACCGAGCGCTGGACGCAAAGTGAATCAAATCGCCCGTCACCCCCACTTATATAGGATTGCTGCTCGGCGCTAATTGACTAGAATCGTTATCAGTGCGATAAGCGCGATAAGGGGCGAACAATCGCAACAAAGGCGACCTTGGCATACTGGTATTTAATTCGTTTAACAGTGTAACGTTCGCTGTATTATTTTTAATAATTTCTAAACTCTCTAATACTGACATTTTAAATCCTTTATCACAAGTATGTAAAATTTTGAAAGTGTTATTATTATTTAATGAATGACCTGAATCTATTAAGTTTTGAGCAAAATGAGATTTTTCTGGACAACTATTCCTATAAGCTGCAATATGTTCCTTATATCTTGTTTGGAAATTACGACCAGTCTGACCTATGTAAATACCATTACAATCATCGCAATTTAATTTGTAAACACCTGATTTTTTATGGTTTTCTAACCGATCTTTTCCGTTACAGATCCGCCTTAAAGAATTATCTGTTTTAAAAGCTACCCTTATTTCATTTCTAAACAAAGTTTTTGAAACCCTATCACTGATTGACCCTAAGTATGTCAAACTACCTATATATTGATTAGTTTTTTCTGGAGGCAGTGGATACAAAAGAGAACGAACTATGTTACGGCGTTTCGTTTGTATCAAATCATTAACCATTTTCCTACTATAACCATTGCTCTCAGCTATATGATAAATAATGGTTAGTTCTCTGTTATAATTATTTTGGGATAGTGGTACTGATATCAATCTATGAGTGAAACTACGATAAGCTGCTAATTTATGCTGAATTGGGTGACAAGATGACGCAGGAATTAATTAATTCTTGTAATAGTTAAATCTAAAAAGTTAAGGGATCCGTCAACTTCTAATTCTAATTTAAACTTGATTTTAGGATGTAATCTATTGATTTTATTAACAAAAACATCTATTTGACGCAATGTACCTGTCCAACACATAATTATGTCGTCAACATAACGGTAATAATATAAAATTTGTGGCTGTCCAATAATGTATTTATTTTCAAAGTGGTCCATAAAAATGTCTGCCATAAGAGGACCTCTTATGGCAGACATTTTTATGGACACGATTAACAACAAACACGATTTTCAGATTTATAGAAAACCAACTTATACAGACGTCACGATTCCTGCGTCATATTGTCACCCAATTCAGCATAAATTAGCAGCTTATCGTAGTTTCACTCATAGATTGATGTCAGTACCACTATCCCAAGATAATTATAACAGAGAACTAACCATTATTTATCATATAGCTGAGAGCAATGGTTATAGTAGGAAAATGGTTAATGATTTGATACAAACGAAACGCCGTAACATAGTTCGTTCTCTTTTGTATCCACTGCCTCCAGAAAAAACTAATCAATATATAGGTAGTTTGACATACTTAGGGTCAATCAGTGATAGGGTTTCAAAAACTTTGTTTAGAAATGAAATAAGGGTAGCTTTTAAAACAGATAATTCTTTAAGGCGGATCTGTAACGGAAAAGATCGGTTAGAAAACCATAAAAAATCAGGTGTTTACAAATTAAATTGCGATGATTGTAATGGTATTTACATAGGTCAGACTGGTCGTAATTTCCAAACAAGATATAAGGAACATATTGCAGCTTATAGGAATAGTTGTCCAGAAAAATCTCATTTTGCTCAAAACTTAATAGATTCAGGTCATTCATTAAATAATAATAACACTTTCAAAATTTTACATACTTGTGATAAAGGATTTAAAATGTCAGTATTAGAGAGTTTAGAAATTATTAAAAATAATACAGCGAACGTTACACTGTTAAACGAATTAAATACCAGTATGCCAAGGTCGCCTTTGTTGCGATTGTTCGCCCCTTATCGCGCTTATCGCACTGATAACGATTCTAGTCAATTAGCGCCGAGCAGCAATCCTATATAAGTGGGGGTGACGGGCGATTTGATTCACTTTGCGTCCAGCGCTCGGTGTGGTAACACGTCGCGTTCTGGTTTGCAATTGGTCAATCGTCATCCTGAGGATGCCTCGTTGAGAGGTGAAACACGTGTCGATTTCTTACAGGGTTTTTTAGGACTCTTGAAGAATAGTCAAGCGGAATTGGTTACTAAATATATCTACGTCTATTGTATTTTATAATGGATTTCCGCAAAGTCACGCCTGAATCAATTAACTATCATAAGTTATGCCATTATGACCATCATGGTATAAAGCCCAAGGTCCAAATGTTATAATCAAGCTCGACTGGCCAACGAATAACTCAGTTTTTTATTACAATTTTAGAAGGCAGAATGACGTTAATGCTTTTGGGTTAGTACACGACATTCCGCCAGCTATGAGCAGATTATTTAGGGGGCAAACCTATTTGCCCTTACGCAGAGATATATCAACTTTATTTTGGCTAGAATACAAAGGCTCACAGAAAATGGTAAACACCATATATTATGTGATCACAAAGTGGAGGAAATGGCGTCCCTTTGGTCTGGCGGCTCGCGGGCGTCGGAAGTGAGGACAATGACGGATGTGCCCTGTGTCACGCAGTGTCGCGGCTCGGTATGGCTCGGCGTAGCTCAAGCAGAGTGGCGTATGAAAGATTGGCTTCAGCCGGTGGAGACTAATAATTGTCTGCTGTTTTGATGGTAAGGTGTAGAGGAATAAATTACGATGGCAATATAAGGACGATGAATAAATGAACGAATGAATGAATTATCTTTTTTGGGTGAGGTTTTAGGTTACAATGTGTGGTATGGTACCTAGCTCTAAACATGAAAAGAATGATTCTGGATATGAGCATAGTATTATTATACCTATGATATTAAAATGTTGGAAATATTACCTACTTATGTAAGATATTTAAACACATTCATAAATAACTTATCTTCTCCAGAGACAATCCTTATCACATGACATGCGAACACAGCAGCCTTAGAAAAAACTGTCATCCTAAGAAAACATTGGTAGTTTGTAAACTGTTTACCCCCTATTAAAGCGGTTCCCCTGCCGTGTCTCAGTATCTACACCAATGACTGTGTATACTCGTTCGTTACTCCCCATCGTTTAGCGAAGTTATCTTATAGATAACAGTGGAAAGGAAACAATTTGCTAAATGCTTTTCACAAATGGACTACTGTTAGTGAACTGTCCGGGTGTTGAGCAAATGTTAACGTTTATGTACAGCCTGATAACATGAAACTGTTATTAGAATTTTTTAATATGTAGTTCATGTTTGTTTTATGGTAGATAAACACTGCTCAAACAGTTTACTATGTTGATAGATATAGGTATTATTTATGATGAAACCAAGGCTCAAATGGATACAGGTATAAGTAATAACCCCTTTCTTCCCGCTGAGCAAGATATTTATTTAAGTACTTTTGAAGATTCATGGATAAAATTTTGTATTAAAAAAATTAAAGTAATAAAAACTAAAACCCAACTACGACTAAAAGGGTATAAACAAGACACCACAGACAGACAAATACAAAATCCGGAGTCACATGTGTTAGGGCATAAATCGAACAGATTACGTGTGACCCCGGACTTTTAATTTGTCTTTTGGGGTTATAATATTAATATTTTTGAAATGTGCTCATTTGCCCTTTCATTTGATACATTAGCGTGGTACGATTAAACAATTTTTTTTTTTTGTTCCTGACATTATGTCCTCTAGAGAAGACGCTTCCAACGATACCACATTTGACAAATTGTGATGAGTCGTTTAGAAGATATGAGGGAACAGATTAACATACATACATACCGGTCAAAATCGTAACCCTCCTTTTTTCTTCGCCGTAGTCGGGTAAAAAATAATAATAATTGTGAAGCCACAACTGCGACTGCTAATAGCAACTGCGATTGGTAATCCGTTTGCAAATCGTATTGATTTCGGCTTTTTGAATCGGAATCGGAATATAGCAAAAGCCAATCATTAACCCACTTCCGAATATGTGTGTCCAATGAAGAGAGCTCAATTGCCTCCTAATGATCTGTGCAGAGATACTATAAGAACAAGTTATTATTTCCACACTTCAAACGAAAAAAGGTTCTCTTTTCTTTGGACACTTTACTATAAAATAAAACGAGGGGAAATGGGATCTTTTGCCAGCTCTTAAATAATCGCCAAGGGTCTCTTACACATAAACTGAGATACAATGAAGGTCAAAGGGTCAACTACACGGGCCGCTATCACAACGACAAAGTGCGACAGTTAACTTTAGTGAATGTACTTAACACGAATCTTCCGCCATATTGTTGGAATTAGGTCTCCGTACAAAATAACGATGGGTATTTGTTTTTATCGGTTAGATAATGGAAAATACCATGGGGACTTTTATATATTATGTAGAAAACGCGCTAATCCTCTGCGTTCAGCCAAAAAACCCATAGTCCTTTTCAGAACGTATTCTCGACTAAGTAATTTATAAACATACACTTACTACGGTCAGTCCTAAGTTAAGTGTCTACACTTTATACATCGAGTCATATTTATTTAAAAACGCTATCATTTATACGAAATAATCAGGCGATTTATATTAAAAACATTACACACCACGTTTAAAAAATGAATTGCACGTGCGTTAATTACGGTTATTATTGAGAATAATGGTCAAAACGAGGCCTAAATTATTTATTGAGCTTATTAGTCTTATCAATATTTCAGTACATTAAATAACTGTCCATCAGTTAGCATCATGTTTATTTAATTACCTCTAATATAATAATCTACTCTGTGGGTTAGTAAAATCTAAAGGCCCTATGAAGCTGTTAGTATTGAAAGTCGTTGGTGTCGGCAAAGGGCTCAAAGGTTTCACAGTGACTTGGCAACCCGTTACTCCATACCTACTCAATCACTTTATCGAATAAGTTACATTTTTCCAATTCCAACACAACGAGCGTCATATCAAAGAGTGCGTAAATCTGCCTTTTTTAGGGTTCCGTACCCAAAGAGTAAAACGGGACCCTATTACTAAGGCTCCGCTGTCTGTTTGTCGGTCTGTCTGTCTGTCTGTCGGTCTGTCTGTCCGTCTGTCACCAGGCTGTATCTCATGAACCGTGACAGTAAGACAGTTGAAATTTTCATAGATGATGTATTTCTGTGGCCGCTATAAGAACAAATACTAAAAAACAGAATAAAATAAATATTTAAGGGGGCTCCCATACAACAAACGTGATTTTTTTGCTCGGTATTGATAACGGCAACAGTTAGACACTTGAAATATTCACAGAATATTTAGTTATATATTCACTTTAAAATTAAATAATTAAATTAAAATAAAACAAATATATAAGGGGGCCCCATACAACAGAAATGAATTTTTTGCCGTTTTTATAGATTATGGTACGGAACCCTTCGTGCGCGAGTCCGACTCGCACTTGGCCGGTTTTTCTAGTTCTAACAATGCCAAATAATCTCTAAGCATGTGATAGAAACTTTTCAAGCTTCAGAATGATCGTATTACTCTAATCATCTCAACAGTAAATTATTAATTGCTAGTTAATTACGTGTAACAATGTGGGGGGGAGGGGTGTTGCGGAGTGACTGGCTGAAGTCTGCGCCATCAATCACCGCCTTGAGCCGCGACGAGTTGATTGGACCAGTGACCAGTGACCCTGGTGAAACATGTCAATTTGTTAAAGCTTGTCTATTGGAACAGTGACCAGTGACCCTGGTGAAACATGTTAATTCGTTAGAGCTTGTCTATTGGAACAGTGCCCAGTGACCCTGGTGAAACATGTCAATTCGTTAGAGCTTGTCTATTGGAACAGTGACCAGTGACCCTGGTGAAACATGTCAATTCGTTAGAGCTTGTCTATTGGAACAGTGACCAGTGACCCTGGTGAAAAATGTCAATTTGTTAGAGCTTGTCTATTGGAACAGTGACCAGTGACCCTGGTGAAACATGTCAATTTGTTAGAGCTTGTCTATTGGAACAGTGACCAGTGACCCTGGTGAAACATGTCAATTTGTTAGACCTTGTCTGTTGGAACAGTGACCAGTGACCCTGGTGAAACATGTCAATTTGTTAGAGCTTGTCTATTGGAACAGTGACCAGTGACCCTGGTGAAACATGTCAGTTTGTTAGAGCTTGTCTGTTGGAACAGTGACCAGTGACCCTGGTGAAACATGTCAATTTGTTAGAGCTTGTCTATTGGAACAGTGACCAGTGACCCTGGTGAAACATGTCAATTTGTTAGAGCTTGTCTATTGGAACAGTGACCAGTGACCCTGGTGAAACATGTCAATTTGTTAGAGCTTGTCTATTGGAACAGTGACCAGTGACCCTGGTGAAACATGTCAATTTGTTAGAGCTTGTCTATTGGAACAGTGACCAGTGACCCTGGTGAAACATGTCAGTTTGTTAGAGCTTGTCTATTGGAACAGTGACCAGTGACCCTGGTGAAACATGTCAATTTGTTAGAGCTTGTCTATTGGAACAGTGACCAGTGACCCTGGTGAAACATGTCAATTTGTTAGACCTTGTCTGTTGGAACAGTGACCAGTGACCCTGGTGAAACATGTCAATTTGTTAGAGCTTGTCTGTTGGAACAGTGACCAGTGACCCTGGTGAAACATGTCAATTTGTTAGAGCTTGTCTGTTGGAACAGTGACCAGTGACCCTGGTGAAACATGTCAATTTGTTAGAGCTTGTCTATTGGAACAGTGACCAGTGACACTGGTGAAACATGTCAATTTGTTAGAGCTTGTCTATTGGAACAGTGACCAGTGACCCTGGTGAAACATGTCAATTTGTTAGAGCTTGTCTATTGGAACAGTGACCAGTGACCCTGGTGAAACATGTCAGTTTGTTAGAGCTTGTCTATTGGAACAGTGACCAGTGACCCTGGTGAAACATGTCAATTTGTTAGAGCTTGTCTATTGGAACAGTGACCAGTGACCCTGGTGAAACATGTCAGTTTGTTAGAGCTTGTCTATTGGAACAGTGACCAGTGACCCTGGTGAAACATGTCAATTTGTTAGAGCTTGTCTATTGGAACAGTGACCAGTGACCCTGGTGAAACATGTCAGTTTGTTAGAGCTTGTCTATTGCTAGTTATGAATCTGATAATGACCACCATTAGGTACTGTTTGCTATCTATGTTTGTGAACGGGCGCCATCAGTAGGGACTGGTCATCTCTTAGCTGCCACGGCTTATTTTAATTTATTTTAAAATGCTGCCGTCTTTTACCTAAACTCGAGCGTACAAATTTTGTGAAATGGCTCTTAATACATAATGTATAATTATTTTATTCAGGATACCATAAAATTGCGTAATATGGCTTTGTACCTTGAAACTACAAAACCATACATGAAACAAAGGATTATGAACATTCTGCCAAATCCTTCGAATTGTGATTATAAGTGTGTCACGCCTTCCTGGAAGCTTCTTAATTGTAATCGCATACCTAAGGTTCTTGTTAAACCAATTAATGTTTACGTCAGCAAAATCAGTGGGTTATAAATTATGGTTATTTCAAGGTTTACTAATATTAAGCATAAAATAGATTGTCATAATTTACATTGGCATAACCAAATTTAGCATAATGATCATTATGCATAATATTATTAGGCATAAATGTTTTTCCATAATGTTAATTACCATAAATACTGTTGGCATAATAATAATGCAGAATAATTTCATAAAGCATAATGTTATAAACGCATAATGATATTTACACATAATGTTCTTTGGAATAAAAATAATAAATCCAAATATAACTCTCTCCTTAGGTTTTGTATTTTTGGTTTTTTCCACCGACTTTCGAAATTTAAGTTATTTTACAGTATGTAGTGCTTTTATTTCTCGCCTTTTAGTGGGTCAGTTTGTAATTCATCTAAGTTACAATAGCCTAATGTCAACTGCTCAACACCTTTATAAAATATTGCTTTTTTCGATGCAGGGACGTTAATCGTTGAGGAGATTTCCCAGTACTTCACCATCAGCTCTACTTCACCATATCCATTGTGACGAGTATAAATTGCTTGGCAACCATATCAACGTAATTGAATCGCAACCCGTGAAATAATTATTATTGAGTAGTTCCGGTGGCAATCTGTGGTCTTCATCATCAGTTCCTCTTCAACAAATGGGACTTTCCCAGAGTAACTGCACGAGTTATTATAAAAAATAGAATTTTGCATTATCCGTTTATATACGACGTATGCCCGAAAAAACCTCCGAATTGATAACCTCCTTCTTTTAGAAGTCGGTTAAAAAACAAACATGTTCGCGACTCAGCCCCGCCGAGAGTAATTCCCAAATTATAATACTTAAATGTTTATATTTATGGCTTAAGATTAATAGACGAATAAATATAATGCCTTAAAAAAAAAATGCTAAAACAAATTAGACCAAATGACAGATATGCTAACCTGAGGATTATGCCAAAGTTATGAGAAAACGTTATGGCTAAATATTTTATGCCAAGATTCCCTTATTTTAATTGATTCTGTAGTCAAATTATTTTCACCTAGTAATTAAAGTAGACATTAGAAAGTCCTCACTAGAAAGTGTTTATATCTATTCATGTGAGCTAGATCTTCCATTCGCAGTAAACTATAAATAAACAATAAATATACTACCTACATTGTATAGACTACACACAATCTAAATTGTATTGCTTATTTGTATTTCGTCCCGGATTACTTTTGATATTTCCCACAATAGTTTCTCAGATATACGAAAGCAATTTTCTCAAAATAATGATGTACGACTTTATTCCGAGTGACGTCCTGTACCCTACTACATGATGTTCACAAATAAGATGTCATTTGATTTGTGAAGACGGCCATCATTTTCGGTGGTTTTGTGGGTAGTGCTTTTTTATAAGAGAGTATTTTCCTTGTTTCTTCATTGAAGAAATTGGAGATAAACTGTTTTAAATACTCATAGTAAAATAATAGTAAAGAAATAACCAATACTTGTGGATGCTCGAAGGTTAAAATAATAATGGTTAATTTGTTGAAAACTTTGGGCATTTTTTACTTATTTCCTCTTATTGCAAGACTTTTCCGACGAGAAACTTTTACACCTACGTTTTCATTCCACTTCCAATCCATTAGATACTCGAGTAGCTATGTGTACATCAGTGCTTTGAGTTTTGACGTTTCCTTCTGACATAAAGGCAGGTTGCTATTCCCCTCCATACTGTATTGTATTCATAATGTATTTTGTTAAGTTTGCACGTGAAATATGAGAAAATAAACACTCTAAACAAAAACACTATCTCACAAACCTGCTGGAGTTTACTTTAGTATAATTTCGGGACCAAAACCTTTAGCTGTTGCCAAACCAAGCTTTTACCTAAATAGACTCTTAAAGAAAAATAAATAAACTCGTAATTACGTTCTAACGTAACAGAAGGGTCTGTCTCCATACAATGATGCAAAGCTATCTGTTATCCAATTATTTTTGCAAAAGATAACAAAAGTGACTATCGCAATATTATACATAATCTAATTTTTTTCCCAATAAATATATGGACAGATGCGTGTCTTCATCAGAATCGGCCATATCTTCAATAAATGGTAATTTGGGTAGGAACCAACAAAGAATCACTCGAGTCACAATCGAAGGTTATTTAATCACACAAAATATGTTCCGTAGGTACAGAATTCCACTAAAATCTATTCACTAGTAATTAATTAGGAAATCTCTTAGTCAATCGTTCTTTAATTATTGTTTGAAACAAAAAGTGACAAGATTACTCGGAACAAAAGCGATTCGTCGGATACGTGGTGCGCTCGCCGTTGACGTTCGAAAAGCCCAGGAACGTTCAACATGGCCGCGCTGACCATCGCCTCGACGCTCCACCAGACTGACAGTCGTCAAATCTAGTTCCGACGTATATCTTAACAGTTGGCGCTAGCAATGCGCCGTCAAATATAATTATCTTCTATTTCCTTCTATACAGCTTCGCGTTCGGTACAATCTCAGCATCGACGCCATTTTGTACCTAGCATAGTTTCTCCGAGATACTTGCGGTTCGGTATCCGGCTTCCGTCGGACCGTATGCGGCACGGCACCGGTTATGAGATACGGCTGGCGTGTCTCACGTTTACTACATTACACATCCTGTTATTGTTTCCAACTTCCCATGAAAGGTAGGGAATTATTGTGTTGTTATTTCTGTCCCTGTACCGTGACGTATAATGTTAGAGACATAACAGAAACATTTTCTCAGGGTTTGAATTGGCCATTGACCGACTATGTAGGTATATAACATTAAGTAGATTATATTTTATTTAAAATTGTAAATTAAATTACCAATTACACATTTAAAAAAATTTTTGTTTATCATGGTTAGATATCAACATTAAGTTGTAGAATAATGTTTGACTGTGTAGAATGTCCTCTCTCGCACTCATACTTGTGTGACAGTTTCTCTCTGAAACTGGATCTGCTACTTAACTTTAACGCCCAAGTTTAAAAAAAAACGCTTGAATATTACTTATACTTGCTTGCACCACAAATCACTAAAAGCATTTAGCGTTCAACTTGCCTGGGTGAACTTCAAACGATTTGCAGAAATACAAAGGTTTAGTACATCTCAAACTTGCGCTTTAGTCAAATTGCACCCGAAACTTATTTCCAACTTACTATAGGTCGAGACAGTAAGTTGGAAATAAGTTACGGGAAATTAAGAAAAAATTGAGAGAAGAAATTTATATATCAAAATATAACTAAGACCGTTGTAACTAAATTAAAATTAACACTTTCCGGAATAGACCGCTTCTCGACGTGATCTCGGTATATCGTTACGCGACAGTACGGCTAAGGGCGGTGAACTTTATTTCATGTAATGGCAAACCGTCGGTAGCCGTTGCTTGCCCATAACATTCCTAGAAAGCACATGATCTAGTGTCACAGCAAGCGACTTCATTCGTTCGTAGGTGTCAGAGGAAACTATTTTTAACCGTCTTCTTCAAAAAGGAGGAGGTTCTCAATTCGTCGGTATGTTTTTTTTTTTTTGTTACTTTGTTACGCGATTACTCCGCCAATTATGAATAGATTTTGATGATTCTTTTTTTGTATGGTAAGTCATGCTTTCGAGATAGGTCCCATATAAATTTTATTAACTTTGCTCGCGTAGTTTTTGAGTTAGCTTCAATATTACGTATTTTTCCCACTTAGTTTATCTAGACGATGTTTTCATTTACTCCTTCACTGTTATTTACACGTACCACAACTAAAAAGAGGTAAATAAAAACTTTTTACAAAAAAAAAAACGATTTCCAAAAAAACACCCTTTTTTTTCTTTTTTTTATGTTAGCCTACACAGTCCCACTGCTGAGAAAAGGCCTCCCCCAAATCTTACCAAATCTTTTTTTTTCAGGGCCACTTCGATCCAACCCTTGCGGTACGCGTCTAGATCGTCTCGCCATCTCTTCCTGGGCCGGCCTCGGCGGCGCCATCCATCCTCAGGCACCCACCGCGTGCAGACTGTTGCCCAGCGGTCGTTTTGCATGCGGCTGAGATGAAAACTGAAAAATAACTATTTTTTACTATAACTAAACGTACCATGGCGGTGTCAAATCTATTTATTATTATTTACGCTCTTCTCCCCGACGTGAAATCGACATATTTAATAATGATTTTAACCACACAACAAAAAAGTTAACAAATATTTATGGAAAATGGCGTCTGGTTTTGTTTTTTCCGCTAGCGATGCGCGCGCGGGTGTAAATAAAGGCACTGGTAATACCACTGAACAGCCTTTATACAAATATAATAATGTAAATAATACGTAATACACAAATGGGGTTAGGGTAGGGAACAATAAAGACTGAAATTGCCACAGGCGATATAAACCCTTATTTAATAGTACAGATAGAGTTTTATGCCGCGCGAATGCCGTGGCACACGGGCAGGCCAGCGCGGTTCGTCGGGGCGCCCGCTGGGCGGGTCAAGTGGTCTTCGCGCGTGCCACCCGCGGTCTTACCGAAAAAAAGCGCAAGTCTCTGCTCGGGTGTAAATAGAGAATGCTCATTTATTAGTAGGATAGTTCATACTAATTCAATGTAGCATCCCACTGACGTTTAGTTATGCTAAAAAAAAATCCCTTGGGCATGCATGGGTTTTTTTTTTACCATAGCTAAACGCCACTGGTTTGCTAATGGTTCTTTTTTTAAAATAAAAACTTGCTTTAGAGCGCTTGTCTTTGGTAAAAAGCAAACCAAAAACAATTTCAATTGGATAAAAATTCCATGCTGCCATGATAGTACTTACTAACTCCATACTCCCATGTCAATACTCCGACTAGTAAATAGTAATCTGTGGCGCACACATTACCGCACTAGTGCGGTAATATAAAGTAAAAAGCACGCTTCCATAATGCACTGCATTATGAACCTAAAAGCGGTTCAATAAGAGCCACTTTACGAGCAAGTGTGTTGAAAACATGTATTAATAGACCATTAAAACCGTGACATGTGGACACATGAACCTCTAATATTACTTTGTAAACAAGAATCGAAACACGTAATTGACTCCAATGTTGTACCTTGACCTCATCTAGCTTATTTTTAATATTTTTTAATATGACGTGTAAAAGTGATTCCAATATCCTATTTACAGAATAAACAATTTCATTTCATTTCATTTCATTTCATTACCGTAAAATTGATTTACGTCGTTCATTGGGACGCAGAATTAGATAAATGATGTTCTTAATTCAATGAAATTATAATAATATGTATTTATTGGTTCTATTTTTTTTACGACGAGACCGTATGAACTTACGTAAGCTTCAGCTACATAGGCTTCACCTGATTTCAGGGAATCTATTTTCAAAATCCTTTTATAGTTTCTGATTTCGATAGGAGCTCGTGCAAACCTATTTCCTTCAGAGAGTTTGCTGAAACTGTAGGTGAGTATGTTACGAGCTTCATGTCAGTACGTAATCGTTTACCTACTGGTAAATATGTGTCACTTTGACCGCCACGATGGTCATAAGATAAAGGTCAAAGCGTTATACAGGCTAACGAATGGCGATCGTAGTTTTTTTGTTATTACTGTTAAGAAGGCAGAATAACGCTAATCCTTTTATCTTAAGCAGTGGGGTTAGTAAACCGACAAAAATGTTGGTATGACTAGGTATACGAAAATACCACTTATATTTTTTAGGGAGAGATATATCAACTTAATTTACGCTAGAATAAGAAGGCTCACACAAAATGGTATACAACATACATTATGTGATCACAAAGGGGTGAAAATGGCGTCCGTTTGGTCTGGCGGCTCGCGGGCGTCGGCAGTGACGACAATGACGGATCATTATATTACATACTAAGATAAGAAATCTGGTACGCATAGGTATGAATAGCTTATGATCCACAAAGAAAACCTATTATCAAACACCAAGCAGACACAGTAACGTTAAAAAAACTGCCGCCCTAAAAACATAGGCAGGTAGTTGGTTCACCGTTTACCCCATAATGGTTTCACTGTCATGCCTCGGTATCTACACCAATAACTATAACTAAAATCGTTCGTTACTCCCTATCGTTTATCTTGTAGATAACAGTGAAAGGAATTTTTTTTCTAAATACTCTTCACAAATGGACTACACCTTGATAGTAGGTGTACAGTCTAAAGATAAAAGGATCATGACTAATAACGAATATAGCAATTAGTTTTAAAGTACTTCAAACGCCAAAGGGTCTCCTTTCATCGACACTCTCTCTCTGAAATAAAACAACGAGAGACTATGATCTTTCGTCTGTCTGAAATAATCGCCAAAAGTATTTTTCAGATAAACTGAGATACAATGAAAGTCAAAGGATCAACTACACGGGCCGGTATAACAACGACAAAGTGTGACAGTTCACTTTAGTGAATCTGATCGCCAAGACGAGCCAAGCGAAGCACAAGTAGGGCACTATGTGGCTTGGCCGTTTCGCTACCGTCACAGGGCGTAACGTGAAAAATGTATTTACTGTTCATTACTATCCTGTTATACGATAGTTAATTATTAATTAAATTAGTTAATTATTTCTTACATAGATGCGATCGGGCCGGAAACGGCCAAGCCACATAATAGGTCTTTACCTATGAAATTGCCGTTTTGTATGAAAAAATTTAAACGAATTTTTTTCATGAATTTTTTATTTGTATTAATCGAAGTAATCACCCATGCAATCAATGCATCTTTGCCATCGCAGTGGCAGTTTATTGATGCCCTTCTTAAAGAAATCAGCTGGACGGGAGGCAACAAATTCTTCAAAGGCATTTTGTACTGCCTCTCGGGTATTGAATTTTTTTCCCGCCAAGAAGTTATCCAAATTCTGGAAAAAGTAGTAGTCTGTAGGCGCAAGGTCTGGTGAGTAGGGCGGATGACGGAGAGCTTCCAACCCCAGTTCTTGCAACTTGGAGACCGTCTGCTGTGCAGTATGAGGTCGCGCGTTGTCGTGCAGGAGCAGCGGAGACGAGCGATTGACCAATGCTGGTTGGAGATGCGCCAGCTTCTCCATCATTGTGTTCAGTTCTTCACAGTACACATCTGCAGTAATGCTCACCCCGTTTGGTAAGAAGCTGTGATGAATCACACCGGCGCTAGACCACCAAACAGTGACCATCACTTTTCTAGGGGTAAGTTTTCGTTTAGGGCATTGTTTAGGTGCTGAACCAGGATCCAACCAACTTGCTGAGCGCTTGCGGTTATCAAACAGAATCCATTTTTCATCGCAGGTAACAATGCGGTTCAAAATTCCTTCATTTGTGTGTCTGTTGAGCAGTGCAAGGCACGTCTCGACGCGTACTTCGCGCTGGCGATCATTGAGTTCGTGGGGCACCCATTTGTCAAGCTTTTTTACCTTGCCAATTTGACGCAAATGGACCAATATTGTTTTGACGCTAACGTCGAAAGCTGCTGCTAATTCAGCCGTAGATTGTGTATCATCAGCTTCCACAATCGCCTTTAATTCGTCATTGTCGACCAAAGTCTTCGGACGACCGCGAGGTTCATTTTTCAGGTCGAAATTTCCAGAAAGGAAGCGAGCAAACCAATAACAGGTGGTGCGTTGGTTTGTAGTGTTAGCTCCGTAAACGTCGTTGATGTTGCGTGCCGCTTGTGCCGCGTTGCTGCCACGACGGTACTCATATTCCATAATTACTCGAATTTTTAACGTATCCATGATGACGAAAAAGATTGAAATGCGATGAAAATGTAACACTAATCAATAAAGAAATGACTACTTTTGGAAAAAAAAATCCATGTTTTTAAAATAAAATTAATTTGAAATTAGAATTCTTAGCCAAACAAAAATTATTTTGATTTGAAATGGCCAGTACTGCAGAACGGCAATTTCATAGGTAAAGACCTAATATTTTGACTAAGTTTGTGAAGTTAGGGCTTGTTTAGTTAGGGCATGTAGAGTTAGAAGCTTGGCTCTACATGAAATCTGATAACTTTTTGTCTCGTCTTGGTAAAATTTTACATGAAAATGTTTTTGGTGGGATGTACTTAACACGAATCTTCCGCCATATTGTTAGGATTAAGTCTTCGTACAAAATCACAATGGGCATTTGTTTTTGTCATCTAAAGAAAATGTAAAGGTTTCCGGGGACTTTTGTATATAGTCATAGCGCCTACATTTTGGTCCAACACAGAGAGCTAGCCCAAAAAAACCCTGATCCTTTTGAGTAAATATTTTTGACTTACAAACATCCGCACGAAATACATAGACTTGTGATGATAAGTTGTTACACTTATCGCAGTCAGTCCACGTAGTCAAACCACTCTACAACAAATCATGTTTATTTAAAAAACTCTTAATTATACGATCTTCTTGGATTACTAAGATCTTTTCGTAAAAAGCCCCAAGCTAAAGCACTATAGGAAGTGGGGAGTCTCATGTAATTTTGACGTTAAAAAAGTGCAGATTCTCAGCCTAGTTTAAATAAATGACTGAATTTGTATATCGTGTAGCGTAATGTTTAAAAAAATAAAAGCACGTCCCGTTAATTACCCTTAATTACTGACACTAATAGTTGAAACGAGGCTTAAAGTATTATATTAAGCTTAATAGAGGTGTTATTAATATTTCGAAAGCCTTTCTCAGATCCATTGAGCCGTTGAAGTCAGCAAATTGCTAAAAGTGTTAACAGCGCTAATCGTTTGGCTGTGAGTTGGCAAACCGTCACTACGGCCAATTCAAACACAAAATAAAACCGGCCAAGGTTGTGTCAGACCACTAGTTGGGATGAATTTAACCCAAAAACAAGCTTAACATTGTAGTTGAAAAACATGTTCTCCCATGCATCGAGATACGTCACGGACAATTCTCCAACCGCAAATGTAAGTTCGAAATGGCAGTTTTTTCGGGCTTCTTACGACTCGTAACGACTGTGACAAAGATCCACAAATGACAGCCGGGACCAACAGCTTAACGTGCTTTCCGAGGCACGGAGGAATCTCGATATAATTATTATGTGAAAATGGTCACCCATCCACGGACCAACCTCGGCAAGCATAGCTTAATCTGATGATCATATTAAATATGGCGCATAAATGGCTATTTAATAACTTACGTTGACTAAGAACCTTGATTTTTAGAGCTCCAAGGAACCGTAGACCTACGATTTTAATATAAAGGAGAATGCCACAGGGTCGAACCAACATGGGAGCTAGTGTGTCACAACCAAATGTAGTTCATAAAAATACTCCTATTTTTTAAATTAGATTTACGTTTTTGTTATGAAAACGTTTCCCGGCTTTCGGACACCAAAAATAAAAGTTTTTTTTTACTTGTGTAGGTACGTATTTTCCGCTTATGTGATGTCACTGTCATTGCACTTCATTTCTGAATGTTGCTAGTACTTAAAAATATAGGTACCTGCCAACGAACATTAAATAAAGAAGATAATTATGTAGGTACCTATTGATTTGCTATTTAATAATTTAATATTATTTTTCGACATAACGTTTTAATAAAAGTCTTAATACATTTTGTAAAAAAGAAATGGAGCAGAAATTTCGACGCAATTTGAAGATAGCGATTATTAATACTGGTTCCTCAATCCTCACCTCCACTGACACAAGTGCGTGTGCTACCTGCTTGACGATAGGATTATTGGAAAGTCTAGTGCACTTAACTTTTAGTAAAAACTTTCTACTAACAATAGAATGCTGAAATTGTGCATTGCTTTCCTCTTAGCTGAGATAATATTATTTTAGTTATCCTATGAAAACAGATAGATTAGTGTCACCACACGATGAAACAAAATGTGGACAGTCAACACTAGGCATGTTTTATTTTTCTTTTTTTATACGAAAATAGGTACCTTACCCTGGAGTGATGGAATATAAAAAAAACACGTTGTAATTCTCTAAATAAATGTTTGATACGGCCGCGAATCATATTTAGATCTAAATTCAACCTGATACTGACTGACCTGCAAATAGCAAAAATCGTAAGAAAATTGTAATTTCGCGGGCTAACCTGAAGCTTTCGCCTTAGTTAAAACTATTATTATCTCATCAGTGATTTGTTAGTTTTTACTCGATTGCGGCATAGCCAAAAAGGTGGGTTCTGTGTTTGACCTGAATGTATATGTGACCGTCTCTATGTTCCGTCTTAACTACAAAACGGCTGAACCGATTTTGATTAGATTCGTCTTTATTGCGCGAGTCACTGCCATATATTAAAATAAAATAAAATTAAATGGCAGATTTATCGCATTAAAATGTATGTTTAAAAAGTAGAAAAAAAGACTTTAAATACGCACATGTAATATTAATTTACAATAGCCAATTTCTGAAAATCAGAGATATGAAAAATAAACGGAACAGATCGACATTTATCTTATCTATCAATATACCTACCTTAACTTGTTTAATCTGATTTTTCATTCAATACATATACGTCATGTATTATAATACCTAATATTAATTTAACCATACAACCTTGTTTTCATTCCTTCTTATGTCATATTAATTAAAGTATAATAATACTGTCCACTTTTTGTTTCATTGTGTGGTGACACTACTCTATCTGTTTTCATAGGATTACTAAAATAATATTATCTCAGATAAGAGGAAAGCAATGCACAATTTTAGCATTCTATTATTTAGTAGAAAGTTTTTACTAAAAGTTAAGTGCACTAGACTTTCCAATAATCCTATCGTCAAGCAGGTAGCACACGCACTTGTGTCAGTGGAGGTGAGGATTGAGGGACCAGTATTAATAATCGCTATCTTCAAATTGCGTCGATATTTCTGCGCCATTTCTTTTTTACAAAATGTATTAAGACTTACTAAAACGTTATGTCGAAAAATAACGGTTTTATTTATTTAATTCGGTAATATTCACTAAAATATTTATCTATGTTGTGTGGACTGAGGGACCACAGTTTTGTCGTTATATTTTTTTTGTCTTTAATGCTTTTGTGGTTTGTTATTTAATATCTTTACAAAATCTTTACTAAATGTCTGTAATCACAAAACCTTAATTTTCGAGATACTTTCCGAGATCTGGCTGATGGTCTGTGAGAACTGAGGGACCACACTCTAAGGGCTGTAGATTTAATATATTGATTTACAAATTCCCAGATTCGTTCTACATTTGTTTTAGGACTACTACTAAATCATAGGACTATTTTTTGGCGATTCCCAGTTTGGTCCCTCAGTTCACACACACATACTTATTGTGACCACCAGCTGCACTTACTGCGAGTGAGTGTACCTACATGATTATTGACATTCATTATCATTTTATAAAAAACTGAGAACAAGAATTATTATTTACTATGAGTGATGTATTGTATAATCATCCATCAGGAAATTATAGCCAAATCAAGAATAAAAAGCGACCGACATTACCACCTTACTTGTCACCAACTCTACCATTTCGAGTCACTCACTTTCTCGAACTTAACCTCAAAATATGAAGTAGGTAAATGGTAAATAAATACGAATTGCGGAAATCCATGTAAAAATAGTTAATAATATGGAAAGAGCATTTAATTCTCCTCCAAATACACTAGGTTTGGTTGTGACACCGGAATTTTTGGCTTGGTACAGTCGAGTTCATTAACATATTGGCCCTTTCAGGCTTCAAAAATATATGAACGTCAAAAAACTTCATAATATTGTAACACCTATAAGCATCATTAAATTGTGGTCAAGATTTAGATTCATTAATATTTGACTGCTTTTTTTCAGTGACATGTGTAGCCAAAGGCACATTATTATATGAACCACTTTAAGATCATAAATTATCAGAACAATGTAGGATTCACAATTATGTATCCACACATGAATACAATAATATCTGAGCAAGTTAATGTAATTCAAATTCAACCTTATTACTATGTCATAAAGGTGATTTTACTAGCAATCTTAAAATTACATGGTCAAGGAGTTTGCAACATTATTTATCACTGGCTAGGATTAACTTCAAATGACGTTATGTTTTTCGAATAAAATTATAACTGACGCACATGTCATTCAACGATTTCCTCCTACGATTTACGAATCCGACGATTAACGATATAATATAAACTAGATCTTATTTGTTCGAGCAAACAATTGAATTTACCATGCATGTAGAGATAATTAAGAAGCTTAGTTTGCTCAGATATTTTTAAATACAGTTAAGATATATTTTTGAAAAGGGTTATCACATATGATTGCCTAATGCACAGCATATATTATTGAACCGTTCACATAAGGACATATTTTTGATCTATAGGTTCTATAGAATTTATTGAGCTTTCCAACGCTCACAATATTTTGAATCCTTGACAGTGCCAATATATTAATGAACTCGACTGTTCAGGGTGCCCTATATAAGAGGGCATTCTCTTTTCATCTTGATAACGCCTTAGTGAGATAAAGGGTCTTGACAGACAGACGAACGAACTGGTTCTATAAGGGTTCTGTTTTTTTCTTTTGACCTACGGAACGCTACAAATACTAAAGGTGCTTACTTTGTACGACTTTCTTCTAATTTTAAAGATAGTAGGAGTTTCAAAATTAACAAAATTCAATAGAACGTAGGTATAATAAACCCCTCCATGTCTGCTTCTAAGACATCACCTTTCAAGCTTGCTGATCCTTATCGTGTTACTCTTATCATCTCTAAACCAAATAAACGATTATAACCATAATAAAAAGTTAGTTACGGGTAACAAGAACGCTGTGAGGAGTGAAGAGTGAGGAGTGACTGGCTGAATTCTGCGCCATCAATCACCGCTTAAAACCGCAACGAGTGGATTGGTACTATAATCAGTGCCCCTGGTGGAACATGACAATTCGGTAGAGAAAGATAATAATTATAAAGAAAACAGCCTTTTGGATCGCACGATAGGTATTAAGTTTACAAAATGTTTGTCTTTTAACCGACTTCTAAAAAGGAGGAGGTTCTATGTTCGACTTTAGGTATGTTTTTTTTATTTATTTACCGATTACTCCGTCAATTGTGGACCTATTTGCAAAATTCTTTTTAGGGTTCCGTAGTCAACAAGAAACCCTTATAGTTTCGCCAGGTCCGTCTGTTTGTCTGTCTGTCAGTCTGTCTGTCCATCTGTCCGCGGCTTAGCTCAGAGACTGTTGCTACTAGAAAGCTGTAATTTGGTATGGGTATACATAAACAAATTATGCCGACAAAGTGGTAAAAAAAATCGTAAAAAAAATATTTTTTAGGGTACCCCTACACGTAAAGTGGGGATGGATTAGTTTTTTCTCGTCTATCCCATAGTGTGGGCTATCGTTGGAAAGATCGTTTAAAAAGAATGTGAGTTTGTGTAAAACCGTTTTTGGATTCAGGGATCCGTTTGGGAAATATTAAGCTTTAAAGTGCTAATTTTTGTTAGAGTCAAGTGTCCCCCCCCCCTGCCAGGTAAATGGTTGGTTTCGGGTATGTGAAAAAAATCACGGTAGTAGTATATATAACGAAATTAAAAGGAAAACTATCACCGCTACGTAGGCTCCACAAGTTGCCGAGTAATAATCGAGTACAAACTTAAATTTGTAGTTGCAAAAACATGTCCTGTTTCCAAGTTTTTCAACTACAATGTTAAGTTTGTTGGATAAATTCATCCCAACTACGGACCCCTCATTGTGCGTGGTTCGACATGCACTTGGCCGTTTTTTTTTAAAGGTTATACTTCCCAGGTGGTCCCATTGTCATCAGGTCAGGATCTGATGATGGGATCCTGGAGAAATCGAGGGAACTGTTCAAATTTTATAAGCACACCTATTGCGATTTGTGTATTTCGTATAGTAACTCGTGTAGTTGCTTTCGGAAAGCAACATTTAAATACACTATCCTTACAGGATGACCCCAATAAAATAGTGCCTACCTTTGTACTAACGAAGACCACCGATGGCCACCGGAACTACTGAGTAAAGTATTTCACGGGTTGCGATTCGATTACTTTAATATGGTTGCCAAGCAATTAATGCTTGTCACAATGTATATGGTGAAGTGGACCTGATGGTGAAGTACCAAGAGAACTCGTCAACGATTAACGTCCCCGGATCGGAAAAAGCAATATTTTGTAAAAGGTGATGAGCAGTTGACGTTAGGCTATTGTAACTTAGTGTTACAAACTGACCCAGTAAAAAGCTTAAAAATAAAAACAGTTTAACAAAAAGAACCAACCAGCATCTTAAAAAAAAATCGGAAGTCTGTGGCAAAAACCGAAAATACATACATACATAATTTTTTTTTTGTTAAAAAGTTTTTATTGTACCGAAGACAAACGTACGAAGCAACTGACGTTTAAGAAACTTAAATCATCATCAATGATAGTTAATTGATTCAGGCGTGACTTTGCGGAAATCCATTATAAAATACAATAGACGTAGATATATTTAGTAACCAATTCCGCTTGACTATTCTTCAAGAGTCCTAAAAAAAAAACCCTGTAAGAAATCTGATTTCTTACAGGGTTTTTTAGGACTCTTGAAGAATAGTCAAGCGGAATTGGTTACTAAATATATCTACGTCTATTGTATTTTCATCATCAATGGTTTCAAAATTTTGTTTTTTTTAATCGATAGGAGGGTAACCCTACTTCTGACGTAACAATAATTAAGTATAAGACAGATTAATCGACCACGGGGTCGATTAATCCGTCTTCTTCTCAATTGAAAGTATTTTATGTCGTCTGACGTCTTAACACCTAACTTGAAAGTACTTTATGTGTATTTATGTGACCTAGATCTTCCGTCTGCAACAAACTACATGGTATTTTCGTTTATTGGTCTCTTGTCCCAGATTACTTTTGATACCTCCTACTCTCTCAGATACGAAAGCAATTTTCTCAAATGATGCGAGTTTATTCCGATAGGTCAAAAGAATGTCCATAAATGAGGTGTCATTTGATTTGAGAAGACGACTGTCGTCTTCGCTGGCGCCACGAAAAGATATTACTTGTTAATTTTTTCCTTACTACTTTTTTACGTAGTTAGGTGACTTGAATTCATAAAATATTCTCCATCGAAGGACTCGGAGATAAATTATTTTATTTTATTTCTTCAGAAAACTTACAGTTAATGTACAGATAGTAAAACTTTAGTAAAGGAAGGTCAATTACAAGTTTTTATTCCCAAACTTGCTTTTGCCCGCGACTAAGCCCGCGGGATGTCGTAAAGTATCCCACGGGAACGTTTGCCCTACCAGGATTAAAAGTACCCTTATTTAGGTAAACAATATATTAATTCTTTAATACTTACCTATATTGCTTTCATATATCTCTATTGGTTTACGGGATGCACGCCAATAAAGCTCCCAGTCGGCATGATTTCGACAATCATCGCCATATTTCAGCCAATTTACAGAAAAACTTAATGAATTATACACGTAAACTTTCCTTACGAATAACTCCGTCCATTGGTGCAAGCCGTAAGAAAATCCATTCGGTAGTTTTTGAATTTATCGCGTTCAGACAGACAGATGCGGCGGAGGGACTATGTTTTATAAAAATGTAGTGATGATAGTGAAAGTGATTAAACAAGAACTCAAGAGTTGAAAATAATTGCTAGTTGGTTAAAAATTGTTTGTGCGTAAAATTCTTACTTATTTCCTCACATTTCAAGCTTTTTCCGACGAGAACATACACCAAGTTTTCACTCTACTTTCAATCCATTAGACACTCGTGTGACCTTTTGTACATCAATGCTTTGACTCTTAACGTTTCCGTCTGACAAAATGACAGGTCGCTAACCCCCTTCCCCAATTCTCCCCTACCTTCATGAAGCGTGTACGTCTATTATCTTTTTCTTTAGAGGAATTTCTTCCCCAAGTAAATGTAAAGCCTCGCGAGAAATTACAAATGTTTTTGCAAGAATTTTTACGATTGACTTGATTTCTGTCCGTCTTTTTCGGGTGACCACTGAAAATCAGCGCTGTGCTGCTGGTCCCCATCGCACAGCATCATGCTCAGTGGAAGCCTTCTTACGGCGAAGAAAAAAGGAGGGTTATGATTTTGACCGGTATGTATGTTCATCTGTTCCCTCCTATCTTCTAAACCACTCATCACAATTTGACAAATGAGGTATCGTTGGGCGCGTTTTTAATCGGCTGAGGCTATGTGACATCACATTAAATATATATCTCTAGAGAGTATATATCTCTAGAGAAATAGCCCTCTAGATGACATATAGTCAGGTACTTAAAAAAAAAAATTGTTTAATCGTACCATGTTGGGTATCAAAGGAAAGGGCTTAATGAGCAAATTTCAAAAATATATATATTATAACTCCAAAAGAATTGCAAAAAAAATTAAGTGATAAAAACTGAAAAAAAAGTAAGTATCTAATAAAAAAAAACGTATAAACAAGACACCACAGACATACAAATTAAAAACCGGAGTTGTGACTCTGGATTTTTAATTTGTCCGTCTGTGGTATCTTGTTTATACGTTTTTTTATGTATGTATGTATGTATGTTCATCTGTTCCCTCCTATCTTCTAAAGCACTCATCACAATTTGACAAATGAGGTGTCGTTAGAAGCATCTTGATTGTCCGCTGGTTATAGGCTATGTGACGTCACATTAAATTAAAAATAGCGACATAAACTAGAGAGCATAAAGTCAGGAACTAAAAAAAAAATATTGTTTAATCGTACCATGTTGGGTATCAAATGAAAGGGCTTAATGAGCACATTTCAAATATATATATAATAATAACCCGAAACGAATTAGGTTTTATTACTTAATTTATTTTTTATTACTTTAATTCTGTTTTGTACTCGTGATATTAGATCTACTGTGTTTTATTTAATTACTTTGGTACTCGAGTTATCTTTTTGTATGCACGTGTTTAGTTCTGTGACAAATAAACTTATTTTTCTTTCTCTCTTTCTTCTTTCTATAATTATGTAAAGAGTAAGTTAAGTTGAATGTTTACTGGAGAAAAATGCTTTTATCTGCTTTAGCAAGTAAAACAAAAGATTTTGGTACCGAATATGATAGGCTTTTCTTAAAAACAGAAAACAAGATCAAATTCTCTTTTATGTATGTCATCATTGCTGCTGTAACAATCAGAATTTGCGTTTACCTCCTAATGGAAAAATCAATATCAAATAAAGGAAAAATATAAACACTTTACATGTGAAAACGAGTCGTTCTAGTGGCTTTACAGAACCGCTTTATATTCTTTGTGACCCTTTTGTAGCTCTCTTAACCCTTTACGTTATATTGGTTTTGAACTATCAAGGTCGATCAACTGGCGGTTTTCTTTACTGATATTTCTTAAGGTAATAAAACTCTCGTCTGGAAATCTTATCGCCTTTTCCCCGGTTATCAGGTATCTTCCAACCCAATCTCGTGTAAGTCGTTGTGATTGGTTTCCTCGGTGCTCTGGCTGCACTGAGGTTCACAAGTATCTCCTACGAAACATAAGCCTTCAAATAACATTTTTTTTACAATTGTTTCTAGATTTTGAAAATATTAGTCAAAAGAACTAAACTTTTGATTGTTTACGCCTACGCTTAACGTGATAAAAATAAGGCCTATTGCTATAAGCACGGTGCATAGTTTGCTGCAGTACGCTGCCCTGTGACGGCTCTAGAAATAATCTTATAATTACATATCAAAATAAATATGATCATCCACGGATAGAAGATAAATAGTTAACTACCATACGAGGACTTTCCTACTTCGCAAAATCTTGATCAAATTCTTCCCTTTTCTTATGGGGAATGCCGTGACAAGCGCAAACAAACGAGTCCCCTCGACGCCGAAGGTATAACTTAGACTTTCAGCCCCACAGAGTAACAAGAGTCAGGTGTGACCCGACAGTATTTGTCTATCGGAAACGTAAACTGATTGATTCTGTTTTATTGATGCACATTCTGTGTTGAGGCTATGAATATAGGGCGAATCTGGTCCCAAGGGTGCAACTTTAGCGATGAAACGCGCGCATCTTAGGCTGTCGGGCAAACTGTGGCATAAAGTTAACAGTTAACACTGTTAGGTAGATTGTTTAGTTACTTTAAATCCTCTGTCCCTTGGTAACCTTACAAGAAGACATGACAACACAATGACCTACCTTCCGTTACGTTATCTGTGCTCTTGATGATCTTATGACTGCGCCAGTGAGTGCCGGTCGCGAAGCTGAATTTAGGGCCCAACATTGTAAAAGAAAAATAAAGAATGAAAATACATTTATTTAGCATATACTAAAAGGCACACAACAATATAATATAATACTACAAGTAAAAAAGAAATAAAGAAAACAAATAAAAAGTGTAAAAAAGTGCGTTGTAAGTAACTAGTAGGAAAGTATGCTTCGTGGCTGCGCCAAATCGGCCCAGTTCAGCAAAAATGTCAGTCAAGTAGTGCCTGTATAATTATGAACTTTTTGCCATCGATACGCTAGGAAGAAGGAGGCATGGGTCCAACGCGACGTGCTCAGCCTGGGCAGTTGACTCCGCAGCCCCGGCTACCTGCTGCAGAGATAATTATTTATTTATTCAAAAATCTATATTAATAATAACATACCTAAACTCTGCCAAACTGCACGTTAGTCCTTAGACTTGACATGCGAAATCAGTTTTGAGGTTAGCTCATTCACTAATGTAAAGGTACTACGTACCTTCTTTTGTGCTTACCAAAGTAATTTGCTAAGTTTGGATCAGCAAGTGTCTTCTTCTTAGATAAACGGGTTGGGTACATATGCTTATGTTCCACTTTGTGGTATTGATTATTGAATTGTTTAGTCATGATATTTAACTTACTTTTAAGATGGATCGGGAGTATGTACTACTTTACAAATGAATAGTTTTTCATAATTTGTATTTAATATTTTCTTCGTTTTTTAGGGTCCCGTAGTCAATAAGGAACCCTTATAGTTTCGCCATGTCCATCTGTCTGTCTGTCCGCGGTTCAGCTCAGAGACTCTTATGACTAGAAAGCTGTAATTTGATATGGGTATTCATATAACAAAGTGATAAAATAAAACAACGACCTTTAACTTGCACCAGTATTAAGCTATTTTTTATTTTATGATACGGCGACTGAACGAGCCTGCACTTAGTTTTACTTATATTTATTATACTGGCATTATCATGTGCCCACTGAACCACATAGTCAAAATTGTTTTGCATAGCTTGCTCTACGAGATCGATATTATTATCACTGAAACCCAGGCAAGTGTCATCAGCGTACATAAAAGCACACTTTTTTACATTTTTTTTTTATTACAGTGAATTTGTCTTTATTTTTTAAACTAAACTACCTGTAATAACAATAAAATTATACAGGGTTAAATTAAATAAGCTAGCAAAACTAAGCACATGTCAATAATAAAGATTTTAAATTTCAAGTAACTACACTAGCGGTGGCCGTCGACCGAGTGGTCAGCAGCTGTAGTTACCTACATGAAATGAAGAGTTTAGATATTTTTTTATTCTTTTATCGTCATTATAACGTTTCGTTTTGTGAAACCCATCAAATCTGCGTAGTTTCGCTAGATAGTTTAGTTTGAACCTGTATTGAATTCAATTTTACACTACTGACTGGCTTAGCGGCTCTCTACGAACACCAAGGACATAATTATACCTTCTACACGATTAACAACCCATGAATAAACAAGGTTAAGTATTCTCGAATCATTGAATCCTATCGCTCATAATTTCAAATTAATGTAAGCTTTAATCACGCCATAATCCTTTATTCACGGCTCTTAATGGAAGTTATAGCACGATGATTTTGAACACCCAATTAATCGAATCTTTTCTAGTTGATATATTTTATAGGCGTCGTCAACTGCTAACTGAAATACAATAAAATAGGATCGTGACGAAATACTGGTTATTTGTAATAACTAAGGTTATTTGTAACAACAAACAACCAGCTAAGGTTGTTTGTAGTTCTACTTCTACTAGTGTCAATTATTATTGTTCGGAAGTAAAACGATGTTAAAGTGACGTAATCTCCGACGTTACCTCTGCGACTGTTAATAACGATGAAATTATTTGCTACGAAAGTATTGCCACTGCTACGACTTCGTAGAACCCAGCTACGCCGTAGCACTTGTAGTGTTGCCTTTTTTGGCTTACATGAGCAATTACTTCAACATTGTTTCATAACTACTCTAAAACTATAACTTTACTACCACAAAACCGTGTTTAGCGTAAACACCTTTTAATCAAGACATGTATGCATGGAGCTCAGACCAAATAAAAAACCAAGACAGAGCGCTGTCAACGGTGACGTGAGGCCGGTTTCGTAAACATGTGTGCACATATTTTGGTTTAGTTTAATTGTAAAAGGTTGTAAATGTGTGCGTTTGAGCGTGTATGCACAGAGCGGTGGTGTAGTTTTTGCATGCTTCACTGTATTGTTCGCAGCGCTCTGTCTTGGTTTTTTATTTGGTCTGAGGCGTGGAGTTTGATATAAAATTGACATTAAACACTCGTTGAACAAGTTTCTAAGTTTTTGTGGTAAGGCCCTGTGTTTTAGTCTTCATTAATTTTGTTTGTAAAAGTATCAAACCTCTTAACTCAATTTGCAAATTGAAGCGTATTTTATTGGAAGTGAAACAATTTCCCTTCATTGTGCAAGCTTGGTCCGACACGCAATTGGCCAGTTTTTAACCGACTTCAAAAGGAGGAGATTCTCAATTCGACTGTATATATATATTTTTGTTACACGATTTCTCCGCCAATTAGGAATTGATTTTGATGACTCTTTTTTTTGTTTGGTAGGTCATAAGTATAGGCCATATAAATTTTATTACCTACGTATTTTTTCGACTTAGCCTATATGGATGATGTTCTAAATTCCCGTCACTGTTATTTTCATAATAGCAGGTAGTGTGTTTGGATTTGTGTGGGGTATGAACCACAACTAAAAAGTGAAAAATTAAAACTTATTACAAAAAAAACAACCGACTACCAAAACTTTAACATCGGAAGTCGGTGGCAAAAAACGAAAATTCAAATTCAAAGACACTGACTTCCGAAATGAAAGTTATTTTTCACTTTTTAGTATTTTTTTGGAAGTCGGTGTTTTTGTTCAAAAGAGATTATTAGTCGTGACATTTATAAATGTTGTTAAATCACACGCAAGACTTAAACAAAGATTAACTTTATTAGATTAGTTTTATTTACGATCAGTGTATCTGCTAGTCCGATATATTGCCATTACTTTTGTAGCAACTCGCAACAACATCTCAGATTTTTTATCATTATCTTTTATTTCAAGTGGATTTTTAGTAAACGTATAATATTTGATTAATAACAAAGGCAGAATCTGGGTGGAATCCATTAGGGAGTCGGCTCACCGCCTGTATAG
Organism: Lithophane ornitopus; assembly: GCA_948473465.1. Classification (NCBI taxonomy): domain Eukaryota; kingdom Metazoa; phylum Arthropoda; class Insecta; order Lepidoptera; family Noctuidae; genus Lithophane; species Lithophane ornitopus. Next base: position 16,806,142 of record OX419625.1, read on the forward strand.
TGAGTGGTAAGAAAAATTAAGGAAAAAAAAAACGCACGGAATCGCAGCATCACGCCGGGAATCGCACGGAGCCGTAGTGAATCGCACCGCGTTTAACTAAACCCGAATTTAAGAGTAATTGCTTTGCGGCGAAAGCCAAATAGCACTTTATATTCGCTCGAAGAACTCGATTGAGGAGGTGACGGTGAATAATTCGTGAAAAGCCGTTAATGCTTAGTCGTTAGGAGATTTATTTATAGCAGTCTAAACTGGTGTGAGAGCGGTACAATAATTAATGATACAAACCCTTTTTGCTTGACATGTAATTCATTGCTATTAAAGAAACACTGAAGAATCTGTGTTTTCTTGGGAGTTGGATGAATACATTTCACTGATTTCGGTTGTGTAAATCGATCTGCTGTTTGAGGTGCGGTTTTAATGTAAAACACACGTGTCTAGATTGTTGTCGCTAGATTGTATCCTCAATACTCAATACTCAATATCTTTATTGCTTTACCATAATGTGTACTTAGGTGGTAACTATATATTTAGATCATTATGGACCCTGTAGGGCACAGCAAAAGGGTAGGAGAGAGGAAGCCCTGTTTAAGGAGATCATACAAGTTTTAACTTACATTTATTCAAAGTCAGGAGATCGCAAATAGGATCTATCATTTCGTTTATCTATTGTTTATGTATTGTTTTATCTGTAAAAGTGTACTTAAATATTTTAGATTATTTCGATATGTATGTACATATCTATTATAATTCTGTTTATTAATTTATATAAATTGTTTATCTTCGAATAATTATTATTGCTATATTGTTTAATTTATTATAATTGCTAATTTATTTAATTATTATTTTTCCGTATCATTAATATATAATTATTATTATTTTTTCATATTTTGTGTATCATTTAAATATTCATCTAAGGAGTAATAGCATTTGTTTATCAGTAATTTTTTAATTTTATTAATAAATATATTCAACTTTTCTTCTTTTTTTAATATGTCAGGTAGTTTGTTATATATTTTTATAGACATTACGTAGGGACTTGTAGAATGCATTTTTAATTTGGATGTTGGTATGTTTAGTCTAGATCGGTGCCTAAGTGTATACTGTGATTGTATGTCTTCGCGTTTTGTGTAGAAATCTTGATGCTTACGGACAAATTTACATATTTCTAGAATGTAGATACAGGGGAGGGTTAGAATATTATATTTTAGAAAATAGGGTTTGCAGCTGTCAGTTTGATCAATGTTTACCAAGATTCTAAGTAATTTCTTTTGTAGGGTAAATAGTGTCGGTGCATCTGTACTATTTCCCCAGAGAGTTATGCCATAGCTAAGCCATGCATTGGCATACGCATAATAGGTGGTGAGGGCCGTTTGTAGACTGGTTGTCTTTTTAATTTCGCGGAGAGCGTACGAAAATTTTGAAATTTTTGAACGGGTTTTTTGTATTTGTGTTTTCCAGTTAATATGTTTATCTTTATCCGTTCACATAATCCACCAATATTTGTTGAATCAGCGAGTGTAATTCCTTTGAAACTCCATTCCGATTTACCTTTAGGAAAATTATTTAGTAAGTCCACAATAATATTGAAACCCTTTTCTTTTGATTTTCATTCTCCCTATTTATCCTGTATTCATATACAAGCACATTTTTCCTGTACTCGGATCGTCACACTGAGCCTTTAAAAATATATACTTTGAACTAGTAGAGAGTTTATGGTTTATTAACAAGTTAATAACAAGCTATCAAAAATTTTCAGTGAAGGCCGTCGATGAAACTTGATCCAAGGAATAAAAAAGAAAAAAAAAACCGGCCAAGTGCCTGTCGGACCACGCACAATGAAGGGTTTCGGAGTTGGGATGTTTATTTATCCCAAGAACAAACTTAACGTAATAGTTGAAAGACATGTTCCCCCATTTTTTTTTAGAAGTCGGTTGTTTTTTGTTATTTGCAATAATTATGTTTTTATCTTGAATATCTTTAAAGGTAAATAATTTTTTAAATTAACTTTTAAATAAAAATTTTAGATCCTCCCAACAAGCCCTTGTAATTGATAAGTCACACTGTACAATTTGCTAAACCTTTTTTGTAAATTTTACAATTTTGGCGACCGTGTTTGGCTCACAGAAAGTCATACATATTCCCAATGGGAAAAAGGCGCGAATTTAATGTATGTAGGTGTACCTAGTAAGATAATACCCTAAAGAATGTATAGCAGAATGTGGTAATATAACGTGAGCTTCCTGTGCTTTTCTATTATGTCACAATTACCGTTGTTCCACGTAGTTTCTTTGGAGGGTCCCTAATTATTTGTGTTACCTAACTTATTATTACAACTGAACAGAACATGAAGGCAAATTGTGACAAAAGTTGAGGACTTACTGCCTTTGTCAAATACATTGGCATATTATATAAGGATGATAACATACCTACTTGAGAAGGAGAAGCAATAAAAGTACCTACCTAAGTAATAGGAGGAAGGCTTGATTGATGACTCTTTTTTGATGCCCCTTTTTTCGACAAGTGGCTTATTGGTTGAAACGCATGAATTTACTCGCCCGAAACGGGCGAATCGACACTGCTATATAATACCTATTGTTTTTTCTTAAGGCGATTGGCACATTTTGAATTGTACCTATGCAGTAAAGTTAGTGCACTTTTCCTTAAATTTACTGCATAAAATTCAAAATGTGCCCATTGCCTACTACGTATTTCTGGAGTTGTCGATTCGCCCACAAATAAATTAACCTAGTAATGCCCGTATTTTTTTTTAAACATTTATTCTTTTTTTTTTCGATGAAATTACTTGAAAGGGGGTTAATAAATGATAAAAAGAAAAAAAAATGTTTTAGAAATATATTCTAAGTACGAATAAAATGAGTGTCCATATGGACACGCTAAGCACTTATCGCAGCTTTCTTCTTCAGAATCTTAGATATCGACCAGATATACGATAATATTATCTATAAGCGTAATTTCGGGCGAGTAAATTCATGCGAATCCACCAATTAGCCCGACAAGCACAATAAATAATGCCTCTAGTCATTGTGACACTTTAGTTTCACGTTACATGCTCCCGTCAGTTTGGTTAAATGTATAATTAGAACATGTCGGTAAGTGGCTTTGAACTATGCTAATTATTTATTATCCTTATTTGGGTATGATAAATTACCTACATTTTACCGCGAAAATCATAGACCAAAGACGCACACTATAACATTAGCGATATAACAATATTTGGGAAAGCCAAGAAACGTGCCCACAGTTTGTTGATTGAACCACGCCACGCTTTATTAAAGGCGAACTTATCAATCACCAGGATTCAATTTCAGACTCGAAAAGCTGTCAAGAATTTCATAAATCTAATATTGCTGCCAAATCATGTACGGTGTCGACGTCAAGCTCAGTACCTCAGCCACGGCTTCAATGAGACGGTAAAAAACAGGTTCTAATAAGGCTGTGGTCCGTTAATAATTCAAGTCCCAACCTCGTTTGTATGTTGAATTAAGTTTTTTTCGACTTCAGGGTGTAACCGTCAATGTCACCTGATGTCATCTGTGTTCCCTTTTGTCAAAGTTGCGCAAATAAAATATCGCAGAAGCCCTTTTTATTTGTTTACCTACTTTTTTGTCTAAGTTTGTGTATTGGATCGGATTGATAATAAGCATTTTTGTGTGTTACAAACGTCAGTGGTAATGGGTGATACTTTGCCTTTAATACCCGAAAAGGGGTAAATATTACAAAATAAAATTACAATGTCCTCATCTCATGGTCCTCATTTTTTGTAGATCAGATATTTTTTATATAATCATTTATTATTTATATAATCAATAACACGCCTGTATTCTACCAAAGGAGAAACAAAGTGCACGAGCGGGCGAGCCTATTCCTGTTGAATATTTTGCCAGACCTGGAAATCCAACACAACCGCGTGTACCTGTGCTTGTTAGATAGAGTCATCGCACAAGTCCAACGAGCCAGTCAATGATGTGTCATAATTATTACAGGTCCATAGTTAGGTTAGGTTAATATCGGTCCACCCTGTGGGGGGGGGCCTTCCAACGGTACGTCATCCGATACGCGGGCGCCACTCCAGAACCTTTCGGCCCCATCAGCCATCTGTTCTGCGAGCAATGTGCCCTGCCCACTGCCACTTAAGTTTGGCAATAGGTACTTCGCTATGTCGGTTACCTTGGTTCTCCTACGGATCTCTTCATTTATTGGATCGCGCAGGGAAACTAGCGTAGCCCTCTCCATTGCCCTTTGAGTGACTTTCAGCCTTGTAATGAGGCCCATTGTGAGCGTCCACGTTTCAGTGCCATAGGTCATAACTGGCAATACACACTGGTCAAAAACCTTTGTCTTGAGACACTGTGTTATATTTATTTACTTATTTATTTACACAACTCTTACCTACTACTACCATTACAGATCTGCGATCCAATGCGATAGAGAGGCCTTTCATGCTAAATCCTTGATATATATCCTATAAAATTACATACTATAACCTAAATCTTAAACTACATCTAAATAACATATTATGAATAATGCAGCTTTTGCGAATTCACTCAAGTTGCACCACAATACATCCACCCTCTCGTGAACCTCGTTCACCACACGCATGGCTCTAGAGAGAGGAGTCCTCGCCAGTAGGTTGGTTCTGGCTGCAGGCACATGAGACGAGAAGATAACACACAGCATCCCGAACGCCGCCCAGCAGAGTCGGATTCGACGATTGCCTTCTTCCTCGAAATTGGACCTACGGAACTGGACAGTTTTTCCCAGATAAACGTAATCGTCTATAACTTCGAGTGTAGAGTCTCCGATCTTCATGAGGGTGAGTGTGACGTGGGCATTCGACATGACCGTCGTTTTGTCCATGTTCATTTTAAGACCCACTCTTTCGGATGCTCTACTGAGGTCATCGAGCATTGTACTGATGTCCTCCATAGTCTCAGCCATGACTACTATATCGTCAGCAAACCGAAGTTGAATGATGAACCATTGATGTTGATGCCAACGCCTTTCAAGTCCAGAACCTTGAAGACATCCTCCAGTGCAGCGGTGAACAGTTTCGAACAGGTTATACAGAAGACTGAAGAGTAGTACCTGTATAACCTGTCTCTCTGCTTAGCGTTTGTGGACTACGAGAAAGCCTTTGATTCGATCGAGACTTGGGCTGTACTGCAGTCTCTCCAACGGTGCCAGATTGACTATCGGTACATCGAGGTGCTGAAGTGTTTGTAACTACAAACACATGTCAGTCCGACTCCAGGACTGACTGTAAAATAAGAAATTATGTTTTTCATTTACGTATAACTTTATATCTTTGTATAAGGAATTCTATATTGCCTCGAAGCATTCTAACGGCTAGATGGATTTTTCCACATAATGTGTTCACCGACTAGTCTAAGTCTCGTATGGTTATAGGATAGGTTTTGTTTTTATGAAATCAAAATGGCGGATTACAGAATACAAAAAAGGAATCAACAAAAAAAATCTTATCATGTCTATTAAGGGCATCACAGTGCTGTGTAATCCCCTGTTGGTGGCTTCAAATCTGAGATCGAACTACAATAATTGCCGCCAACTGCATCAGACTGCTTGAAAAGTGAGCTTGTTTTGGACGTTTTAGGTGCAGTCGGGTTTACACTTTTTACAACACTTCGGGTTTTTAACAACCCATTCGTACGTTTCAGGTCGATATGCGCGCAGGTGCGCCCCATCATCCGCGCTGTGTTCCGCGAGCTAGACTACCTCCCTCCGCTCAACAACGAGCTGCCGTCGCCGGTCGCCAGCGACTCCCTGACCAACATTCTCAGTGGAAGTCACGGTGACCAATGGGTGAGCTTGTTACTAAACAGTAGACTAAGAGCTGGAGTGCCTCCCTACACTCACCAGTGAGCTGCCGCTAAACAAGGTACTCTTGGGGGCCAGGGTGATCAATGGGTGAGCTTGTTACTGAAAAAAATTAAAGTAATAAAAACTAAAACACCACTACGACTATAATGGTATAAACAAGACCCCACAGACAGACAAATAAAAAATCCGGAGTTACACGTGTTGAACATATTACGTGTGACTCCGGATTTTTTATTTGTCTGTCTGTGGGGTCTTGTTTATACCTTTTTAGTCGTAGTTGGGTTTTAGTTTTTACCCGACTACGGCGAAAAAAAAGGAGGGTTATGATTTTGACCGGTATGTATGTATGTTTATCTGTTCCCTCATATCTTCTAAACGACTCATCACAATTTGACAAATGAGGTATCGTTGGAAGCGTCTTGATTGTCCGCTGGTTATAGGCTATGTGACGTCACATTAAATAAAAATGCCCTCTAGAGGACTCCTTTTTCCTTCGCCTTAGTGGGGTAAATCGCAGATTGAGGTGGACTACCTCTCCCACTTAACACCAAGCTGCCACCGCGAGTATTCACGAACAATATGATTTTGAAACACAAGCTTCTATCTATAAATAGTATAAAACAAAGTCACTTTTAATGTCTGTTGTTCTTCTACTGCACAACGGATTTTTGTGTGGTTTTCACCATAATCCAGAGAATTTATTCAGGAAGAGACATTCATATTAACCTAACAATTAATAAAGAAATCTCTATTTTTTATCAAGTTTTTTAAACCGTGCGAAACAGTGACGGGACGTTAGTTTATAATAAAATAAATGTCTTTTGAATAGTTGAGATCAACTGCTTTTGAATAATACTAAAGATTTTCAATTTAAAAAAAAACTTATCATTCTATTACAGGCCAAAACCTGAACTCGACTCTAGCAAACCCAAGATTATTCTAGATAAAATAATAATGCGTATTGTTTTACAAAACAAATGCGAGGTAGCCGTATAATGTAGAATGTGGATGTATTAGTCAGAAGTAACGAATAGTTATAATTCCAACATTGATCTCTGGAGCCGAGATATTTCACCCTCCGTCTGGGGCAGGATTTATTCCTATTAATTCCTTCGTTTTTCTTGGTTCTTATTATTTGCATTGTTTGGCTTGCTTGAACAACTTGGCAACCGTTCCGTTAGTTAATTACTTTTAGTAGAAATTAATAAGAAGTAGTTCGTGGTACCCGTATAGCGATTCAGGTAACGTATAATGTAGTACACTTTGCACATTCTTTTAAAAAAGAAATAGCAGTTGCAATAGTTCTGATATCCAGTAAATATTTTAACAAAACAATAATTTTCCATTTATTTGTACAAAACCAAAAGGACAAACATAATATTTAAAACTAGTGTACAATGGGCGGTCTTATCACACAAGGCTCCTAGTTACTGCTGTATCATTCATAAACTCTATGAAATATTAAATTACATCAAATCGCTAAATCTGCGAGGGTGAGGAGTTGTGTACGTGAGGACGTGAGGTCGGTTCTCCGCTAAACAATCGGGTCACTTGGCAATAGTGTGAGCGATCAGTCGCAGAGCAACTACTACTCTACGAGTTATGGCTCTTTTCCACTCCAATGGATACGGAAATAAAGCGAACTTTGCCTTTAGGACGACTTTGTTATGGAACATGAAACATTATTTAATAAAATATAATTTGGTATTAAGAGCAAGAAAAGTGGGGAAAGACTGGGACAGTGTTTCAAATGATATTTCACAAAACAAGTTACTGTTTTTACTTTAGCCATGTTTTCTTGGGACAGTTTACCTTTGAGACGATAATTAAGAAAGTTATGAATTCAACTTTGTAGAAGCAGAAGGTGAGAGAGACCAGCAGTGAGTCAATTTACATAAACATTTTCTTATTTTTTTAAATCAATATAATTATTTTTCAATTAATGCATCTTTCAATTTAGGTCCATAACATTTACGTTAACACGCATTTGCTTAACGCAAGAATATAAAATGTGATTAAAATGCCGATTCCACTACACAATACATTATTCTTACTGCGTGCAAATTTATTTTTATATAACAATCGCTTGCTGCACTTACAGTAAATAGCAAAGCGCACAGCAAGACAACAACAACAGTTAGCTAAAAAACTTCATGCAAACATTTAACATAGATATACTGCTATACATAAATATGTCAACTTGCGGCTCCAGAGCAATCAGTGGTTATGTAAGAATCTCATATTGTTTTAATTATGTGTAGGGACACTAATACTAACATCTGGTGACTTAAATTGTATTTATTAGGACATCGCTTCTATAATTCTAAGAATCCTTATCTTGATGCTTTCATTACTTCACGTTTATGTGTATTTAACCCTTATAAGAATCGCTTTCAACGTCAGAAGCAGAAATTTCAAAGGACCATGAGGCATTTTGTATGGACCCCGTCCCTTCCAACAGTAATAGGATACATGACTGTCATTATGTTTATGTGGCGGTATCTAAATCGCCACATGCGAACTACGCATCAAAGATCTGACGTCAGACAGACGTCACATAAATCCTGCATCGCGCAATTAAAGTTTACCGTGCAGTGGACATATATACAAGAACCCAATATCAATCGTTGGGCAGTTGCCCGCCAGGCACACCAAATTTAGGGGTATGAGGAACAGGTTGTAAAGTTCACTCATACTCCATAGAAAAGGGAAGATCCTCCAACCAGACGGGTGTTGTGTCTGGCGGGCAACTGCCCAACGATTGATATTGGGTTCTTGTATATATGTCCACTGCACGGTAAACTTTAATTGCGCGATGCCCAATTTATGTGACGTCTGTCTGACGTCAGGTCTTTGATGCGTAGTTCGCATGTGGCGATTTAGATACCGCCACATTTATAAGCATACAGAAAAAGACTTAGGTACTGTATATTTCAATTGCATAATCGATCTTTTGTAATAAAAGAAAGCTTCTCGATTAGGCTAACATTACCTAACCTAACCGAACAGTGATAGACCGATCTAGGACTTGGAAGGTCACATTGAACTCCTCAATAATGAACAGCATTCGCGTATTCTTGTGGTTGTGTAATTGAGCAAAAATCAAAGGAAACAGCTACTAAAGTTCACTCATCCTCTATATAAAAGGGAGGATCCTCCGACCAGACGGGTGTTGTGTCTGGTGGGCAATAGCCCAACGATTGATATCGGGTGGTTGTATATATACTCGTCGCATGGTAAACGCTGCTAGCGCGACGCTAATAATTATAATTAATTAGTTTTATTTTACGGTAAGGTACGGCTGCCAACTAAATTCTCTTCAACAGACAGAAAAGTACAAATCAGAACGCAAAGAGCTCTGGTTGCGTGAGGGCGAGCTGAAACGTCAGCATGCCACGAGGATATCGCGGGAGCCGCTGCCCAACATCTACCACTTGTCTTCGCCTCACGCCGACTCGCCCCTGTTCCGCACCGGCTTGCCCCTGACCCGTACCGACTCGCCCCGGACCCGCACTGGCTCGCCCCGCTGGCGACTCGACCGGGGACTCATCGCCCGCAGGGACCTCGTGCCGAGCATCGAACAGAATGCTGGACGTAAGTTTGGAGAGTGATTAACATAATTGTCACACCTGTATTCTCCGAACCCTCACAGTGCACACACATTTTGCCAGTTATGTTAAAGTTCGTATAAGCTGATATAAATCCAGAATCCAAGGCGCTACTGAGAAATGCCTAATGGAAAGCCCTTTTGGAGACTGATTCTTGATTGTCATCCTTCTTGGCTGTTATCAACAAGGTTCCGGTTGGCTCCCAGACTGGGATCTAGTACATATAACGTGTGTGCGATCTGATCTCTGTTTATTACGTAGTGAAAATGAAGCAATCGACCGAAATTATAAATAAATGATGCCACAGAAATTAGATTTAGGTCACTGAAATGAAAAGGTAAATATATAAAAACATTTTCCAAAAAAAACACAACTGACTTCCAAAAAAAAACACAAAAAAAGTGAAAAATAACTTTAATTTCGGAAGTCGATGTCTTTGCTTTTCAATTTTCGTTTTTTGCCACCGACTTCCGAAATTAAAGTTATATTTCAGTTTTTTTTAGAATCATCAAAATCGATTCATAAATTGCGGAGTAATCGAGTAATGCAAAAACAAAAAACACAGACGAATCGAGAACCTCCTCCTTTTTGAAGAAGTCGGTTAAAAACAAAGAGAAAAAGCTTCGTGATACAATGACACAAGGCACAAAGTCCTTTTTGAATGACTCTTACGCAAAGAAGCCCTTTCGTAAAATTATCTTTTTATAAGAGAAAAATGGCGGATTAGTAGACCGTCGATCTCATCCGCTAATAGTCACACTTTCACATTTTCATATACGACTATTATGACTCAAGCATGCATCCCACCCGATGTTAAGCCAGCCAGGTTCTCATTGTGAAGCCAGCTCAGAAAAGGAATTTCATGGAATCAACAGAGCCGGCGGTTGACGTTGAAGGCAATACCTACGCTCACCCATAAATGGATCCTAAAACTTAACTGGTGAAAAGTGGTTGAAATATAAAATGAAATACACCTCTGCCAAACCTTTCGGCGTTCAAGGTCGTAATTCAATTATGATAATATTATCGAATAAGAATGAGATTTGTTAAAACTCGCTTGTTTACTGTCTAAATGCAGGTGATGCAAGTCTCTGGATCAAAAACATTCTGAACCGCAGCTCATGCGACGTGTCCGCGGTGGAAGTGCTCGACCGCTCGCTTGGCCAACCACAACTTCGTGTGCTAACCTACGAGACGAGCGAGACCATCCAGTCGATCAGGTGATGCACAGAACTCACAGGGCTAATGCAAGGCAAGGGGCAAAACACGTATTTTTAAGAACGTTCGCATTCTAATCTCAGTCTGCTCAGTCTGAATCTGTCAAAATATATTTTAATTTATCTACTTTTTTTAACAAGTTTTGAAATTTATTATCGCTGAGATGAGATTGTGACTTTAATTGAAACGTTTTACACGACTGCCCCAGAAGGAGGGTAATATTTAAGTCCGATAATTTATGAGTCATTCCATTCTAATACCAAAAACTAATACCACTGGTATTTGTTTCAACTCATATTTGTTTTTTATTCCGAACGGATACCATTGTTTTAACGAATACCAAAACAAGTTCGAAGATATAAGGTACAGTCAGTAAAAATACTTTGTATGTAATTTCATTTTTCGAAGATGTGAACGATCAATCTACTTAGGAAAGTTTATATTTATACCCCTTTGTTTTCATGTATTTTGTGTTGTGTATTTTATCAGTTGAGAAACTTTTCGAACAAGATATTTTGTGATAATGAAAAAAGTCAAATTCTTGATAAATATGGGGCCTTTATACACTTCAGGGGCTTTTCCAAAAGACGCCTACCAGAATAACAGGTGCTTTTCATAAGCAACTACTTCTAGTTAATTTCCTGGTAGTTTGAATAACTTAACAATTAGAAAGTTGAATTTTAAAACGTCTATCAATATCATTTGTTACGAATCCGTCATGCTGTTCTCTATGTTTCATCGTGAGTGCGTTTCGAGGAATACGATAATAACCAATGAAGCGCAACTAAATTGCGCTTCATTGGTTGCGTTTTGAGGAATACCCCAAAAAAAGTAGCAAGATGATTCTCTTAAACTACTCTTACCTTTAGAAAAATATTGGAAGGAAGCGTATTTGTATTTTATTACGATCACATAAAATATTAGAAAACATAAATGTGATTAGGTTTGACGGAGCTGACTGTACCAAATTCAAGTTGTTGGTATTCGTTTGCGCATTAAATTTAATTATTTAAAGAGAGGTATCGGTTCGAAATAGAAAATAAATATGAGTTTTTGGTATTAGAATGGAATAACTCTAATTTAATGACCTTCAATGAAGTTCAGTAATCATTACAACTCAAACCTTATGTCAATAGCTTAAGGCTTCCTATGCATGATGCCGGAGCTGTACCGGCTTCGGACCGTATGTCTGTACCATAGATATAAGAAATAAGGTCTGTACATAAGAATGAATATCGCTCATGCGCCGCACCGCTGCCGCTTAGGTTTTACTTTTTTTTTTTGATGTTCTCAATTTTTTTCATCTTGCGGTCCGGTGCCGGTGCACCTTCGGTGCTGCTCCGGTTTCGTGCACAGGAAGCCTAAAGGTCACATGATATGCTCTTGTGATGTGAAACAGCTAGACTACTGGACGTGATGAAGTACAGTGTAGACACTGGGGTGATCTGAACAAATACATGATAATGATGAACTAATAATGAAGAGCGTCAGGCAAAAAATTATTTAAGAGGGAACTGTTGTGTAATGACTATATTTTATTTGCCTATTAGGATCTGTATTATTTACTGGACAACATTATATTTGTTTACCAGTTTACGAGGTGACAAGGCTATAACGTTAAGCGATTATTAAGATGAAACATAAACATTATACTCCAAGTAAAATTGAATTTATCGTCAAATGGCGTAAAAATCGTAAGGAAACTCACACGAGAGACGACCGTCACAAAAATAATGTTTCCAATACTTTTATGCTAGCAATACGTCACCATAAAGAGTGGGAATGCGCGGCCATTCACTATCTGTCTATGACATATTATTGGAATTGAGGTTATTGTTGACGATGTTTTGGGAAATGTCCATACATTTCAGAATTGTTTTAGGTATTTTTGTATGAACATATTTTTTTTTAATGCAAATGTCTGATTCCTTTATTTGTGAACGTGCGGCGGTATCGTGACTAGAAGGCATTCCATCTATAGTGTGTTAGGTTAAACTTACTTTGAGGGAGTGCTAAATAGTAATCATGAATAAACAACTTTTACTATGTCTGAAATGTGAAAAAGAAAATCAGTAAAGTTGTTCCAAACAAAATACAATACATAAAAACCGGTGTGCATGTGCATGTCGAACCATGCACAATGAAGGGTTCCGTAGTTGGGATGAATTTATCCAACAAACTTAACATTGTAGTTGAAAAACTTGTTCTCCCATACAGAATGATACAAGATGTGTTTTTGCAACTGCAAATTTAAGTTGGTCGATTATTACTCGGTAACTTGTGGAGCCTACGTAGCGCTGATAGTTTTCCTTTTAATTATACTACTGCTGTGATTTTTTTTACATACCCAAAACCAACCATTTGTCTGGCAGGAGGGGGGGAGACTTGACTCTAACAAAAATTTGCACTTTAAAGCTTAATATTTCGCAAACGGATCTCTGAATCCAAATATGGTTATTTAAGGTTAATTAAGTATATTATTTTTAAACGACCTTTCCAACGATACCCCACACCATGGGGTTGACGAGAAAAAATACCATACCCAATTTACGTGTAGTGGAGGTACCGCAAAAAAAAAAAAAAATTTGCGATTTTGTTTTACCACTTTGTCGGCGTGATTTATATGTATACCCATACCAAATGATAGCGTTCTAGTACCAACAGTCTCTGAGCTAAGCCGCGGACAGACGGACAGACAGACAGCCAGACGGCGTGGCGAAACTATAAGGGTTCCTTGTTGATTTTGTCATGGCAAGTAGTATAGCCCCAGGTTGTACCCAGGGTCTTCTGATGATATAGCTGGGAGGTGGCCATACGAACTCCTCTACCAAACAAAACAGCACCATCGTGTTTGGCCTCTTTGGATATGTAATGACAAGTGCTTTACATTAGGTGGTGTCCAGGGTCTGATGATGGAGTCGGAAGGTGGCCATAGCAACTCCGCAACCAAACAAGATAGCACAGTCATGAGTTTTGTAATGTAGCCATGAGCCACTTTTATACAGACCTCAAAATCACTGCAGCTTTAACGAATGCTTTTCACATTGATATTATAATAGACGGTCCTCATGCTTAGTTATAACAGTGAACATGTGCGCAGCAGTAGATCATTTCTTATCCAAAAATATAGCGGACCTCTTAACTATATATCGACGCCCCCAAGCAATAAGTCGGTAATCGTAAAACTTAAATTTTACAGGAGAAATGTTTTACTGTTTTTGTTGAATAGCTTTTCAACGAGTCGGAGTAGTGAGGTCATTGATACATCAAACGAAAGCTAATTTTTTTCTTTAATTCAATTATTATTGTAACATAAAAAAAAAAAAAAAAAAAAAATTGTGCGTGTAAAGCCTTGAAATTTAAGAAAATAAATATTACAAAAATATATTAGGCAAATTGCTTAGGTAATATACACTTACGCCATTATTGCAGGAAATTTGTAAACAATGTTGATACGTAACATTACAATACGGATTTTCCAGCGTAATTTTTCATCTTGATGACGATACGTTACGGTACGTACGATTAGTTATTACGGTGTTATTGTGGTTATGTTAAATTGACACATTAACAGTATCGTTACAGAACATTGTTTTTGGGGGAAAATTCTGAAAAATATTTTTGTGTATCCATCCAGTGCTAATCAATTTTTATTGAATTTTTTAAGTGTAATATGTCTAGGTTTACAAGAAAAGACTGTAGATGATGAGTATAATCACGTCTAATAATTACAATAATGAATAGGCGCAAAGGTCAGTCTCCAGAGCAGACCCAAACTGCCAAGGCCTTACTGTCTGCGCGAAAGTGGCGCGGAATGAAGTAGGCGAGGATGCAGGAGCTGTATAAGACCAGCAGATCCCGCACAGCCGCAGAGGTGATCGACGGAAATTCGGGGTGTTAGACATAGCCTCGCTGAGCTGGATGCCTATTTGCGTCCGGTGATGGAGGCGGTGTCGGACGCCCCGGGGCTCACACCGGAAGTTCTGGGCGCGTTAAAACGCTCCGAGCAGTACGGGGGCAGTCGAGATTAATCGCAGCTGTGGACGCCATTTATCGCGATGAAGAACGCCGCGCCCGCGTGGATAGCAAGTCGGCTCCGGCTCCTGAGGGAATTCTCCCAGAGACCTAGAATACTCTGCCTTCTGCAACTCAGGCGGAAATATTCAACGCGTGGCTGATGGCTGGAGAGGTCCCTGACAGACTACACGGTTGCCGCACGTTCTTTGTACCGGCCGATTTCTATCGCGTCGGTGCCCCTTAGGCACATGCACTCTGTTTTGTCAAAGAGGCTCGAAGCATGCTGCCCTCCCGATGCACGACAGCGTGGATTTATCTGCGCCGACGGCACACTCGAAAATTCGGCTGTGCTGGACGCGGCGCTGGGAGATTGCAGGAAGAAGCTGCGTGAATGTCATGTAGCGGTACTGGATTTTGCCAAGGCGTTTGGTACGTTGTCGCATGCGGCACTGGTCGATCTGCTGAGGAAAATAGGCCTGCTTGAGGGGTTCTGCAGTTATGTTGCGAGGTTGTATGCCACTTCCGAGATTGTTTTAGTTGTGTATAGAGCCCGCAGCGGTCCAGCAAGAATGGGTCAAGGAGTTCGGCAGGAAGACCCGCTGTCCCCGTTGCTGTTCAACATGGCAATGGACGTGATACTGGTAGCCCTACCAAAGAAAGTTGGCTATAGGCTAGAGGGCGAGGGTGTTTCAGTCCTGCTTGCAGGCTCGACGGTAGGAGTGCAGTCACCCATTGACTATGTCTGTCGCACGGGTAGGATGATGAGCCTTTTCGTTAGCCATGTGAAAAGCGCTGTGCTTTCGATGGTGCCCGATGGGAAGCGCAAGAAGGTTCACTGCCTAACTGATCGTACCTTTAAGGTAGGATCACATTGGCTGAGGCAGGTGTCTTGCTTCGAACGTTGGCGCTATCTTGGAATGGACTATATGGCATCTGGATGCGTGACGTTAGAACATGATATGAAAGTAGCCGTGACCAACATCACAAAGGCTCCCCTTAAGCCGCAGCAGCGGCTCGAAATTGTAAGGGTACATGTAATCCCGAGGTTCCTGCATGGGTTCGTACTAGGCTCGATCATCCGTAATGGTCACGGATGATCGATTGAGAATGCTCGATGTCCAGATCCGGAGGACAGTTCAGACCTGGCGTCGGTTACCGAAGGATGTGCCTGTTGGGTACTTCCACGCAGCAACCACGGACGGTGGCTTAGCGATCCCGTCACTGAGAACTTGTGTGCCTGATCTGAATAAAAAGAGATTTGGCCGCTTGAACTCGTTGCGGCCAGTGGCTAGAGCCGCCACCAGATCCGAAGGAAGCTGCAGTGGGCCGACAAGCAGCTCCGAAAATTCACCGCCGAAAACCCCAGGTCAGTCGAGCGGACGACCGCATTGTACTGGCGTGAAGCCCTGCACGCTACCGTGGCCGGACTCGAGTTGTGGGAGAGTCCACGGGTTCCTGCGTCCACAAAGTGGATGCGGGAGCGCAGCGTGCAGTATACGGATCGGGACTTCGTGCAGCTCGTGCAAACTCGTATAAATGCGCTGCCGTCGAAAGTACGCAATCAGGACCGCGTTGGGCCTCAGAAAGCCCGACATCATCGCCTCGAGGAATAGGGTGGGAGTAATTGTGGATGCGCAGGTGGTTTCCGAGCGGCGGCCACTTGATGAGCTTTATCGTGAGAAACGTAGTAAGTACGGGAATCACGGTGAACTTGTTGACAAGGTCGCGGACATACTGGGACCTTGTAAAGAGAGCGTCCACTCAACCTTCTGCACCATTTCCTGGAGGGGAGTATGGAGCCTGGCGTCCTATAAGGAGCTTAAAAGGTTCATCGGGCTAACGCTGCTGACTGGATCCCAACTTTGGTCCTGAGAGGCTCACACATGAACTGCATGGACACGGTTCAACAGCATGACCCGAATCGATTGAGTCGGGGAGCGAGTGACCGGATTACAGGAATCCGGTCACTCGCTCCCCGACTCAATCGACTCGGTCGCGGGCCGCCGCCGGGCCCAGGGGTCGCATCTCCCATCAATGGGCATACCCTTGCTTTCGATAATCTTCGGCCTCGCCCAACACCTCGCCGGCGAAATCTCGACCTGCTGTTTGTGTAAACAAACATTACGCACCGGCCGGCGGACAATATCACGTGTTGGGGGTGTGACTAAATATCTATTACTGTCTTATTGCCATAGAAAGAAAGAGACGAATGCTTCTAGCAAACTGTTGGGCGCAAAAATATAAACAGCAATATCGAAAACGGGACCAGACGTGTTCAAATTAGATACGTATTGCAATTTTACACATATTTATTAATTTATTATTTACTTTAAAAATCTTGTTATTTCCCATTGCGGTCAGAGCTGACTCAAAATAATTCGACAACAACAACGTGCTAGCGTTTACCAAGAACTGCACGAAATTCATTCACGCCAATAAGTCGGTAATAGCAACTTACAAAAATTAAATACGAAATACACTTTTGTATTGATACGTAATGATACTTTTCTCAACATAATTTCTTTTTTTAATTTCCCTACAATAAAGGTGTTTTTCATGATATCTTCGTAAATATCATTACGAAAAATGTGAAATAAATTGCTAAGATGTATCCCAACCCATAGATTCCGAATTTGACATAACAATAAAAAGTCCATAATAGCACATTACCGACTTATTGCTTGGGGGCATCGATATTAGCATTTAATATCCATTGATGGCCAACTCATACGAGCGCACATAAAGAGCCAACATAATATCGTCTAAAGTACCATTTTTGCTTTGTAATAACATTTTAAATCAATGTACAGTGTCACAATTTATGAATGTTCCTACAAGTCCTACATGGGCCTGATGTAGACCTCTAAAGCCCCCAGTACACGTTGGGCGAGCTATCACTCGGCTATGATTATGTATCGCGGTAAATCATTATGCATTTTCATCAATAAAAAGAACTCAACAAAATATAATTTTTCTCGAAACTTTCCGATCGATTTTTGACGACCTTTGGTTTACAGACTAATGCACTATGTGGCAATTCTGGGCAGCACTTGGTCCAACTCCCATATATGGATGATCATTGTCCTTTATTAACCACCTGCGGTAACAATAAATAAAATTCTATTCTAAACTGTTGCCCAGTAACGGTAACACACGTTACATTTACTTGTGATACTGGGCATATGACTCGACACTGATGTATCATTTCCAATACGAATCAGTGGACCCTAGTTGAAAGCCAGTGAGCCGGCCAAATCTTTAGGTAACGGAACCAATATCTGGAAGATCACCGGTATTTTCCAACACATTGGCTTCATGATTTAGATAGCTGATGTTATTACCGGAGTAGAGTTAACACAGTACAGAGGCTTTACGTCAATTCGTCCCACAATACACTACACAATAAATATTATATGATTTTACACAATTGGCAGCAATTTAACCAAAACCATAAGAACAATAATTATTAGGCACAGTTAGCATATTTATTTTTGCGATTTAATGTTGCTTACATGAATTTGAATTTTAAGGGCGTTTCTATGTTATAGCTCGTGACTGTACAGCTCTGCCTAACCCCTAAGGGAAACAAGGCGTGATGTTATGTGTGAATATGAACAACTTACAATATTATATCGAGTTAGTTTTGATGAAAGTAGGTATCACCCCTTAAATAGTAATAATTTATGAAAAATAGTCTCTATTTAATGAGATTAATAAAAGCACAAATGTCGGCTCGGGTGAGAGAATGCTCATTTAATAGTATAGGATAGTTCATACTAATTCTATGTATACTCGTAGTATCCACTGACCTGCCCATGGGATTTTTTTTTACTATAACTAAACGCCCCTGTTTTGCCTATGGTATTTTTTTTTACAAATACTTGCTTTTGTTCGCTTGCTTTTGGTAAAAAGCTTCACCAAAGTCAATTTCTATTTTCATGTTGCCATGATAGTACTAATTCTATACCTACTGCCATGTCATTACTCCGTCTAGTAAATAGTTATCTGTGGCACACATTACCTCACTAGTGCGGTAATATAAAGTGAAAAGCACTCGTGCTTAATACACTACATTATGTACCTATAAGCGGTTCATTATGAGCCACTTTAAGAGCCAGTGTGTTGAAAACTACTATTACTCAAATATTTTAAGCCGTGTAGAACCAAAATAAAGAGCTTTGTGTACGTAACGATTATCGTATGATTGAGAGTTCCAGCACATGGTAATCTGTTGTCACAGTATCGGCGAAGTTGAGAAACACGTCTCGCTCCCGCCCCTCTCGCCGCCCACTCCGCTGCCGCAGCCGGACTACATGCTGTGCGTGCCGCCACAGCTCGACTTCATCAATTTCACTATTGGACAACTACACACGGTAATTGACACTTTACTAACCGACTTCTTCAAAAAGGAGGAGTTTCTCAATTCGTCTGCACTTTTTTTTTTTGTATGTTTGTTTCGCGATTTATCCGCCAATTATGAATCTATTTTGGTGATTCTTTTTTTGTTTGGGGTAGGTCATGCTTCACAGGTAGTCCCATATAAATTTTATTAAGTTGCTTGCCGAGTTTTTGAGTTAGCTTCAATATTACGTATTTTTCTCACTTAGTTTATTATGTAGACGATGTTCTAAGTGACTCCGTCACTATTATTTACGTAGCAGTTAGTGGTATTTGAATTCGTGTGGGGTAGGTACCACAACTAAAAAGAGAAAAATAAAAACTTTATACCAAAAAAAAACACTAAAAAGTGAAAAATAACTTTAATTTCGGTACTCGCACGAAAATTTAAAAGCAAGGACACCGACTTCCGAAATTAAAGTTATTTTTAACTTTTTAGTACTTCTTTTTTTGGAAGTCGGTTTGTAATCTTCCGTCTTCCTATTTGATGCCTGAAATTAATAATTTACTTGTCTCCTGTCCAATCTCGATCCCGAATTTTGACTAATACATATTTTATCTATCACACGTGGTCCAAGTATCTCTATCTACATACATGTACAGTACGACACAACTAAGCCGAGGCCGCCAAGACGAGCCAAACGAAGCGCAGGGGCACTACTTCCCTTTTCTCGAAGTGCTTCGTAATTTTTTTGAACCGTCTTAATATGGGTTTGGTTTATACCAGATAAACAAAATTCTTAGGCTATGATGTCAATAGATGACGCGATGATGTAAATAATAAAGATCGTCACTTATAGGAATTACGGGTTGTCAAAGTAAGAGTTTTTTTATTTTAAACGCGCTGTCGGTTAACTCGAAAAAAATTAAAAAAGTACGAGTTTCAGGGGTTTTTCAAAAATCTGCTCTAAACGGGGCATAGAAATTTTAAAGAACGTAAATATTCATTTTCGAAACCTATCTTTCAATGGGGGGAGGAGGGGTTTTTGAAGTTTTTAGAGGAAAGTACAAATTCCACGCGGACGAAATTGCGGACAAAGTGCTAGATAAACATATAAAATTTCAATTGCATAGCTCTTATACTTTCGAATTTACTGATATTATCTAAAAAACCCCAATTTGTCACTCACTTACTAATTATCATCAACATTTTTAGGGTAGATAGGTACTTCCTGAAGTTGTAGAAAGCTGTTTGGTTTGTAAGCTAGTACACAAACAACAAAAAAAATCTAAAACTTGGAACTTATACTCCCCAACTCCTTAAACCCCAACCCCTAGGGGATGGAAGTTTGTATGAGACTTCCACAACTTTTGATGCTAGAGGCCGGAAAATATAGGGACTCCTTGTTATAAATAAAAAAATACATAATTCAGGATTTATAATAAATCCCCCCCCACCACTTAAATTAGGGGTTGGAAGTATGGGGCTTCCCATACAAACTTAATTTCATGCTAGAGATCTAAAAATCATACAAGTACACATACACAGACTTCTTATTAAAACTTTAAAAAAAAAACGTGTTTCAGGCTTTAAAAAAAAACACCCTTTACAAAAAGAAGTGAAAACCCACCAAAAACATTTTCATGAAAAACTGTTGCCAAGACGACAACATGGCTCGCACTGTCAAAAAGTTATCAGATCTCGTGTAGAGCCAAGCTTCTAACTCTACACGCCCCAACTCTACAAACCCTAACTTCACAAACCTTACCTTACACCTTAGTCAAAATATGTGGCTTGTCCGTTTCCGGCCCGATCGCCGTCAATTTATTGGGGGTGTAGGAGTTAGAAGCTTGGCTCTACATGAGAAATAATTATGAATGTATAATTAACTATTGTATAACAGAGAAGTATATGTGACGGTAGCATAACATTGGTTATCACCCAAAAAAGTGATTGAAATGTCGATCTCAATGTCCTAAATAAGATCAAGATTAATATTTATTTCGGGAGCGCAGGCTACTTCTTTTGGCCTTCATCAGGAAAATCTTGAGACAATTGATTGCTACAACTTGCGTACTCAAAGTTATACGATAAATCCATAATGAAAATACATTATTACTCCAGTAATTGGGAATTCTATTTCAAGATTTATAGCCCCGTCTGTTAAAGGATATTACAGAACAGTTTAAATTGTATCGACCTTAATATCGGTCCGTTGCCCAGTTTTGGAGTTTCCAGAATAATTTATGGCCAAATTCCTTCCGTTGTATAAAAGGCAATTTAGGTGGCTGCCATAATTTTAGGTGCTAATAATTAGTGCCGCTCCATTTTAGGACCATTGAAATATCTGGGACTGACGGGAATGAAATCCTATCAGTACAAACGAAGTGATACCAATATTCGATGTCGGAACGCTTATTGAAATTAAAGCAGTTATCTTATTCCATATTACTTTATTTTTGATGAGCACACACTTTAATTTTTTACCGAGACCCTCAATGAGGCGATCATAAAACTGACCTGTTCACATAAATTGAAGCTTTTCTTCGCATCTTTCAGTCTTCTACTTCATGACCTGCTTGTCAAATTCTCTTCCCAGCAAGGTCTTCGGCTAGTCAACGTGTCTAAATACGAGATTCGTCTGTCAGTGCGTCCTCCGAAGAGGCGGGAATTGGACGTCGAGATCAGCGGCCCTCGGGGTCTGACCGTGACGTCAGGCGCAGCCGCCGAGTTCCGCGTGCACTTCCGACCGTGTGACGTCAGGACCGTCAGGGACATACTGTTCATACGCGTCTCCATAGGAAGGAACTTCCTGGTGCCGATAGCGTGTTATATGCAGCCGCCTGTCTTGAATAGTAAGTATGGATTTATCGATTGGATGATCTCTTCCCCCATAGTAACAGGCGATTTAGATTTAGAGAGATTAGGCTTTTAATTATGAAGGATGACGAGTATAATGCTAAACGAAATAACCATGCCCCCCAGCCAGCTATCTAATTTCGTAACTTATTTTCGTAATTGAACCGTTCGATTAAGACTAATTTGTTTCATTTTGACAGTTCAACAACATTTATTGCGTTATTTACGTTGTAGAGCAGATTATTATAATTTTTGAGATAGTTACACTGGAAATAAACGACAGCGACTAGTTTTTTTTTTCGGACACAATAAATATTTCTATCTATTTCTCGGTCGCGGCTTAACAAAGCCTTTGACCAATAAATTGACCTACAGTAAATCCTAACTAATATTACAAATGAGAAAGTGAGTTTGTTTGTTTGTTTGTTACACCTCATGCTAAAACGGCTGGATTTGGAAGAAACTCCAACAATTTTTATTATAGTTTAAATGTCCGGTCTTGACCGAAGAATACCTTTTCGGTGAAAACTCAACACCGACCTATCTAATGTAATCAAGCTCCTTCCTTTCTTCGCCTTCGAAGGTTTGGTTAATAATAATAATTATGTTAACGACGATCATTTTCATTTGTAAAATGGATTTTTCTTTCCAAAAAAATCTAATTTTATTTGTGCTTTAACTGAAGTTGAAGCGACTGACTCTTTTGTCAAAATACTTCACGCAGCCGACCGAACCAGATTCAAAATTAAAAAAAAAAACACAGAAAAATAGTGACTTCATGGCCGGTTGTGAATCAAGGAATTTACCAGCATAGAGCTCAGCTCAGCTCAGCTCAATCGTATTGTAAGATTTCATTACAGAGAGACACCGGGACACCAATTTATTTCTTGACTATTGTACCATGTATTTAAATAATGAAAAAGCTTTGTATTACTTGTATTTCTCTACTGCGTAGTCCTGATCCCGAGCGTGACGTCAGCCGTGCTGTCGTGCACGCCGCGCGACGCGACTACGTGCATGCCGCTGACCAGATACGAGGTGATCGAGCTGGGCGCGCGCCTCCTCGGCGACGTGCACAGCACGCGTGTGCTGTTGCAGTGCGATACAGACCACGCGTCGTTCTTCATGCTCACTGAGGATGCCTGGTTCTCGTTGAGTCTGGACGTAAGTGTTAACATGTAAATAGAAAATATGGACTGTATTTCTGAACTTCGAAGTTTAAAACACCGATGTACTGTATTTAGGTATAAAGTATATGAGTACGAGTTATTGTCATAATAAACTACATGACAATAGAACAGAGCCAGTGTAACAGACAATTAATACAACAAAACGCCCTTTACCTCATTAAAATGCTTATGCGTCGTAGTCGGCATTGTTAGTAATGTATGAAGAGCGGCAGTTTCTGCTCTACTACTACTACAAACGCTACATTGTACTGTTAGGTTTTACTACACTAGAATTGGCTTAGATTTAATACATATAATTGCAGGGTTCTATTAGGCGTATTACAGACCAAAGCATTTATAGGCAATCTGACCACTGTTGACAGAGCTGCAGTGCATGACCACCATAGAAACGGGTTTTGTCTACGGAAGAATAGACACAATGACAGATTGTGATGGTTTCTATGGTGGTCATGCAACGCGCGCTGTTGTGTATTGTAGTGTCTCACGACGCGCGGTTCGGTGATGGTTGGTCCATTCGTGCTGTGGCCGGCGTGGTGGCGCGGCGGGGGCGCGGTGCGCGGGTGCGCGTGGTGCCGCGCGGAGGTCGCGGGGCTTCACGCGGCGGCGCTGCGCGTGGTGAGCTCCACGGCAGTGGTGCGACATCTGAACATCGTCGCTGACTCGTTGCTTTTCAGCCCTGAACATCTTACTATAGTGGTAATGCATTTTTTTTTAATATTAGTAAGTTTTTCAGTAAGTATAAATCGCATAAGAGTAAAAAAGTGATAATTAATATTGGTGGATAAAAAGGGAGATCAAAGAAAAGATGGGGATGATAATACGAATGAAAAGAAAATGAATGATGACGAGACGATTGACAGGGGATAATGAAAGGGGGAAATATTTTGCACATACCCCACTAACATTGAAGATGGACCGGAAAAAGTTGCACAAACACAATTTCGCAGCAGCCTGTTATACTCATAGATAGAGATTGTTCCCTAAAAGTTCTTCAAAATTTAGATTTACATACGTACATACTTTTGACTTCAGCAAAAAACCCTTTTTGAGAAGACGATAATGTTCAAAGAAAATCTACACCAATAAAACTTCAACGTTACGTTCTTATAATTCATAAAATTACTTTTTGTTCAGATGGACGAGATCATTATCTCGTCTTAGAGAATCAATTTTATGCAGGGAAGTTCTCACAACTTACCGTCGAGCTGAACAAATATGCAGCTAATAAAACAAATTGAGTTTACATTGGTAGTTAGTAATTTATAGATATACGTCACTTTGAAAGCTTTCTCAGTTAATGTAAATTGTTTAAGACAGATTTCTTAGAAGTAACTATAAAATACTGTATATATAATATACTGTAAGTGCTAGATAGTTTTTGGAGAGAAGAAATAAGTACCTTCTAGAATTTAAATAAGAAAAAAAACTTTGATGACATTATAATAATTAGGATTCAGTTGATTGGGACCAGACCGTGAAAGAAAAAGATATACCTCTGTATATCTTTTTGTCTCTGTATGTCAGTGTAACGATTTGTGTTTTGCAAAATGTGGTCTAACAGCTGTCCATACCACCTATCTATTCGTCAAAATTCGTAATCACCATTTTTTGTAGCTTGAACCTCAGACGAAGTAAAAAATCTAGACAGAGCGCTGTTAACATGAAGTGACATGAAGCCGGTTTCGTAAACATGTGTGCAAGTGCACACATGTTTACGAAACCGGCTTCATGTCACTGTGAGTGTTGCCGCGCAGTAAAAACTCATTACCCTAATATTTTGTCGTAAGTACTGGCGGGGGACTGGACAAGTAAATAGATAGGTTAGCGATATATATTTTTTAAATTGTTTATAGGTACCTCGCTTGATTCCGACAAGAAAATAAAACAATACTTAAAAGTAACTACATTTTTATTAATACACGACTGCAAAAAGGAGTGTAATGTTTTCAGAGTTCATGTACCTATGTAGTTTCTTTAGTCCACCATAACTTTTAAATGCCTGAACGGATTTGGATGTATGGGGTATCGTTAGAATCCTTACATCATCATGCTGAGTAACATAGGCTGCGTAAAGCATTATGGCGGCAGTATGGCTCCATGTCCAAATGTGAAAAATGAACCTGTAATGTTACGTTTCGCATCACATGAATTATTTACCAAATAAACAGGGAAAATTGTGACGCATACTAGTGACAACACTTGGCTAAGATTTTGTGTTCCAAGCTGTCATATTTTGATTTATTAAAATTATGGATTTTCATCTAGTTTTTATGTTTACTTACGTATGAAACGTGATGCCATCTGGCTTTTTATTTTTTTAAGAATTGTTTTTCCACCCTTTCAACGCACAAGTCAGCATTTTCGCGGTAAAATAATTTAATTTGCTTCAGCGTGACGCTTCATTGAAATGAAATGAAATTGTTTATTCTCTAAATAGGATATTGGAATCACTTTTACACGTCATATTAAAAAATAAGCTAGATGAGGTCGGCGTTTCCTATCTGACTACTCTGAGAAGAAAGGCCGAAACAAACTCAGAGGTCACAATCTCTTTTAAAGTCCAGACATAATCTTGGTCAGGCCATATGAGGACCATGTAGATTAGAGTCTGAAATGGTCTTTTGAGGAAAGAACCACACAGATTTGAGTGGACCTGTCCAGTCAGTGCAAGCATTTGTCAGTAACAGAGGTGCTCAACTCAGAGCTTAAGGAGCTCAACGACTCGACGAACAATACCAAAGAAAGGACATTTTTGGGTAGGCCGCATAAAGTTCTCAAATTGCCAGACCATCGATAAAACTAACTGAGAGGGAAAAAATATAAAATTAAAAACAAAATTAAAATCCACATAGTCCTCACATTCACATTAATTAAAACGTTAGTTCGTTTTAATTATTGTGAATGTGAGGACTATGTAAAAAAGTAAATAAAAAACAAGTTGATAAAATTGTCATTGCAGTCGGAGGACCATTCTGTGGAACACTTTTTAATGTAAGAGGTCCCCCGACTGCAATGACAATTTTATCAACTTGTTTTTTATTTACTTTACTATTTTTGGGTAGGCCGCATAAAGTTCTCAAATTGCCAGACCATCGATAAAACTAACTGAGAGGGAAAAAATATAAAATTAAAAACAAAATTAAAATCCACATAGTCGTCACATTCACATTAATTAAAACGTTAGTTCGTTTTAATTATTGTGAATGTGAGGACTATGTAAAAAAGTAAATAAAAAACAAGTTGATAAAATTGTCATTGCAGTCGGAGGACCATTCTGTGGAACACTTTTTAATGTAAGAGGTCCCCCGACTGCAATGACAATTTTATTTTATTTAATTTGTTTTTATTTACTTTAAATTTAATTTTGTTTTTTATTTACTTTTTAGTTCGTTTTTTAGCAGGCAGTCGTGTTTTTTAATTATTTATTTTTATTTTATACATTTTAGTGACAAGTTAGTTTTGGAATGTGCTCATCAAGGCCAATTGGATACCCATATTGTAAATAATTGAAGTTTTTTTTTTCATATTTGAAAATGGAGCTATATTGCCGCAATATTGCTTGTTTTTTCAAATCAAATTACTTTTATTTGTTAACACAGGTAAAGAAATACAGATCTTGAGTTTGGTGAACAGAACGCTATGTTATGCCAGGAGGCATACAAATATGGTGCGGATCTATCTAATTATTTTGAATTTAATTTTTTTTTTAAAGATGTTTGATATTCATGCATAATTAAAATTTCAAAATAATACATAACCATTATATAATGTTATTTAAAAAAATTTAACGATGTCAGATTTAAATGAGGAATTATTTAGTTACAAATGTCAAAAAATTAAAAAACAAGTCAGAGCAATTGAAAATGTCAAAAATTATTACATGTCAATATTACAACCTCAAATTAATTCGTCATTTAAGTTTTTTCGTTTAACATAGAAACAAAACACTATATTGAGTCATCATTTAAAAATTCATCCAGTGTGTAGTAACATTTGTCACTAAGCAAGCTATTAAGTGCCTTTTTGAATTTTATTAATGGCATATTTTTAATAGCATCCGGTATTTTATTATAAATTTTTGGAGCGTTGCCGAAAAGGCTTTTACGCATTAAGGCTGTTTTACATTTAACATTACATAGTTTGTTACAATACTGAGTACGCAATGGATTTCTTCTGACTGCCGATAAGCTGACAAATAAATGCGGGTTTTTTTTTACAAACAATGCAGTTTCCATTATATACATTGCTGGCAGTGTCAATATCTTTAGTTTTTTGAAATACGGAATACAGCTATCCGTCGTTTTTAGACCACACATGGACCTCACACAACGTTTCTGCATCCTAAATACAACCTCCCTATTAGCTGACTGCCCCCAGAAAATAATACCGTATCGTAAAACAGAAGCTGCAAGTCCATGGTATGCTGCTAACAATGTCTCAATATTAACCTTTTTTGAAAGTTGGAATAGTGCATACGCATATTTACTTAGTCTTTTACATATTATGTCAGTATGAATGTTCCAAGTCAATTTATTATCAATAGTCATTCCTAAGAATTTAGCACTATCAACTTCCTGAATTTTATGGTCTTTGTAGTTGATATTAATGTTATTATTTTCACGACGCTGATGGTATTGCATAATGTTGGTCTTACTTAGGTTAATTTTCAAATTATTATCATCAAGCCAGTTTATTATTTTAGTCAAAGATTCATTAATATCATTTTCATAATTATTTATGTCATTGCATTCTATTATTGCTGAGCTGTCATCTGCAAAAAGAACCATCTTATGCTGAGTTATTTTTGAGAGATCATTGATGTAAATCAGAAATAGAGGTGGTGCCAATACGCCACCTTGGGGTACGCCATATTTTATGGGTCTTTGCTTTGAGAAGTATACAGTTTCTAATTTGGTTTTGGGACATAATCGAGTGACTTCAGTGCATTGAACTCTATCAGTTAAATATGATTCTATCAATTTTAGGATATTTCCCCTTACGCCGTAGCCATACAGCTTTTGTAGCAATATCCCATGGTCAACATAGTCGAAAGCTTTCGTCATATCAGTAAATATAGTACAAATTGGATTATTTTTATCAACTGATGTCATAATACTATTAATTAAATCAAACAGTGCCAAGTTAATATTTATGTTTTTGCGAAAACCTTTCTGTTCATTGCAGAATAGGTTATATTTTTCAAAATATGTGTACATGGAGTTGTATATAACGTTCTCAAAAATTTTGGACAAGACGGAAATTTTTGCAATGGGTCTATAGTTTTTCATATTTGTTTTGTCACCTTTTTTAAGGTTTAATAATAACTTTTTTTAAGCTGTTTGGAAATTTGCCATCAGCAATACAAAGGTTAATAATGTGAGCTAATGGCTGTGCTATATTTTCCTTTACGTACTTTAGGACTTTAGTACAGACGCCATCCCAACCAACAGTATTTGTATTTTGCAGATTAGAGATAATTTTTATAATGTCATTTTTTGAAACCGGTGACATAAATAGAGATTGTGATGAAAGATTATCAAAGATTATTAATCTTATCAGAATTTATATTATTTTCAATTGTGTCAATGAAGTAATTATTAAATTCATTAGCAATATCAATAGGGTGTGTAAAAGTCAAATTGTCTCTGTTTATAGTCATAATATGTTCCTGTGGTAAGCACGTTTTAGATTTATTAATAACTTGCCAAGCGGCTTTAGATTTATTTTGAGACGAGCTTATAAAATAATTGTTTTGGGCTTTTTGCGTCAATTTTATAATTTTTTCATAGAGAGTAGAGTATTTCTTTAGATTATTCTTATTTGTTGAGCTAGGGTCAAATCGATATTTCCAAAGTAAATGTCTTTGTTTCTGGCTGCTTATCTTTATCCCTCGAGATATCCATTTAGTTTTTCTATTTAATTTGATAGTTACTATCTTTTCTGGAAAGCATAATTTATAAAATAATAAGAAATCGTCCATGAAGGCTTCAAAAGACACGTTTGCATCTTTAGCATTAAAAACTTCTACAAAAGATAAACTGCCTATGATATTTTTAAATTTAACCAAATTATCTTCACAGTACTCTTTCTTTTTACATTTCCAAAGTTGTAATTTGCAAGTTATTTTTATGGGCACTTTCAGTATTTGACATATGTGATCCGAGAGGGCTAGATCTAAGATTTCAGCTTTGCAGCCCCTTTTGTAACTATGTGCAAAATTATCGATGCAGGAATTACTACTGAGTCTTGTTGGTTTGTAAAGTGCTAGTTTTAAATTATATTGTAAGAGGAAATATTCAAATTCAAGAGTAATTTTATTTCTCTTTATTACGTCAATGTTAAAATCTCCTGCAAGAATAATGTTTTTATTTGCCCCAGAACTAAGCCTTTTGAGTATGTTGTCCAATTTTTCATAAAATAATACATAATTATGTTTAGGTACCCTGTATATAGAAATAATAATAATATTATAACATATAAGTTCGACAGCACAACATTCAAATAATCCTGAAATCGATTGTTTGGCTGCGTCAGTTATTATTCGATATTGCAGTCCTGCTCTGACAAAGATGCATGTACCTCCTCGTTTCGTATTTCTTGAATAGTAAGCAGCTAGATAGAAGTTAGGTATATACATTAGATCCTCATTGCCTGATTCCATAAAATGTTCTGTAATGCATATAACGTCTATAGTAGTTCCCTTATTGAATAATTCTTCTAGTTTAACTAAAAGTATATCAGATTTGTTCGCTAGACCTGCTATATTTTGATGGAGAATATTGAGACAGTTATAGAAAAAACTGAGAATCATTTGTTGTCTGTGTGACTGGTAAAGCATTCATTTGATTTTTCTGAGAACAATCAACCTCTAAGGGTGCAGCATTCAGGGCACTTATGTCTAAGACGAGATCTTGAAGATCTGATATGACAGTATTTAAGCCTTTATTGTTCAAAGTTCCATAACGATAGCTGTATGTGTCGGAAGTATAGGGTAGATTTAAATTTGAATCTAAGATATATGCGTAATTATATGTTTCCGCATCCATGCAAAGCAGATTATTGAACATTTCAATTCGGCTGTTATACATTATATTACTGTTTATCATAAATTTAAACGTTGGTAGACATATTATAAAGTTTGTGTGTTTCAAAGTAACTAGTTTTTCGCGTATAAGAGATACAAGTTCAATATAGTTATACGTTTTTCTAAAATGTACCTCGCCAATATAAATAATACAATAGTCATTATATGTAAAGTTCCGTACTTTTCCGTCAATATTATCTAATAAAAGGTTCAGACTACAGTTAGGCTTGCGATAATGGCATATTTCAAAATTATATAATTGCGTTCTCTGTGCGATCTTGTATATTCTATTGGAAGTTTCAGAACTAAGTAGACATATTTTGTGTTTTAATGATTGAGAAGTGCTTGAGAGA
Organism: Lithophane ornitopus; assembly: GCA_948473465.1. NCBI lineage: Eukaryota > Metazoa > Arthropoda > Insecta > Lepidoptera > Noctuidae > Lithophane > Lithophane ornitopus. The sequence goes on from OX419625.1 coordinate 16,836,669, forward strand.
TGTAGGTTGTTATCTTCGCTTTTGTTCGTCAATATCGCGTGTGTACAGTACAGTCTGTGCTCATGTTTTCCACAGTTTGTGTCTGTTTTGTTTTTGTGGAATTACTTGTATTTTTCTTTGGTGTTTGTTTTTTCTGTTTTACTTGACTGTAAGTGATCTTCTTGTAAATATCATTTTTCTTTATTAAGTCATCGTTAGCCTGCTTCAAATTTTTATTTTCTAACGATAATAGTTCAATTTCAATGTGAGCACTATTTAATTGAGCTGTTAGTTTTCCGATCTCATGTTTTAATGTTGATAGTTGATCGTCTTCATCCTCGGATATGTCTGGCATACTATTCGAGGTGGTACAATCCAGTGTTTGTGAAATTATATCGCTGTCATCATTGTTTGGCTCTGATCTAGTTCGGGTACGTCGGAAAGTTATGTTCTCCAAGAAATTCATGGTACTAATACTTGATATTCCAAATATAAATCACAAAAACAAATCTCAAGTTAAGTCGGAATCTAACTCAGGTCTCGATGATTAATCCCTTGAGGGCAAGCGTAGTACCGTTGCGCCAAGTGTACAATATTCAAAGTGTTGAAATTTTCGACCGTATGTTCACGTCGTAAGTGTAATTCAGAGTCAACAGATGTCGTTGTTTCGCAGCGACTAACACAAACTAATTATTTAATTGTGTTGTTAACACTATTATGGGTGAGGCAACACTTAATGCAATGAAATTCCTCAGATTTGCGATAGATGGTGTTGTAATCGCATCAATAACTTCGTGATTCAAATAAAAAACGGATCCGAGATGAGTAAATTAAAAAACGTCTCTTTAAAACACAATTATTGACGACAGGTTACCGAGGTTTTTTAACACTTGCACTTTAGATGTGGTCTATGCGAGCAGATTCCTTGGTATTTTCTGTTTTGTCATTGAAATTTATGTTAGATAGACATCGGTCGGATCGTTTTTAATTTCATGATTTGTTTACACATAGGCACCAAAAACTGTTAATAACACTGTCACAGCGAGTTTGTGTGTCCAGCTTCACTTTTATCCACTTTGTATGGTCCAACGACTGATAACACTATTTTTCGGAATAATTTAAACGGGAGCACAACACAATACAATGTTTACATGTCAGCGCCACATAGCGGACTTTCTTCTTTCAAAAAAAAAAAATTGTCTCTCGGGATAATGTAAGGATTCTAACGATACCCCATGCATCCAAATCCGTTCAGGCATTTTAAAGTTATGGTGGAATAAAGAAACTCACATACATACATACATGAACCCTGAAAACATTACACTCCTTTTTGGGCAGTCGTGTAAAAATACAATACTTCAGAAAGTAATCATGCCATTTTGTATATAATATTCAATAATGTCAATTTGTATATAAACTAGGTACTATACTGGTAGGTACAGTCACGTACTTTAATTGATCAGCCACCTGGCACTATTCGTATTTTAGCCGTGTAATGCAAATCGGGTTTATTCGGTTCCCGACACGGAAAGTCATAATGTCTTCGTATTAGTAGAAGAAAATTATATTTAATAACTTTACCGGTTGGCTAATCTGAGAGTCAAAACTACAGACTTGATTTACCACAATATTCAAAATGTCACAATGCTTAGCAGAGCGAGCAGTTCAATCCCATGCTTTTTTGTCTTCTAAATACCCTTTTCTACAAAGTTTGGTTTTAATACAGCTTTTAAATCGTTTAATGGGTAAGTTTCGTATGTCAATGGGAAGTTTGTTATAAAAGCATTGACCCATGAACGAGTTGCCTACTCTGTAGAGACGAGTGCCAGTGCCAGTGACATTGACAGACTAGCTGTAAATAATCGATTTGGTGTAGTTTGGTTGTAAATGTGTACGTTCGAGCGTGTATGCACGGAGCTTGTTGTAGTTTTGCATGCTTCACTTTATTGTTCGCATCGCTCTGTCTAGATTTTTTACTTCGTCTGAGGCTTGAACAGAATATCTGCGTTCGTACTGTTACGAATAGTAGTGGACTAGTGGTATACGAATTCATCATTCTCCTGCCCTTATCCCAATTTATTTGGGGTCGCACTTCTCTATTAGCCGTCATCTCGTGGTATACGAATTGGATATATAAGTACCACTTGTGTGTCTGTCTGTACATCTGTCACAGCACTCGTAGTCAATTTGCTCCGAATCGAATGGACAGCTTATGTTGAAATATGGTGCACATGTGTATTTCTGTGACCCAAACATGTCCGTTACATGTAACATAAATAAATAAATTTTGATTATGGTGGTTACTTCTGGGGGCAAGTAAGAAAATAAAAAAATGAAAGAGCTACACATCAAATGAAAGAGCAAATTTGTGAGAGTCTCAAAAATATTTTTTCACGTTAGCTGCGGAAAAAAAATCATAAACTTTCATCTGGTGCGGTGGCGGTCGAAATACGCATAACACTAAACTAGACACACCAAACCTTTTCTTTTTTTTTTTGCCTGCCCTAAAGGATGCAGGCGGGGTTTCGGCGTGTTAGGCGTCGAAGCAGTTGCCTCACCGACGCTTTCTTCTACGAGCGGGATCAATCCTCGCACGATCCCGCTCAGCAGCCTCTTTTTGAACCATTACGGTCTCACAGAAGGATGCCATTTCCCTCCAGTTCTCCGAATCCGCCAGCATAGACCCAACTACTGCTGGAAGAGACAAATCTCGCCCGATTCTGGCGACCAGAACCCGTCTTTCAGAGGTTCACGCAGGGCACTCCTCAAGCGTGTGCTGAGCAGAATCTAAACCGCCTCCGCAGTGGTGACAATTTGCTGTGGATACACACTACACCTACAGTGCTTGCTTGAATAAGCCGACTAGATCACGCCGCATACGGTGCTATGATTATATTTTTTGTTTTCCCATTTCATACTTGATAATGCTAGATTGCTGTATTGACGTAACTATTAGGACCTATAATGAAATTGGTGTTTTGTATGGGGAATTTTAAAGAAGTTGCATTTTTCATACTAACATTTTCTTAATTTATATAACAACCATAAACACTAATGTTTTGACGACACGGTTGGCGCAGTGGCTGAGCGATGGACTGCTGCGCGACGTGTCGTGGGTTCGATTCCCGCACGGAACAAATATTTGTATGATCTGCTAGTAGTTGTTCCGGGTCTGGGTGTTAGTGTATGTGAGTTTCTATGTTTGTAAATGCACCCACGATACAGGAAGAAATTCCTAGTGTGGGGCAACGTTTTAAAAAAAAAAAAAAAAAAAAAAAAAAAAAAAAAAAAAAAAAAAAAAAAAAAAAAACTTTTATGGGCTAATGTTTAAGAGCGCGCTCACATATTTTAGGCGTTTAACCAAAAATACGTCCTTTTTCAGGTCTTCGATATTGGTTATTTAAAGATAATGGCATACTATTTTGATGAAGAATCATAAATCCGACTTTGTTTTAGTTCGTAGAGTGATTAGAATTTTTATAACAATATTAAAAATAGTAATGTTCCGACAGCCAATTTCAAACAAACGTAAAACATTACGTTTTTCCCTGTCTTTTTTATCAAAGTGGCAGTACGGTAAAATCTTTAAAAAATACATATTTACTGGTCATATAGTCCTTAAGATCGTAGATTGCTTAGAATCGAGATAAAAATATAATCGACGCAACAAAAAATTGAAGACAGCCAACCCAGGGGTTGTGAAACGATTGAAGGTAAGTATTAATTGTACTAAGATGATTGTAGTCATGTTATAAGTTTGAACCTAATTATAAAGTTTATTTGTAAAATATGTTACTTATTAGTAGACAACAAAAAGTGAATTATGGATAATAAAAATCTCTCTTTTAGAAATAATGGGTCGTAGAAGTAATTCATACGGCTCCTACCTAGTTTTGTTTAATAAAGTCGGTTTTTTCGTTTTTTTTTAATTTTTTTATTAAAATGATGAGAAATATGTGTGTAAAGAAATGAAAATGCTGAAGTCTAATCAAAATATGTATTATTTAACGTTTATCTCACAATTTTTTATAATACTGAGGATGAGTTTGGACTGAAATACGAAGCTACAACTACTAAATAACAATACAAAAAGTTTCTTGTTTTTATACAAATGAAATGAAATGAAATGAATTTTTTTATTCTGTAAATAGGATATCAGAATCACATTTACACGTCATATTTAAAAAAAAAAAAAAATAAGCTCGATGAGGTCGGCGTTTCCTATCTGACTACTCTGAGAAGAAAGGCCGAAACAAACTCAGAGGTCGCAGTCTCTTTTAAGGTCCAGACATAATCTTGGTCAGGCCATATGAGGACCATGTAGATTAGAGTCTGAAATGGTCTTTTGAGGAAAGAACCACACAGATTTGAGTGGACCTGCCCAGTCAGTGCAAGCATTTGTCAGTAACCGAGGAGCTCAACTCAGAGCTTAAGGAGCTCAACGACTCGACGAACAATACCAAAGAAAGGACATTTGGGTAGGCCGCTAAAAGTACTCAAACTGCCAGATTAAAACTAAAGAAAGAGAGAAAAGAGATAATAAATATGATCCACATAGTCCTCACATTCACAATAATTAAAATAAAATAATACTTTACAAAGTAATAATGTCATTTTGTATAAAATATTTAACAATGTCAATTTGTAGGTTTATAAAACTGGTATATTGTAATGATTTTAGATAATAATTAAAATGTCAAGTTCTAAGGTTTTAGCAGAGCGAGCAGCTCAATCCCATGCTTTTTTGTCTTCTAAATAATCCGCAATTTTATAGTACCCTTTTTTACAAAGTTTGGTTTTAATACAGCCTTTAAATCGTTTAATGGGTAAATTTCTAATATCAATGGGAAGTTTGTTGTAAAAGCGTATACATTGACCCATGAACGAGTTGCCTACTCTGTGGAGACGAGTGCGATGTACAGCAAGATTGTGTTTGTTTGTTGTGATACATAACATAGAATAAAGATTTATTATTTAGGAAAATAATATATTCTTTAAAACTTAAGGTACCTACCTAACACACAAAATTAGCAACATTTGGTAGGTACACAAAAGTCTAAAATCACAGAATATTAAAATACAGATAATAATTTAATAACAATTTAACTGTCACAAATTGATGATAATTGGAGTAACTAAAAACACATACTGCCACCTTCCGACTCCATCATCAGACCTTGAATACCACCCAGTGTCAAAGCACTTGTAATACGTAACCAATGATTTTAAACATGATGGAGCTATCTTGTTTGTTGAGGAGTTCCTATGGCCAAATTCCGGCTCCATCATCATCATCATCTTATTTCTAATGTTTACTATGAAACTTCGAATTTGTTCGTTATCGAGGGCTATCGAGTTATTTACGCCATCTAAAAGATCTCTGTAGTATGTAGCTGGGCTGTGCAAATATAGAAGTATTCCGGTAAGATTTGTCAATCTTTGTTCTATTCTTGACTCTAATGAATTTGCCAATTGAGTGCTGATGGACGAGGAATCTTCTTGCAGTTTTTTTAAGCATACATTTTATTGCTGCTACAGCTGTTATTCAATTAGCATCACGCTGGCATAAAGCTTCTGCAGTAGCTTTTATGACAGCTAAAGAATCAATCAATTCATAGTCGAAAAAACCAAAAGCCCCGAAAAAACCAGTTAGATATCCTAAAAAACCCGGGTTTCAAAATCAGTCGGTTATCCGGTTTTTACGGTTATCCGGGTATCCGGTTTACATGCCTTACTCCTAAGAAGAAGAGGAAAGCTAATAAAAAAGAATACCTACAAAAGGTGAGAGCAGTTCTACGGTAAATGTAAAAAAATTTTTGATCTGAGTAGAGTATGCAGTCATTATTTACGTTATATTTTATGTTTACAGCGAATTAAAGGATCCTGTTATTAATCAGGATGTTGATGTTCGTAGAGATAACCTAATTTGGACCGAAGAATGCTACCCAAATTGGAGAAATTTTATAATGTTTGCATTCTCCCCGAAATTGTAGATTCCAGACAGTCCAGATCGATGCCCTTAAGGGCAATCCTACTAATTCCTACTAATATTATAAATGTGAAAGTTTGTGTGTTTGGATGTTTGTTACTCAATCACGCAAAAACGGCTGAATGGATTTGGATGAAATTTGGCAAATAGATAGTTTATAACCTGGATTAACACATAAGATACTTTTTATCCCGATATTCCCACGGGATCGAGACTTACGCGGGTGAAACCGCGGGGCGCAACTAGTTGTTTTATAAAACTAAAATAATTATCAACAATGTATTTTTAGTATTTATTAAATACATAAGTCATATAAGTTATTAATTTTATTGTCTTATAATTATCATAACAATACGTATTATATTACAATATCTTGTATTTTTCTCAATTATAAAAGACATGTAAACCGTAGTGAACCGTAGGTACGCGCCCCTGCCTTTGCACTTGTTGTATCAAGAAGCGTGCGCCACACACACAGGCGCACTCACCGCGGATTTTTGAATTAGACAATTTTGCGAGAGCGCTCTTAAAAACTAAGATAACGTATGTCACTTAGATTAAGCGACAAAAATAAGTTACGGCTAAGTTAAAAAAATAAAAGTGGACGTTTCTGCTAACAAAATGAGGAGTAATTTTTTAAGGTAGGTATTTTTTAAGTTTACAAAACTATAAATTAAGTATTAGATTTTTTTGTTAAACTTTTTTTTTTGCTTTTTTGCTCTCTATTGTAAAAAAGGAATCTTGCTGATCGACGGGATCTGTTTTTTTACACGTCGAAATGTTTGTTCATTTTTATCCAACTCATCTTTTTATCAATGTTCAGCGTTATTTTTATTTTGCATTTACGTTGCGCCATACTTAAATTCCCGACGATAAATTATCGACACGTCCACGTACTGTCATGTAGAGAGCACAACACTGACTGATGATAAAAGTACTCTGTGACTGACTGGTGACTCGACCCTTACTTGCGCACGCGCTCTGTCGGCAACAGGTCGGCGGCGGCGGTCATATCCCACAACTAGCTGTGCCCCGCGGTTTCACCCGCGTAGGTCTCTGTCCCGTGGGAATATAAGGATAAAACGTATCCTATGTCCTATTCCAGGTCATGGTCTACGCGTGTGCCCATCCTCTCCTCTCTAGAGTAGGGAACGTCGAGGCGACGTGGCGCCGGCGTCGAACGGTTCGCGTATTGCATTTTTATACTCGTGATTACTTCGAAATTAAATGTCCGATTCGAATTAATTAAAAAGTGTTTTACTGCTACATAAATACCTTTGATGTTAAAACTATTTATTTGAATAAGAATTAATATTATGTTGATAAAACTCCGTCGCAAATATTGCATTAATTTCGAACAAATTTGATTACCATAAAAAAAGGTTATAGTGAGATAATCTTAAAAGAAAGACATATGCTGTCGCGGACTGATTTTTAGAACTTTTAAAGAGGAACAATGTCATCGTACATGATATTTGCGTAACCTTAACCGTTTACGCAGCGCACGCAACGGAAGCTCTCAAAATGAAATAATTCTTCCCGTTTTTGCAACATTTTTCATTTATGCTCCGCTCCTATTGGTCCTAGCGTGATTTTATATAGACTTTTATTTAGCCTAGATTTTTTTTAAATCCAACCAGTAGTTCCTGAGATTAGCGCGTTCAAACAAACAAACAAACAAACTCTTCAGCTTTATAATATTATGAAATGAAATGAAATGAAATTGTTTATTCTGTAAATAGGATATTGGAATCACTTTTACACGTCATATAAAAAAATATTAAAAATAAGCTAGATGAGGTCGGCGTTTCCTATCTGACTACTCTGAGAAGAAAGGCCGAAACAAACTCAGAGGTCACAGTCTCTTTTAAAGTCCAGACATAATCTTGGTCAAGCCATATGATTTTCATTATGATTAGTATAGATAGGCCCGCCAGCGCAGGGAGCGGGTGTTTTTCACCGTCAGTGCGATGGCGGTCAAAAAGGCCCGCTGCACTCAGGCGAAAAATGCGTAATTGTTGACAGAAATCCAAAATATAAATTGTGTGCGAAACCGGTTTTCATTGTTTAGATATCATTTCAATGAATATGGCTACCTATAGGCATATGCAAGCAAACTACCACCAAATACCCACAATTACACAATATTTTTATCCAAAGTATGTTATGTACTTGTTAAACGGCGGATGTGTTTTGCGTGTTTTAAGCTGCGACTTCAAACCATTTTTTTGTTAAAGTTTTTGGTGGTTATTTTAATTGTAATGATGAAACTTTAATAATATGTATTAATAAGCTGGATTTTAATTGTATTTCTATAAATTTTCCACTCATTTCAAGTCAATCGCTATTTTGAAAATATTAAAAATAAGAACAGCGTAAAAGTATAAAGTCCTGTCGAGTCCTGTGCTGAAAATGAGCGTCATACCTTCAATAATTGTATTAAGGTAGAAATAGCTGCGCTTTTTTGCGCAAACAACAATAAATACGATTTCTCTATTGAAGTAAAATTTAAGCAATATTATTTTCTTTTTTACAAGGATCAAACTGTGAAGATATATAAGAGAACCTACTTCACGAAAGAACTCAGAAAAAAATCAATTCCTTTAAAAAAAGGTGGAAAATGCTTTAAAAATTGCAGAAATATCTAATGATGTAAAACTGTTTTACGTAAATTAATGAACGTGTACACAGGAAAACTTGAGTGATGAATATTTATGAATTGCATTTAGAATGCAGTTTTATTTATTGCATTATTTATTCAAATTAATTAATATTTAAATGAATATTTTTGTTTATTTTAATCATGTAGCGTTTTATTTATCACCCTGTATAGTGAATAAACAAAATAGCAACATTTTTTCAATATACTGTGTATTACTGATAATAATTAATACTAAGCTAAATAAAAAAGATACAAATAGATTTCTGCCATCTTTTATCGATTTTTCGCCTGTGTGCGCCGCGATGTTTTAATGCTAAATACCTACATTTGCAACCGAAATCTATATTTGTATCTGTCAAACTCCTATAAATACCGATGAGAATCGTTCCGCACGAGCAAGCGTGCTGACAATCGTCAGCATAGGGAATTCCCTCCCATTCCCTCTTCTCATATGCCCGAGAGGCTTAGCCCCCAAAGACCTAGTCCCTGGAATATGCTCCAGCATCAACAGTCATTCCCCAACTTGGCCACCGCGAAGCCCCCCCCCCCCCAAACTCCCCTATATTCCCTTATGGACCCCCGCAATTGCATCAATCGCCCTCCCGCCCTCCCAGCGCATCATGCGCCCCCCGCGCACTATGCGCCCCCCTCCCCCCCGCGCCCTCCGCGCCCTCTGTGAAACCCGCACCCGCTTCTAAAGCATCGCGCCCCGCGGCCTCCCATAACTCTGGCTCAGATCCGTTCAACGTGATCTCGTCCACTTACATGACTTTCCTGTCCCCCCGCGCAATTCAAATGGCCGCCGAACTCGAGGCAGCCAAACGTAGGCGCGACATCGCTCAGATCACAGTGATCTATAATGCGTATCCCGAGATAACGCAAGCCCTCTTTTCCCTAGCTAATCCAACCCATAATGGATAAAGCCATCGTAGCTAGGTTCAAACCCCGATCCCTCAGAATAGGTTATTTCAATGCCAATGGCATCAACGGTCAACGAGACGAGATAGCTCTCTTTCTCCGCGACCATCAGTTAGATATCCTCCTAGTACAGGAAACGTTCTTAAAACCGCATAACCACGATCCCTCCATAGCCAACTATCGTATAGTCCGTAACGATAGAACGCGTTGCCACAAGGGCGGTACTCTCATTTATTATAAAAAGGAGCTCTATTGCATCCCTATGGACCCTCCCACCCTCTCACGCTTAGAAGTATCAATATGCCGATTAGGCATGTCAGGTCACGAACCGATCACTCTCGTGTCGGCTTACCTCCCTCCCCAGAGTGCCGCTGAGGATTTTCAACTCCTCTCAGACGACCTCTCTGTCCTCCTTAGACTCAGTAACTCCGCTATTATAGCAGGCGATTTAAATGCCAAGCATCCCGCGTGGAATAGTTCCACCACCACCACTAGAGGGCGACACTTGTTCGACCTTCAATCCTCCCAAAACTTTGACGTCATCGCTCCGATGACTCCAACTCATTTTCCCCACGACCCCAATCATACCCCCGACGTACTCGACTTGGCGCTCCTTAAGAACGTCAACTTACGTCTAGACTCGATCGAAACGGTGGACGAGCTTAACTCCGACCACCGTCCGGTAGTTATCAGACTAGCCCCCCGCATAGGTCTCTCTGACCCCTCTCACCCTCCCGCCGCCACCAAAAGGGTCACGGACTGGAAGAAAGTAGGCGAAAAGCTGAAATCCAACACGTCCCCCCAGTTAGACTCTATCCCAGACAAGTTTGACTCTACCGCGGACACGACGGCCGCGATCGACTCGCTTACGGATCACGTACAAACTGTGGTGAACGAATGTTCAAAGGAGGCTCCGGCAACGGACGACCGTCGCTGGAGGCTCCCGCAGGAGGTACGCGAACTGATAACCGAGAAGAACGCGTCTGTCCGTGCATACAGTAGCTTTCCCTGCGCCGCTAACAAAGCCCATATGCGCTATTTACAGAGATCTGTAAAGAATGAAGAATGCTACCCAAATTGGAGAAATTTTATAATGTTTGCATTCTCCCCGAAATTGTAGATTCCAGACAGTCCAGATCGATGCCCTTAAGGGCAATCCTACTAATTCCTACTAATATTATAAATGTGAAAGTTTGTGTGTTTGGATGTTTGTTACTCAATCACGCAAAAACGGCTGAATGGATTTGGATGAAATTTGGCAAATAGATAGTTTATAACCTGGATTAACACATAAGATACTTTTTATCCCGATATTCCCACGGGATCGAGACTTACGCGGGTGAAACCGCGGGGCGCAACTAGTTGTTTTATAAAACTAAAATAATTATCAACAATGTATTTTTAGTATTTATTAAATACATAAGTCATATAAGTTATTAATTTTATTGTCTTATAATTATCATAACAATACGTATTATATTACAATATCTTGTATTTTTCTCAATTATAAAAGACATGTAAACCGTAGTGAACCGTAGGTACGCGCCCCTGCCTTTGCACTTGTTGTATCAAGAAGCGTGCGCCACACACACAGGCGCACTCACCGCGGATTTTTGAATTAGACAATTTTGCGAGAGCGCTCTTAAAAACTAAGATAACGTATGTCACTTAGATTAAGCGACAAAAATAAGTTACGGCTAAGTTAAAAAAATAAAAGTGGACGTTTCTGCTAACAAAATGAGGAGTAATTTTTTAAGGTAGGTATTTTTTAAGTTTACAAAACTATAAATTAAGTATTAGATTTTTTTGTTAAACTTTTTTTTTTGCTTTTTTGCTCTCTATTGTAAAAAAGGAATCTTGCTGATCGACGGGATCTGTTTTTTTACACGTCGAAATGTTTGTTCATTTTTATCCAACTCATCTTTTTATCAATGTTCAGCGTTATTTTTATTTTGCATTTACGTTGCGCCATACTTAAATTCCCGACGATAAATTATCGACACGTCCACGTACTGTCATGTAGAGAGCACAACACTGACTGATGATAAAAGTACTCTGTGACTGACTGGTGACTCGACCCTTACTTGCGCACGCGCTCTGTCGGCAACAGGTCGGCGGCGGCGGTCATATCCCACAACTAGCTGTGCCCCGCGGTTTCACCCGCGTAGGTCTCTGTCCCGTGGGAATATAAGGATAAAACGTATCCTATGTCCTATTCCAGGTCATGGTCTACGCGTGTGCCCATCCTCTCCTCTCTAGAGTAGGGAACGTCGAGGCGACGTGGCGCCGGCGTCGAACGGTTCGCGTATTGCATTTTTATACTCGTGATTACTTCGAAATTAAATGTCCGATTCGAATTAATTAAAAAGTGTTTTACTGCTACATAAATACCTTTGATGTTAAAACTATTTATTTGAATAAGAATTAATATTATGTTGATAAAACTCCGTCGCAAATATTGCATTAATTTCGAACAAATTTGATTACCATAAAAAAAGGTTATAGTGAGATAATCTTAAAAGAAAGACATATGCTGTCGCGGACTGATTTTTAGAACTTTTAAAGAGGAACAATGTCATCGTACATGATATTTGCGTAACCTTAACCGTTTACGCAGCGCACGCAACGGAAGCTCTCAAAATGAAATAATTCTTCCCGTTTTTGCAACATTTTTCATTTATGCTCCGCTCCTATTGGTCCTAGCGTGATTTTATATAGACTTTTATTTAGCCTAGATTTTTTTTAAATCCAACCAGTAGTTCCTGAGATTAGCGCGTTCAAACAAACAAACAAACAAACTCTTCAGCTTTATAATATTATGAAATGAAATGAAATTGTTTATTCTGTAAATAGGATATTGGAATCACTTTTACACGTCATATAAAAAAATATTAAAAATAAGCTAGATGAGGTCGGCGTTTCCTATCTGACTACTCTGAGAAGAAAGGCCGAAACAAACTCAGAGGTCACAGTCTCTTTTAAAGTCCAGACATAATCTTGGTCAAGCCATATGATTTTCATTATGATTAGTATAGATAGGCCCGCCAGCGCAGGGAGCGGGTGTTTTTCACCGTCAGTGCGATGGCGGTCAAAAAGGCCCGCTGCACTCAGGCGAAAAATGCGTAATTGTTGACAGAAATCCAAAATATAAATTGTGTGCGAAACCGGTTTTCATTGTTTAGATATCATTTCAATGAATATGGCTACCTATAGGCATATGCAAGCAAACTACCACCAAATACCCACAATTACACAATATTTTTATCCAAAGTATGTTATGTACTTGTTAAACGGCGGATGTGTTTTGCGTGTTTTAAGCTGCGACTTCAAACCATTTTTTTGTTAAAGTTTTTGGTGGTTATTTTAATTGTAATGATGAAACTTTAATAATATGTATTAATAAGCTGGATTTTAATTGTATTTCTATAAATTTTCCACTCATTTCAAGTCAATCGCTATTTTGAAAATATTAAAAATAAGAACAGCGTAAAAGTATAAAGTCCTGTCGAGTCCTGTGCTGAAAATGAGCGTCATACCTTCAATAATTGTATTAAGGTAGAAATAGCTGCGCTTTTTTGCGCAAACAACAATAAATACGATTTCTCTATTGAAGTAAAATTTAAGCAATATTATTTTCTTTTTTACAAGGATCAAACTGTGAAGATATATAAGAGAACCTACTTCACGAAAGAACTCAGAAAAAAATCAATTCCTTTAAAAAAAGGTGGAAAATGCTTTAAAAATTGCAGAAATATCTAATGATGTAAAACTGTTTTACGTAAATTAATGAACGTGTACACAGGAAAACTTGAGTGATGAATATTTATGAATTGCATTTAGAATGCAGTTTTATTTATTGCATTATTTATTCAAATTAATTAATATTTAAATGAATATTTTTGTTTATTTTAATCATGTAGCGTTTTATTTATCACCCTGTATAGTGAATAAACAAAATAGCAACATTTTTTCAATATACTGTGTATTACTGATAATAATTAATACTAAGCTAAATAAAAAAGATACAAATAGATTTCTGCCATCTTTTATCGATTTTTCGCCTGTGTGCGCCGCGATGTTTTAATGCTAAATACCTACATTTGCAACCGAAATCTATATTTGTATCTGTCAAACTCCTATAAATACCGATGAGAATCGTTCCGCACGAGCAAGCGTGCTGACAATCGTCAGCATAGGGAATTCCCTCCCATTCCCTCTTCTCATATGCCCGAGAGGCTTAGCCCCCAAAGACCTAGTCCCTGGAATATGCTCCAGCATCAACAGTCATTCCCCAACTTGGCCACCGCGAAGCCCCCCCCCCCCCAAACTCCCCTATATTCCCTTATGGACCCCCGCAATTGCATCAATCGCCCTCCCGCCCTCCCAGCGCATCATGCGCCCCCCGCGCACTATGCGCCCCCCTCCCCCCCGCGCCCTCCGCGCCCTCTGTGAAACCCGCACCCGCTTCTAAAGCATCGCGCCCCGCGGCCTCCCATAACTCTGGCTCAGATCCGTTCAACGTGATCTCGTCCACTTACATGACTTTCCTGTCCCCCCGCGCAATTCAAATGGCCGCCGAACTCGAGGCAGCCAAACGTAGGCGCGACATCGCTCAGATCACAGTGATCTATAATGCGTATCCCGAGATAACGCAAGCCCTCTTTTCCCTAGCTAATCCAACCCATAATGGATAAAGCCATCGTAGCTAGGTTCAAACCCCGATCCCTCAGAATAGGTTATTTCAATGCCAATGGCATCAACGGTCAACGAGACGAGATAGCTCTCTTTCTCCGCGACCATCAGTTAGATATCCTCCTAGTACAGGAAACGTTCTTAAAACCGCATAACCACGATCCCTCCATAGCCAACTATCGTATAGTCCGTAACGATAGAACGCGTTGCCACAAGGGCGGTACTCTCATTTATTATAAAAAGGAGCTCTATTGCATCCCTATGGACCCTCCCACCCTCTCACGCTTAGAAGTATCAATATGCCGATTAGGCATGTCAGGTCACGAACCGATCACTCTCGTGTCGGCTTACCTCCCTCCCCAGAGTGCCGCTGAGGATTTTCAACTCCTCTCAGACGACCTCTCTGTCCTCCTTAGACTCAGTAACTCCGCTATTATAGCAGGCGATTTAAATGCCAAGCATCCCGCGTGGAATAGTTCCACCACCACCACTAGAGGGCGACACTTGTTCGACCTTCAATCCTCCCAAAACTTTGACGTCATCGCTCCGATGACTCCAACTCATTTTCCCCACGACCCCAATCATACCCCCGACGTACTCGACTTGGCGCTCCTTAAGAACGTCAACTTACGTCTAGACTCGATCGAAACGGTGGACGAGCTTAACTCCGACCACCGTCCGGTAGTTATCAGACTAGCCCCCCGCATAGGTCTCTCTGACCCCTCTCACCCTCCCGCCGCCACCAAAAGGGTCACGGACTGGAAGAAAGTAGGCGAAAAGCTGAAATCCAACACGTCCCCCCAGTTAGACTCTATCCCAGACAAGTTTGACTCTACCGCGGACACGACGGCCGCGATCGACTCGCTTACGGATCACGTACAAACTGTGGTGAACGAATGTTCAAAGGAGGCTCCGGCAACGGACGACCGTCGCTGGAGGCTCCCGCAGGAGGTACGCGAACTGATAACCGAGAAGAACGCGTCTGTCCGTGCATACAGTAGCTTTCCCTGCGCCGCTAACAAAGCCCATATGCGCTATTTACAGAGATCTGTAAAGAAACGTGTACAGGCGCTGCGTAACACGGGCTGGGACAAGATGCTCAGCGACCTAGAGCCAACCCACCTTGCCTTTTGGGAATTACAGAGGAAACTCAGATCCCCGCAGTTAGCTGCCATGCCCCTCGTCCCGATAAATCCATCGCATTCGAAGACCTGGAAAAGGCTGAATGCTTAGCAGACAGTCTCGAGGCTCAATGCACTCCCAGCTCTCTACCAGTAGACCAAGCTCACCTCCATGAGGTTGACGCGGAAGTCGAACGTAGATCCTCCCTCCCCCCAGTAGAAGACCCAGATGACCCCCTGCCCCCCGTCACTCCAGACGAGGTGCACGAGATCATTAAAGGTCTTAAAAATCGAAAAGCCCCAGGCTCAGATGGTATCACCAATAGGGTGATCCAACTATTCCCAGCCCATCTGATAATGCTACTGACCACCATCTTCAATGGTGGTCTGAGCAATAATATCTTCCCCCAAGCGTGGAAAGAAGCCACCGTCATTGGTATCCCGAAGCCCGGCAAGCCCAAGTCGGAGCCTTCGAGTTACCGTCCAATCAGTCTGCTCAAGGTGCTCGGCAAATCTATGAGAGGCTTATTTATAAGCGTCTCAGAGACTACGCAGAGACCAAGGGCCTCATCCCCAACGAACAGTTCGGCTTTCGAACTCAGCACTCTAGCGTGCATCAGGTCCACCGGATCATCGAACACATAAGCTTTGGTTTCCAACGCAGTGAGTTGACCGGTGCGGTATTCTTCGACATAGCGAAAGCGTTCGACAAAGTCTGGCACAACGGCTTATTATACAAGCTGTACAAACTTGGCGTGCCGGACCGTCTCGTGCTCATCATACGAGACTTTTTGTCGAATCGCACCTTACGCTATCGCATCGAGGGTGCCCTATCCTCCCCCCGTCCCATCCGCGCAGGCGTTCCTCAGGGCTCCGTGCTGTCTCCCCTCATTTTCACTCTGTTCACCGGCGACATTCCCAAAGGTAAAAAGGCACAGTTGGCTCTGTTCGCAGACGATACGGCCATTTACACTAGGGGACGTCGCCCCGACCAGATTCGCCTCGCTCTCCAGTCAGCGGTCGACAAGCTCGGCGACTGAAATGAAATGGCGAATCGAAGTCAACCCCGACAAGAGTCAAGCGGTCCTCTTCCAGAGATCGCGTAATCGCTTCAGAATCCCCGTCCCCGGGCCGATCACCATGTTTGGCAAGCCAATCCCTTGGGAGAAGCAAGCTAAATATCTAGGTGTGACGCTAGACAATAATCTCACGTTTCGAGAGCACATAAAGCAGGTTCGTTCGAAAGCCGCTTTCGCTCTAGGTAGACTCCACTCCGTACTGAATGCACGAAGCAAATTGTCACTAAAGTGCAAATTGCGTACCTACACGGCGTGCATTCGTCCCATCATGACCTATGCGGGTTCAGTCTTTGCCCAGGCTAGACCCAGCTATATCCATAGGATGCAAACCCTACAGAACCGTTTCCACCGTAAAATCACATCAGCCCCCTGGTACGTTCGTAACGAGATCCTCCATCTCGACTTAAAGATTCCCACCATCAGTCAGTTTCTCAAACGCCTTTCAAAGCGTTATTTCGATTCCGCCGCCAAACATCGCAACCCTCTGGTTGTCGAGGCCGCCAACTATGTCCCCTCTAGGATTAGTAAAGTCCGCCGTTCGAGGCACGTTCTCGTAGAACCCGATGACCCCACGACCCTCCTCCAGGAAAGCAGTAGGGCCACCAGTACAGTTTACAAAAACAGACGCTTCCCGTCATTCCGACCTCGCCGTCGAGGTCCAGCGCGTCCGCGACCCCGATTCAATTCGTCCCCCCGTCCCTTGTCCGATGAAGTGCCAGCCCGCGCCGAAGCTGAGCACGTAGCTTTAAATTCCCCGACTAATAATAATAATGATCCTATTTTGATCCAGCCCGTCCCGCCTTGCCGCCCTCCCGTCAGTGACGCCCTAAGCCGAGGTCCGTACCCCACAGGGGGTGCCCTTAGCGAGCGCTCACTTAGTATTAATTTAGAATAGTTTTATGCCCCTGGCTGGAGGCTTTGAGTGTAGTAGCTTAAGGCAGCCACAGGAAAGTCCGGTTAAATAGTTACGATTTTCTTATAAAATCAACTATGAGATGCCCATTTATAAAAAAAAAAAAAAAAAAATCGGCACGAGCGAGAAAGATATACTTTTTGCCGTGCGTTATAGGTGAGGCTTTCAGTCCTACGAGTGTTACGTGGAGAATTTTGATAATATTTTATTTTATTAAACTTATTTTTTGCTATATGTTCTGGTGTAAAATAAATTATATAATATAGGTAAATAAATTGTTTAGTAATTTTCACCACGGCAGACTGTATCGAATGATTCTTCAATCCTTCTCTCCTCTTTTGACCTGGAGGTTTTAAATGATCACGTAATTAAAAACTTGTTCGGTTTACGGTTTAAGACATTTATTTCTCAAAAATAATACAATTGACTTATTATGAAAAATATAAGGTAATCTTAAAACTAAATATAAAAATTACTTATTAAGAAGAGGGCAGTGGGGGGGCAGTGGTGGCCCAGTGGTAATGGCCACGACTTACGAGTTGTAGGTCATAGGTTCGAACCCCGACAGGCGCTTTACTTTGTGTAAATTATTTCATCGCCACTGCTCTCAAAACGGTGAAGGAAAACATCGTGAGGAAACCGGCATGTCCTAGAACCAAAAATTCGAAGACATGTGACATCTACCAACCCGCACTGGGCCCGCGTGGTGGAGTACGGCCCACTCCCTCTCACAGAGAGGAGGCCTGTGTCCCAGCAGTGGGAACATTATAGGCTGATTATGTTATGTATTAAGAAGATAGGTATTTGTAAATAAATTAGTTAACTAGTTGACAAAAATTTTACAGTGTTGTGGGAAAAAAGAAAACGTCGGTGTACTATTACATTATCGATTTTTAGAAGCAAGTCATATAGCAATTACACATTGAACTACCAACTACCTGTTTCGGAAATACAGAGTAGGTATTCTAGTTTTCTTTATCCTTAGCAAATAATAAATAATAATAGGTAATTGATGAGGATGTGTTAGATTGGTGTGGTGTGGTGGGTTAAATTTAAAACCTAGAGAAATATTTTAATATGTGGTGCTTTATAGTTCGTTTGTATAAAGTAAAGGACTGTATCTCTTGATTAGGTAATTTATTATACAACTCAGCTGTAAGTAGAATGTTTTCAAAAATATTTGCACGGCGGGCGCGCGTTTAATGAAAGCTTACGAGTAAAGCTCTTTGTTGAATTTTTAGGCATTGCGTGAGGCAGATGGATACAATAGTTTAGAGGACATCATCTCAGATGTTGGCAACTCATTTTGGCTCTGCTTGCATAGAAAAGTAAAAACAAGAATTATGGAGTTTTAGTATTTCGAAAGAACCATGACCAACATCCTATACATGCATACCCTCACCAAAACGATTATGACCAAAAGCTACATATGGTGCATTTTAAAGCACCGTAGACCTAGATTCTGAAATAATTCCACTATTTTAATTTAAACTTCAGGTTTTTGTATATTTCAGAACAAAAAAAATACTTTTCCTGGCATTCACTCATTCGTTACACTTCAAAAAACGATTGATTGCTAATCATTGTCTGTCAGGCGTTTTTATACATAACTTGTTCAGTAACGAATTTCGATTTAAATAACAATTGGCGTACCCTAGTAGGGCTTGACTAGATTTAGCAACAGAAATATATACATAACTCGCCACTAGGTCCGGCTGGGACCAGCTTAAAATGTACCAAGACTGTGAGAGGCAGAATGAAATCAAACTATGCTATGAAAATCAAACAATCCTATTAGATACATCTCTATCGCTAAGCACGTCTCTGGTGGAGAGGCTGACTTAGGATAGTTAAAAACATCTGGAATGGTTCTACCAGATGCTTGTAACTTATCGAATAATTCCACATACTAGTAAGGCGATCAGTGTAAAGGAAAATAAAAAAAATCCCTCACAAACAGCGTAGGTACGCCTTTTTTATTCAATCTTTAAGCATTTATTTCAACATCCTAAATTAATATAAGCCATGGCAGTGAAGAGATGGGCAGTCCCAACAAAATACGTGGATCAGCACCATTTAGCCATTTTGAAGGAGACTGAATGATCCAACACGTCATGTTGTTTTCCATCAAGATTTTTTGCAGTTACGCGGATAATTCACTGAATGCACGTCTCTAAATACGTTACACGCGTAAAACACATTTGATTCACCGATACTGTGATGTACGATTTCAATCATCAAAGCACCGCAATATCGTATCCAATTACATTTCACCGATAAACTGACACGTATCGTAAGTCCAGTAGGACAACCAAAATCGTCAATGAGATATCGCTTTCAAGAATACATAACACACCAAAGAGCTTAAGGTTTGAACGTAACAGTAGGTTTCTATGGCGAAGAGTGACATAAATGAGTAAATGAGCGAGTGGCAACTAATATCAGTGTTTTCAGACAGATATTTTTTTTTTACCCACCACAACAAGAATCTTCTTCGGAAAAAATACTATACCTACAAAAGAATATATTAATCTATACTATAACACTATATCATATTGCATGTTGTTCTGTAGATAGTGCTGTGCACTTCTGTAAGTGACGAATTTACAATACCTTCCTTAAACTGTATGTGATTTTTATTTGCGTATGTTTTAGTGCGTTATTGGTTGAAATGCCATATCAATAAATAAATAAATATCATCGTCGCCTCCATGGTTATCTCCTGTAACTCAAAGATAAGGTATACTCCTAGCACTAATCTGATCACATTGACCGAATGAACGAAATGAACTGTAATCTTTCACATTGTCGCCATTAAATCGAAAATGTAACCGGAACTACAAATAATATTTATTTTTATTCAATTTTAAACATTGGCTTTTATTGACTCTAGACTATTATGTTAAATCTAGGTTTAATAAATGAAGGTTACTTGTGTTCAAGTAACCTTCATTTTTTTCAACCTTTATGAATTGGTTGGAATCGATTAGGGCAAAAGTGGGCATGGTCTTTTAGTTCAGAATGTCACCGCCAGCCAAGATAGACTGGTTACTACGACGCAAGAGATTATAGAAAGGGATTACAAAAGTGTAAGATTTTTAAATGTCTATTCACTATAGAATGGAACTAAGCTGGAACTGGCCACCGTGTTACCCGTTGCAGTCTGTCTCTGAATATGCAATATTCCGGTGTCATGATTTAATCCAGTATTCACGTCATATATTAAGAAAAATAAAAGTGATACATTTTTAGGAGTGAGTTGATTATTTATTTATTCATTTAATTCAGATACAGTGATCCATATTTTTGTTAGTAGGTACACTTAAGAATTATGTTAGTAACCAATCATACTATTATAACAAAAATTAAATATCATACATTATCAATAATATTAGGAAAAACAAATTAAATATATCAAAATATCAAAATCATATAAATCAGGAAATTTATTAAAATATTTAAATTCAATACACGATATAATTATAAATCTAAATAAAAATAATAATAAGAAATAAATAAAAATCAAACAAATAAAATTAATATCACATCAGTACTTTTTTACATGCAACTGTACACAAAGCCACAATATTGGGCAGTCTATTCTGCCAGCCACAACGCTAAGAATGCTGTTGCCACTGCCGCAGGTACGACTTAGCAATGATGCAGCTCTCTTCCTGAGGATGGCATGGAAGCCATCAATACGCGCGTCGGCAAACATGCCAGACGCACTGCAGTGCCTCGGCAGCCGCATCAACATTCTAAAGGCATTGTTGTACTACACGCGCAGGGCGTTGATTGCCTTCTGCGTATAATTGACCCATAGACTACACGTATTAAAAAATTGGCAAAACGCCCGAAACAGTGTACCTTTCACTGCTTTAATACAGCATGCGACAAATCTACGAGCCAACATATTGCATCGGACAGCCAAGGCCCGATGCTCCCTCTCAATATCCTCGTAGTCTGAGAGGTCATCCGAGACCCATTTGGTTTCACGAAAGGTAGGTCGACGACTGACGCAGGAGTAAAACTCATCATTCACATTTTGGAATCCTGGGAGAAGTCCCAGGATGCAATTGGCATTTTCTGTGACCTCTCAAAAGCGTTTGACTGCGTTGACCACAATACACTGATCTGTAAATTACACCACTACGGAATTCGTGGACAAGCTGCTGATCTTGTTCTTTCCTATCTATCAAACAGGCAACAAAAAGTAAACGTTAACGGGGGGACGTCCTCGGGGTCTCTGGTTAAGATGGGCGTGCCTCAAGGTTCGATTCTTGGCCCTTTTCTATTTCTAGTTTATATTAATGACCTTCCTTACATGATGGCTAACTTATCGGATATAATTCTATTCGTATTCGTAAATAACGCCCTTCAGCAGGTACATAATTGGTTCACTGCTAATAATTTAGTATTAAATGGGAAAAAAACTAAATGCATAAGATTTGCCTTACCGAATGTCAAAAGTAGTGATTGTGACATAGTGTTGAATAGGGAGAAACTAGAATTCGTCGATAAAACAGTTTTCCTGGGGATCACACTCGACTCAAGGCTGCAATGGGGTCCTCATTTAACATCTCTTGCAGGACGGCTAAGTTTAGCAGCATATGCTGTGAGAAAAATCCGTCAATTCACTGATGTAGATACCGTGAGGCTAGTCTATTTTAGTTACTTTCATAGTATCATGTCTTACGGTATTTTACTATGAGGACGGGAGGCAGACATCGAGTCATTTTTATTCTGCAGAAAAGAGCGATCAGAGCAATATATAGCCTCCGTAGGCGCGATTCTCTAAGGGAACTGTTTAAAGATATTAACATCATGACGGTACCTTGTCAATATATCTATGAAAACATCATGTACGTAAGGAAAAATTTAAGTCTTTTCAGTAAACAGAATTGAATGAAACAAAATTTAAATCTTGTATAAAACGCACACTATGCCGAATTTTGTTGGAGCTGCTGAAGATTGTAAAAACTATCTTTAGATTTTATAAATTCAATCTCCTAGTATTGTATAACTGCATAGCACATGTGTGTGAGCACTATGTATTTACCTGAGTACTTTAAAGCTATCATTTACTAGGTACGTCTTTCATTGACTTGAATGTGCCCTGGCGGCTGAGAGTATGTCATGCTCACTTTAATGTCTCGCTGATGGTAGCGCGTGTGTTGGATCATTAAGTTCCCTTCAAAATGGTTCAGCTGAATGGTGCTGATCCATGCGTCATGTTCGTGAACGGGCGCCGTCAGTAGGGACTGGTCATCTCTTAGCTGCCACGGCTTATTTTTATTAATTTTAATTTTTGAATTGTTTTGTTTCTTTTTATCGTTTAATTACGGACTCTTTTAACGTGCACGTTTCTCTACATTGTACCTACTCACATGTATAATTTGAACATAAATGATGTAACCAATATATTGTGACAATATTCTGATTTAAAAGAGTGTCCGTGGAGTTTCTTGCCCGTTCTTCTCCATAGGAACCTACTACGCTTTGGAATGGGCAACTAGCTTCATCTTTCTGACTGACCAACCCTTTGACAATTCAAAAGTACCTGTAATTGGTTTATTTGAAATAAATGCTTTGAGTTTGAGTTTTGAGTTCGCTGATGACACTTCTTTAATTTTTAAAGTAGATAGGAAAGATACGGATGTCTTACATGTCAACGATAGTCTGGCAATTCTTTTGAAATGGTTCGCATCTAATAACCTCTTACTTAATGCGAACAAAACTAAATGTCTTAAGTTGTCGTTACCTAATGTACCTCAAGTAGGACTAAATTTAAAACTTGATGGCAAGAAACTAGATGCTATTACGGAAACTGTATTTCTAGGAATTACTATAGATTCGAAATTGTAATGGGGCGCCCACATTAGAGCTCTTTCAGGCATATTAAGTTCAGCTGCATATGCAGTAAGAAAAATAAGGCAGTTGACCGATATAGCCACAGCTAGGTTAGTACACTTTGCTTATTTCCACAGTATTATGTCTTATGGCGTTCTGCTGTGGGGATGGGCAGCGGACGTAGATTCAATTTTCATCTTGCAAAAGAGGGCAATTCGCGCGATCTATAAAATGGGTCCTCGTGAGTCGCTTAGAAATAAATTCAAAGAAGTTGATATACTAACTCTGCCTTCTCTTTATATCTTAGAAAGTATTTTGTATGTTCGCAAAAACTTAGGACTCTACAACCCACACGTGTTCCTTCAGTTGCCTGTTGCCAGGGTCCCGGTATCCCTTTCGGACTATTCCGCAACCCTGGCAGGCATCGGTCCTAACGGACCCCGTCAGGTGTGCTGACATCTCTTTGAGGCGCGCGTGGAACACGACGCTCCATCGACCCGGGCCTGGTCCTTATCGGACGGCGAGCTACCCATTGCTCGCCGTCCGCAAGACCGCGCCTATGGTGGCCGGGAATCTGCCTGGGATTCCCGACGCCCAGGGTGTCAGGGCGGCGGCGGTTAGGGGCGTGAGGGCGCAGGCTTTGCCTCTCCCTCACGCGTTCCGCCTCCTCCTTCGCGAGCATCACTGCTTCGCAGAAGGAGGTGACCGCCTCCCATGCCCTCTCGCTCCGTACCATGGCCTGGAAGAGGGCCGGACGCGAGAGGTCAGTGCCGCCAATCGCCTCCACGAGGACACGGTGGTGCTCCGCCCAAGCAGGGCACACCTCCACCGTATCCTCCACCGTGTCCTCCGGACGATCCGCACAGTGGTGACACCCGGGCGTTTCCTCCCGCCTAATCCTGCACAGGTACCTCCCGAAAATTGTGATACCTAAATTTAGATTAACCAAAACTAGTAAGTCATTTGTTATAAACAGTATCTGCTTTTATAACAAGTTGCCAAAGTCTGTTACAGAACTTAGCGATCGATAGTTCAAAA
Source organism: Lithophane ornitopus (assembly GCA_948473465.1). Lineage (NCBI taxonomy): Eukaryota > Metazoa > Arthropoda > Insecta > Lepidoptera > Noctuidae > Lithophane > Lithophane ornitopus. The sequence continues at coordinate 16,860,910 of OX419625.1, forward strand.
CCCACATAAAACGTATCCTTATCAAAAAAGCATATTATAAGATATAGAGAGAAAGACTACGTTGAAGACAAGGAAGTTTGGCAAAAATTCCTTCTGCACATGTGGCTTCCCTTGTACCTCATTAACGGCATAACTATGTACGAGTCTTTTAACTGCTCCCAAATTACAACGTTTTTTTTTTTTTTTTTACATTCACCTTAACGTAATTATCTTATTATTTGACATTGTACACCTACAATTTGGTTTCAAGTCTATAATAGTGGCTTTTGTGACCATGATAATTGTTTAGATTTGTTACAGTTGTAATAGCAATCATGCCATTTGGTTTGAATAGGTCTTTTATTTTTAATATCTTACTTATCTCTTGTATAGACTCTTTTTCATCTTGTGAATGTGAGAACGATGTAGGCTTAGTGGACTGTAGTAGTTTTGTTTAACATTTTCTATTTTGTTAAGTACTTACCTGGTACTTTTTGAAAGGCCTACACTGTAATTCGAAAATATTGTAACAGCCAATTATTTTTAAAAGAGTAACTGTGGAGTTTCTTACCGGCTCTTCTCCATAGGAAACGACCAATTGGAACCGTGCACCTAGCTTCTGACGTTTCATAAGTGCCCATGTAGGTTTATGTGAAATAAAATATTTTGATTTTGATTTTTGACCCAGTGGCCCAGTTATTTGAATCGCGCAACTCTTGGTAAAGAAACACCGTCTATGAGGACGGGTGGTACGTGTGTGACCTTATGACCTGGTGATTGGAACACCAATAGCTCGCTTTTCTTTACATTATCCCTGAGCCCGTGGGCCCCAGCATATTCCACACATATAGCGAGGAGTTTTCGAACGGCGCTTATAGAGGGGCCCAGTGTTGCTGGGCCCCTCTCCATATCGTCTGCGTAACTGATATTGTTGACGTATTTTCCGTCTATGGAGCAACCAACTTTAGTGCCACTGAGTCTCTCGATGAGCCCATTCACGTACAAATTGAAAAGACTAGGCGAGGTTAAACCTCCTTGTCTTACCCCACACCTCAGCCTGTACGCATCGGAGCTCGCGCCCGCCCACTTTACTACATTGACTTGGTTGTTGTACCAATAATAAAAAATGTTGACGACTTCTTCTAGGAGGCTGGTTTCTGTCCTCATTTTGTGCCATAGCACATCATAGCATATCATCATCATCATCATCATAATTCACTGACCCTTAATCCAGATAAGACCAAGTATATGATATTCTCGATGCGCACACAAAATAATCAGCTACCTTATACCCCCTCGATTACAGCACATAGTTGTTGTAATAGCTTAGTATGCTCTTGCCTAAAACTAGCAAAGACAGCGTCAATTAAATTTATATTGGAATAATTTTCGACTGTAATCTCTCTTCAGAGACCATATTCACCTGCTCACATGTAGAACAAGAAAACTGATCTACGTTTTCAGGAACCTTAGACATGCTGCACCCCCAAAATTAGTGAAACAAATATACTTAGCACTCGTAAAGTCCATTCTCCAATATTGTATCACAGTTTAGGGAGGAGTACATAAAACTATATTAAAACCCTTAGAAATAGCCCAGAGGGCTGTTCTAAAATTTTGTTCTTGTCGTCCTTATTTGTACCCAACCCATCTTGTCTATCAGTCGTGTGAGGTCCTGACAGTTCGCCAGTTGTTTGTATTTCTTGTGGTTCTGAAGCAATACTCTTTACTACAATTCTCAAAAGGTGATCTAGCTGGAAGACGAAATGTTTTTACTAATATTGAACGACCTTCTTTCAGACATGCTTACGTAATCAAATACTTCTGCTTCCTGGGACCTTACTTATATAATAAGATTAATAACAACTTGGAAGTACACCCCCTAAATAAAAAAATATCTAAAAGTTTACTCTTTAAATATCTTAGTAAACTCACATATGAAGAGACAGAAAACTTATTGACAATATTGAAATACTAAACCTTTATACTCACCCTCTCTCACTCTTTCACACACTTTCACATACTACTCACCGAGAGGTTAACACTCCACATAGCTTGGTTACTTTATTTTATTTTAAACTTGTTTTCTGTGCAAAGATATACCTATAATTTTATGTCTAATTAAGCTTGTATTATAATGATCATCATAAGGAAGACCGCTGATGTCTGAGATACAGATATTTTTATCTAGTTCAGACACAGATGCCTTCACTATAAAACTAAGAATTTTTTTTTTTATTGTACTATATATCTGTCTAGACGTAACATAAGTTTTTGTGACAAATAAATAAATTATTATTATTATTATAGGACACCAAATCGAAAGCTTTCGAAAGGTCTAAAAAGCAGGCGTAGACCGGAGTCTTTCTATCGGTGTAGTACCGGACAGTGTGCTTGAGGCATAGGACTGTCGTTTCCGTCGACAGGCCGCGCCTAAAACCGAACTGAGCGTCATTCAGCTTAATGTGGCTATTCAAAATACGATCGAGCAGATTGTCCAGCACTTTCGCCACCGTAGTAGCTAACGAAATGGGCCTATAATTGCTGTTATCTGAGGCATCACCAGTTTTATTTTTGATTATTGGCACAACCATGGTCTTCATGCACTCATCAGGTAGGTATGAGTGTCTTAAACAAAATGTATAAAACATTGTTAGAACCCTAGGCAGATGAACCCCTGCATGCTGCAAATGCTCAATACTAATTCCATCGTGGCCAGGGGACTTACCCCGCGTCATATGTGTTATAACGGCAGATATATGTTTAAATGTAAAAGATGGTAAGATTGCCGGTCCAAGTGTATTTTGCCTCACTTCAGTAGTACTGAGCATTCCCGGCACACAGGGAGGCGGGGCTACCTGAAAAAGTCTTTTACACATGTTCGCAATGTCACGCGGTTCAGTTACTCCGTTAACGTTTATTGGAACGGTGGGTTTACAATTGACTTTCCTCGTGCCTTTCCAGAAGCTTTTGAAATTTTTATCTGCGTGGTGTGATGCAAGAACATCCATTTTAATTTACTCGGCGTTATTTTGACACCATCTTAACTTAGCTTTGAAACGACGCCGAGACGTGTTATTATAGATAGTTCCATTCGCAGGTTTACCATATAGTAACCAGGTTTGAAAGTTTAGCCTGGTAACCTCGTGAGCACCACGAACATGCTTATTCCACCCTAACACAACACGTTTTCATTTTATCATATTATTAATATCTCTGCAATTTGAACTAATCATAGCCGCTTCACTTCTATAGCCGATTTGCCACAGTAGTCAAAGTCTGGGTCGACTGTTCCCAGGATCGGCAAGTCGTGAGGGAACAACCATATCTGTCACTGTAGGGCTATTATGTCTGCTCGATGACACAAGGTTTTTACATAATCCACAGAACGTACTAATGACTTACAGTTGAAGGTAATAAAACTGCTAAGTGAGGGTGTTCCTAATAGCTGACTGTCCATTTTGATTTTTAGTAAAGTGCCTTCTATTACCAAAGTCTATGAAACGCCGGAAAGATATCCCTTCGGGCCATATACGATCGTCCAAGAATGTAGCCAACCTGTGTCTCGGGACTAATATCTTATAAGCATCATACTCCTTCTGTTGCTTCATTATATTTTTTTCCAATGTCACACAAACGTTTGTTTTAGCCATAATATAACTTGCAATATCTGTAGGTTCTTTTGTCAACATTGTTTATAAACAAAGGGAGTCTGACATCTGCAGCCCTAAACTTACATTGTGGTGTGGTAATAGCCATGCCTTTCTGTCCTATAAACCTATTCTTATGTCTATTTCTCTGTACCTCCTTCCATTCACCATCAATCACTGGTTGTTTCCATTCACCCGGCGCACGCGCAATATCTGCAAACGACTGACAAGACTCAGGCAAACAGCTGATTGCAGGCGCCACAGCTGACGCAACACTCGTATTGCAAGCGGGCTTCAATACATCACACACCAGATGCTCTGTCTTTCTCGCACCACCCGCTGTCGACACCTCACTAGCTATTTTTTTATCAACCTCCTGCCGCGCTATTTGTTTATTAGGTGCAAACGAAACTACTTTATCGCACTCATTCACAACATCAATGCTACCGCACAACGGTGACGAACGATCACATTCATGCATAGCAGGCCGTGATAATGACGACATGTGCGGAAGACCCATAGGTCCGCTGTCATAAGCAAAGCTAGCTTGCATACATGATGCACCTCTCCTAAGGTTAATATTTCTGTAATAATTTTGCACGATAGTTTCATTTAAACTGTCTACAGTTACGCCGCAAACGCCACCGTCACTGTTAATTTTTAACTATTCCGGCTTTGTTTTTAACAGCTGATCGACGGTTACATACGTACATCTCGCTTTGTAAGATAACGATATCTTTTAAAAGTCTACTGACGTCTACATGATCAAACGTAATTGGAGGTAGTTTGTTTAAATCATGAGCTACAAAAATAAGAATCTTCTCAGGGTCTATATTCTTAATAACTTCTATAATATCAAAAAGGTCTTTCTTGCTTTTTCCTTCCTTGTTCTTACGTTTTATTTGACATATATCAGTAGAAACAGATTGAAACAGTAATGAATTAGCTTTTTCGATGTCTTCCGTTGAAAAGGCAGAACTACATATCCTCACTAGGCTTTCACTATCCATCACTTCATGTTTATGTTGCACAAACGTTAACAATTCGTTAACCACGAGATTACAATTATTACATTTAAGCACATTAGTCGACGTCATTTTTAACAAAGATTAGTTAGTAATACGCTTCAACACCTGCACGCATCGAGCGCTCAGCGGAGACTGATTATGAAGTACGTTTGTGGAGGAAAGTAAGACGAGCGCAATTTCAGTCGCACCAAATGTGTTGCATCTATGTTTGTATGTTCTGAAGTAACGATTTTAACCTTTTCTATCTCTATGATTTTAACTAATGTACTCACTGGTACAATAACTCTAGGCTCAAGAGAAAGACTACGACATCTGTGGCGAGGGCGAGCCAGCGTGCGAGTACTACGTGCACCTCGGCACCGCCTTCCCGCACCGCTCGCTCTCCGCCACCGTGCAGCTCCTCAACCACAGGTGCCTCCTCACACATATGCCCTCATAATACGCCACTACTTGCTCTCACAATTTACTTGAGCCTCTTCTCGTTTTTTTTTTACCGCCCGTGAAGTTTTGATTCCATTTTTTTAAAACTTTTTTAATAGTGCTTATAATATTAGTTATACAAATTAATGTAACGTTTACTTATTTAGAAAAACCGTCATTTAACATTTTTAATAGATAGAGATCAGTCTGGTTATTAAACCCACTATTCCATTTCATCGAATCATACTTTAAAGCAATTATTAGTTCCGATGAATGCTTCACATGAAGCTGCGTTGTTAATTAACAACTATATTTGAATATTCGCAATTAGTGTTCATATTCAAAACCCATGAACTGTATAAAGCATAATGCAATATTCGTTTATACCAATAATCGCGGAGAGTTAATGATCACAAACAAAGACACCAATTAATACGTGGTTTTCTTTGCAGTTTCTATTCAGAATTGATAGACGATCGTGAAACGTGACTCCATCAATGCCTGGTTGCGTCCAAGGCTTGTATAGTACTTTTTATCAAATAATGCGTGGAAATAAATATAAAAAGTGAATAAATTCTAGAATAAAGGATTTCCAACGATAATTTTTCACGCGCCTATGACATTTGTTTTCTTAACCCACTTCTTCAAAAAGGAGGAGGTTCTCAATTCGTCTGTATATTTTGAGTGTGTTTGACGCGATTACTCCGCCAATTATGAATTGTTTTTGATGATTCTTTTTTTGTTTGGTACATCATGCTTCAGAGGTGTTCCCATGTAAATTTTATTAACTTTACTTGCGTCAAAAACTACGCAAGTAAAGTTAATAAAATGCATTACATATATATTTAGTTAACTTCAATTATTTTATCAATATTTTTCTCACTTAATATATCTAGAGGATGCTTTAAGTTACTCCGTCACTGTTATTTACATAGCACGTAGTGGTATCTATTCGAATTTGTGTGGGGTAGGTAACAACAACTGCTAGGTTCTAGGCTCCGGTTAGGCTTCCAGTCTAACCGGATGCAGCTGGATATCGGTATTTTACATGGAGCAACTCCCTATCTGACCTCCACAACCCAGTGACTGGGAAATACGATACCCTTTGGTAAGACTGGTTGTCAGACTTTCGGGATAGGTACCACAACTAAAAAGTAAAAATAAAAGCTTATAACGAAATAAAAACCCGACTTCCAAAAAAAACACTAAATAGTGAAAAAATAACTTTAATTTCGGAAAGCGGTCGCAAAAAAAACGAAAATTGAAAAGTAGAGGCACCGACTTTCGAAATTAAAGCTATTTTTCACTTTTTAGTGTTTTTTGGGAAGTCAATTCTTTTTTTTTTGTAAAAAGTTTTTTTTACTTTAAACTCTATTTGCAAGCTAAATAGTTTAAATAAAATCTTTGATCAGTTACTTCCTTGGTTGCCCTCTGTCGAAGTAAAAAGTTCGTCTCATTTGTAAATAACACGACAGATAATTATCGAGTTTCTATAGTCATTTATTTGGCCGCTAAACACGACAGATATGTATTTTCATACAAACATTGCCGGTCGGGCTGCGTAATGCGTGACTGTATATTACCACCAAGCTGCAGGACAGTTTATCGGCGTTGTCTTGGATACAGCTCTTAGTTTATGCATCATTACAGAGGTAAGGGAACACACAGATTTTTTATGATATGAGGTAGGCATTCCGACTCGACCAGTACTGCAATTTCAATTTATCTCGAAGAAATAGATTGTCAAAATAATGTTGGAATTTCTAAGAGAAAAATACAATAAATACTGAAACTGAGCAGTTGTGTCTCTAAATGGACGATACTGATGGCGCCAAACTCGTAGCTGAATTCTGGGCTGACTTCATTTAGATTTCCATCGAAACGCAATGAAGAAGTGTCTAGATATTGCAATTTTGTTTTTGTTTCAGTTCAGTGGTGTACTCGTACTACTGGAGCGTGCGCACGTGGGGTATGTGCTCATGCTTAGAGGACGAGCGCTCTGTGGGCTCGCTGGGGCCCGAAGACGACAGCGAACGGCTGTGCGTCGGCGCTAAGGAGGCTCGGGCCATGGCTCAAGATGTAAGTCCTATTGTCATCATTTGCTTGGCCTTTTCCCAACTTTGTTGGGCTTGGCTTGCAGTCTAACCAGATGCATTTGAATACCAGTATTTCAAATGGAGCAACTACCTATCTGACCTCCACAACCCAGTTACTGGGTAACACGATACGCCTTGGTAAGACTGGTTGTCATTCGGGCTTTTAACTAACCGTAATTACTATCAAAGATCTACAAATGACAGTCGGGACCAACGGCTTAAGGCGCTTTCTTAGACACGGAGGGGTGTCGGTATGTAATGAAAGATCACCCAACCACAGATCTACCTTGGCAAGCGTTATTTAACCTTGAACGTCGACCCGTGCAGCTGTTATTATTTAGCCAATTGCCACTTCCTATTATATAATACCCTCCTGACCATATTTCGGTTACAGCGCCCTATCTCAACAGACATAACTAATATTTTGGAACGAATGAAAATTTCATAATTTAAATAATATTTTGAAATCATATATGTAGAGAACACTGTCTAGCTATGTTGACGATATGGTTCGGTAGATTGGTGAAAACTGAGGTATTTTGATGATTGTTTTAAATTTTCATAATTATAATCATCATACAAATACAAAAAGAAAAGTTAAATGCAATAAAGTGACAACAATTCTATGTAGGGTTATAAGTTAACTAAAATATATCTGTTCTTCGAGATCTGAATCATCAATAGATACACATATCTTATGATGGAGGTACAGTACAATTTTTTTCTTTAATGTCCCCCGGCAAGCTTCGTGTTTCGTCTGTCGTCGAATTTCTATCAGTTGCCCTTTGCACTTAGTGCAGACCAGACGCTCTTAATCGACTAGGAAGTATATAAGTACAGTTGTTAATAATCTTTTAACTTAATGACATTTATTTTAAAAATGGGAGGCAAGTTTAAGGTAAATAGTTTTACAGCTCTATAAAGTATACACGGAAATAAAATAAATACAACAATAAAGTACTTAGTTCTGAATTCAAATTAATATATACGATAAATCTAATAGTTGATGAATCTGAACAAAATCAAACTGGTTGTTAATCTAGTTGTATAATTTAATTTAATTTATTTGTATGTCAAAGATTTTTACACACTCACGCACTGTCTTATTAGTATACTTTTAGAATGTTTGTAAATATGTGAGCACCATGTATCTATCACATACTTAATTTATTTATTTATCATTGCTCCATTTTTAATTCTTTTTACCTATTGTTGTAGGTGCATCGTATTCACATGTAATTATATTATTGATGTATACAAAATATTGTAAAATATTTTTTTTAAAGAGTAACGGTGGTGTTTCTTGCCCATTCTTCTCCATACGAAGACTACCTTTTGGAAGGGGCAACAAGAATCAGTTCTATTTCTCTCTTTGTTTTGACGTTCAAAAGTGCCTTTAATGTGCCTATTTGAAATAAATGGTTTGACTTTGATGGACATGGAAATTAGCATTCGTTTATATTCGGAAATGCGATGATTCCATTTCTTTTTACCCGAGTACGGCGAAGAAAAAAGGAGGGTTATGATTTTGACCGGTACGCATGTATGTTTGTTCATTTGTTCCTAACTTCTTAACTACTCATCATAATTTGGCAAATGTAAAACAAAGATCATAATTATAAACAAGACAACAGCAGGCGTAGCACGAGCACCGTTTTGTCGATGGAAGAGTAGACAAAAATGACGTTTCGTGTAGACAGTTCGACGGGAACAAATTAAAACAATCAACTGCACTTTTTACGAAATTCACTCTATTGCATAATTCGACTCAGAATTCTTTGTATGTTTGATTCTCAATTTTTACTGATATTACTGAACAAAAAAATACTACAGTAATATTGGCCTTAACAATTTTCTTGGTAAGAATATCATCAACTAAATGATGTAAAATACGAGAATAAAGCTTTGATCTTCTATTAATTATCACTCTTCTGTAAAATCATGATTTTGTAGATAACCATAAAATATAATTTGTGGCCGTCGAGTAGAAATTTTTCTACTATTTTTAGCATGGCGATTACAAAATCAAATTATCTTGGCAACTGTCAGTTGTCAGTGTGATTTTGACAGTTTGGGGTTGAAAACTTTATTGTGAAATAGTCTACATAATATAAAAGAACCTAGACAAAGATCGTTAGAAACGAAGACAAAATGACAGGTTGTAAAAGGATTTCTACGGTGCGATGTCAAAAATGGAGAAACGAAATATCACTTTGTATAGAAAGAGCTGTCTCTATTCTTCGTAGAAATAGAAATTGTCATGCTACGCGTGCTGGTAAACAAATTAAAATTAACTTTTTGTCGTAGTTAGGTTTTAGTTTTATAATTTTTATTTTTATTTAAATTGTTTTGGGGTTACATTATACAGCATGTAAGGGTAAACACCGTTGTCACTCAAACCATGGGACCACAAAAAAAAACCTTATTTTCGATTTCTTTTTAAGATTTTAAAAAGTTTTACCCGACATCGGATGTTTAATTTTAAAGTCTAGATTAAATAAATTAAGTTTAAAATTTGCATGCCTAATAGGCAGAATGTACTAGGCCCTGTAAATAATATTCTAACACCAAATTGTAAATACCTGCATTCAAAGCAAATAAATTTAAAGCAAAGCAATAGCAAAAGCAAAGCAAAGACAACGTCCGCAAATTCATGGATATTGCACCCGAGAGACATGTAGGTAATAACTGTGATGGTCGCCACCTGTCTTCTACGTCTACTAAATTTGAATAAATACACAATACACATAATTTCCTTCATACTTTTCTTGGCTTAGGACAAGCAAAAATAACTTAGTACCTTAGGTGTTGTGACGAGTCTACATGTAAATTTGATTTTCGTTTCGCTCTTTAAGATCAACTGGCAGCAGCTGGTTACCACGACCCTGAGCATGGGCCGGCACGGTGAACTGGCCGTCAGTAGCTACGCATCCTTTGTGTGGCCGCCAAGATCGTTTCACGAATTAACACACGTTGTTCAGGCAATAATTCTGCGTACATTCTGCCTCGTTCAGGTTATCACTCTAATCACCCGCGATAGCGTAAAGTGCACTGTTTATTCGTGTAAGACATAATCACATAATACAATTATTATTTACGCACGAGAAACGAGCGGCGCGCGGCGCTGCGGCTACGACGCTCCGACGTGGCTATACATTACGTGCGCTCGCTCGCTAGCGAAACAGCTGACTGATGAGGGGAACCGCGCCGTCGTGCGCTATAGATATTCGTGTTGAGATATAGGGTGAAATTGTAATATTCTTGTAGAAAAACGTAGATTTTCTTTTCTTTTTTCAAGTTGTTTTTTTCCATTGATTTTACATTCTATAAATGAGACCAAACCACTGATTTCAAGGATAAGGGTGTTTACCCTAACATCCTGTATATATTTTTGAAATTTGCTAAATTAAGCCCTTTTATTTGATATCCTACATGGCATCATTAAAAAATAATTTGTATTTCATGACTTTTTGTCCTTTAGAGGGCGCCATATTCAATTTAATGTACGGTCACACAGCCACCAGCGGACGATCAAGACGCACAAATTATGAAGAGTAGTTTAGAAGATATGAGGGAACACATGAACATACATACACATGCGTACATACATACATACATACCGGTCAAAATCATAACCCTCCTTTTTGCTTCACAGCCGTAATCTGTTTGAAGTTGTGGCGGTATCTACATCGCCACATGCGAACTACGCATCAAACACCTGACGGCACACAAAAATCCTGACGTCACATAAATCCTGTATCGCGCAATTTAAGTTTACCATGCAGTGGACATATATACAAGAACCAAGCACTAACAAAGTTAACTGCACAAAAGGGGCTAAGCAGAAACCCTTGAAATTATTTCATCAAAATATTCAAGGTTTTTTTTCCAAGCAATTGGAAATTATAACGTTGGCAATAAAACGCCCGATCTCATAATAAAACTTTACTGAAAGACGCTACACATACAACATTACAAGATTCGAAAAAGCTTAATAATTAGTGTATCGGCTACCACATTAGCCTTCCCATGAGTGTATTCGATATGCAAATCAAAAGACTGCAACTTCAATGCCCAACGAACAAGCCTACCCGTAGGTGATTTAAGCGTGAACAGCCACTTCAGGGGTTGATGGTCACTCCTGACACAGACCGGATGACCATCGATTTAGCCGCGGAATCCCTCCACTGCCCAGACAACGGCCAACGCCTCCCTCTCTGTGGTGGAGTAGTTCCGTTCTGCTAGCGTGAGGAGACGACTAGCGTACTCGATGGGGTGTTCGTCTTGTGGTGACTCCCCCTGGAGTAAAGCTGCACCTAAAGCGAAATCACTGGCGTCCGTTCTAAGGATGAAAGGTCTTAAGTAGTCTGGCTGGGTCAGAATGGGGGGTGAAGCTAAAAGAGACTTAAGCTGTATAAAAGCGCTAGCTTGATCCTTACCCCATTTCCGGGTCTGTGACTTCTTGGTTAGACGTGTAAGTGGTTCAGCCACCTTGGCGAACTCGGGAATAAACTTGCGGAACCACGAGTAAGTTTGGAGGAAGGTGCGAAGTTGCTGGAGAGTTGTCGGTTCCTTCATCTCTAAAACAGCACTTACCTTCTCTTCATCTGGAGATATACCATCCTCAGATATCACGTGGCCAAGGTATTTGAGCCGGTCTCGGGCAAACACACACTTCTCCCTGTTTGCTCGAAGCAACTGGGACTCCAGGTCTTCCGAAATAACCAGAAGGTCATCCAGATAACCTAAAATAGTCTTACCACCAAGTGTAGACCCTGATCTGAAACGGTCTATGAGCCTCTGAAACGTCGCAGGCGAATTCTTAAGGCCGAATGGCATACGTTTGAAGCGGTAGGCACCAAAGGGCGTGACGAACGCAGTTTTGTCGCGATCGGCGGTACCTACCTACCAGTAACCACTGCGAAGGTCCAGAGAACTCATTACACAGCCCTTCTTGGTCGATTGTAAGAGCTCGTCAATACGCGGCATGGGGTAAGCATCCTTCTTAGTGACCGCGTTCAGCTTTCGGTAGTCGACACAAAACCTATATGTACCATTACGTTTCGGTACCAAGACGCACGGTGCTGCCCAGGCGGATTCACACTCCTCGATCACGTCCTCCTCTAACATCTTGTCTAATTCGGCGCGCATGATTTCCTTCTTGGCAGGCGTAACGCGATACGGGGGCAGGGCAATAGGCGGATGGTCGCCGGTATCTATATGACGTTCCGCAAATGGTGTAGGCTCTCCGACTATATCAAAAATATAGGAGTACTCACATAGAAGATTCCCCAACGACGACCTCCCTGACTCTGATAACATAGCGCCCTCCTCCGTCCTCAGTACGTTCACTGAAGCACGCTGGATGGGTTCGCGTTCGGATTCCCATGATAAAGTGTGAAGTGTCCGAGGCTGATCCATTGTACGCCAAGTCCAGTTGGAAAAATCGATAACCATCTTAGCTTTAGCAATAAAGTCGATGCCTAACAGAGTATCATTGTTGTCAGCCTCAGGTAAAATAATGAATTCAATACCTATCGATAACGAAGCAAGTTGAACATTAACTATCGTCAGTAGCACATCACTATTCCTAACAATACCATCCGCAAGCTTCAACGAAATCGTTTCGGCGCGAAAGTTTGAACCAATACGTTTCAGTAAGGAATAAAGTGAATAACTCGCAATACTACGACGCGCGGCGGTATCCAACAACGCGGTACCCTGATATTCCCTACACACACGCACGATAGGCCGACCATGCTTATTATTATCGTTAACAAAATCCGAACATAACTTCTTACTATGTATATACACAGAATAAAACACATTTTCTATCTTAACATTTGAGTTACTATCTCCGGCACTATTTTATTTACCTTTAGGACAATTAACTCTAATGTGACCTTTTTCACCACAATTACAGCAAGATGTGCCGGAGTGCACGGAGTGCAAAGAGTGCGTTTACTTAGCTTATCACAGGAGTCCCGTACGTGTCCTTTCGTCTTACAATACACGCAGAACAACTTCTTATCACTGTTATCACTTTTGCTCACACGCTGATCACTACGCGGCGATTGCGCTCGTTCACGAGCGGACTGCGCAGCAGGGGCGAGGGCGGCGCGAACCGGCGCTGGCGGCAACGGCGTCGATCTCGATCCCGGAGCGACGTGTGGACGGGCGCGCTCTCGCTGAGCGCGCCAGCAGACCGACAGACAGAAGTCGTAGGTAAACACGATGACGACGATACGGAGTTCTCAGACAACGATTCTTCTATACTGCGCGATTTCTCTATCAGCGATTCAATATCACTCACAGCGTCTCTTGGTAGCCACTTCCTGATTCTCTTTTGAAGTAAACCATAAATCATATCTGTGGGGACTTTAATATTAACATTTTAGAAAATAATTCTAATACCAGTAGATTGTTAAATTTGTTTAAATCATTCAATTTGTCAAATGTGTTTCTAGAGTCAACCCGAATAACAACTACTACTGCTACATGTATTGATAATGTGTTTTATTGCTGCGACTATTTAGATAAAGGCATTGTTAATTATCTCCCTTCGGATCACAGTGGGCAAACATTAACTATTGAGTCCAACTTACCCATACAAAAAGTGCAGATACAATTTAGACCAGTAACATCTGTTAATTTAAAGAAATTTAATAGCGCTTTAGTTTGTAAATTAAGTAATCAGGACCTTTCAATAAACAATGTCAATATTTTGTATAAAGATTTCTTTTCGGTAGTCCAAACCGAGTTCAATAATACTTTTAAGAAAAAGACTAAAACTATTAGCCCAAAATTTTTATTTAGTGACTGGGTAACTAAAGGACTCGGGAAAAGTAGGGAAAGAATTCTCGAGCTGTATGGCCTTAAGCCTTATATTAACACGGAAACTTTTAATAAGTATGTTGCTACTTATTCTAGAACTTTTAAGAGCACTTGTAAGGCAGCTAAAGCCTTATACATTAGCAACAAGGTTAATTCAGCAGACAATAAAATACAGATGGTTTGGAAAATTATCAATAATGAAACGAATAGGAACAAAAAGCATAATTCCGATTACACACTAGAGACGTTAGGTGGTGGTCTCATTTGCGATAGCAAAGAAGTGGCTCAAGAATTTGCATATTTTTTACCAGTATCCCACTTAAAACTACTGAAACCTTAAACTCCTCGCCATCGCTCTCTTTTGATTTAGTAAGGGCGAACGTTTCAGCCTGCCCGATTGAATTTAACTTTAAGCATATTAACCCCGTAACAGTAATAAAAGCTTTTAAGCAAATCAAGATCAAATTAACCGAGGATCTTTGGGCAATGTCCATTAAAGTCTGTACCTCCATAATTGAGACCATAGCGCCTTACTTAGCCTTAATATTTAATTTGTGTGTGGATCAAGGAGTCTTCCCGGATTTAATGAAATACAGTAAGGTAATACCACTTTTCAAATCCGGGGACAGTAAAGACACCAATAATTATAGGCCCGTATCCGTGCTGCCAGTTTTCAGCAAGGTGTTTGAAAAGGTAATGCTGAATCAAATGCTCAATCATTTTAGCTCAAATAAAATCCTTCATGACCAACAGTATGGTTTCACCAAAGGACGTTGCACGACTTTCGCCGGTGTAACATTATTAAGACACATTTTTAACGCATGGTAAGAGGCCCAAGACGCCATAGGAATCTTTTGTGACCTCTCCAAGGCATTTGATTGTGTCAATCACAAAACCTTGCTCTTGAAACTTGAGCATTACGGACTTGGAAAACTTGCGCTCAGTTTAGTAAAATCTTATTTAAATGATAGACAACAGCAAGTTCAAATAAACGGTATCAACTCACTAGGTTTAAAAGTAAAAATGGGTGTTCCACAAGGCTCGATTTTGGGTACTTTCCTCTTTTTAGTATATATTAATGATCTACTCCATTTATTAAAAAATCAGCCACACGTGGTGTTATTTGCTGATGATACTTCCTTAATTTTTAAGGTAGATAGACATGCTATAAATTTTGATGAAGTAAATAACGCCCTACTGCAGGTCCAAAATTGGTTCACTGCTAATAATTTAGTATTAAATGGAAAAAAAACTAAGTCCATTAAATTTTCTTTACCAAATGTCAAAAGTAGTGATTGTGAGATAGTATTGAATCAACAGAAACTAGAATTCGTCGATAAAAGCGTCCGCAATTATAAAATAAGAACAATTCAATTTTTTTTTTCCTGGTTATCACGCTCGACTCAAGGCTACAATGGGGTCCTCTTTTAACATCTCTTACAGGACGGCTAAGTTCAGCAGCATATGCTGTCAGAAAAATCCGTCAATTTACTGATATAGATACCGCGAGACTAGTCTATTTTAGTTACTTTCATAGCATCATGTCTTACGGTATTTTACTATGTGGACGGGCTGCAGACATCGAGTCTATTTTTATTCTGCAGAAAAGAGCGATCAGAGCCATTTATAATCTCCGCAGGCGCGATTCTTTAAGGGAACTGTTTAAGGATATTAACATCATGACGGTAGCTTGTCAATATATATATGAAAACATCATGCACGTAAGAAAAAAATTACATCTTTTTAGTAAAAAAGATGATAGACATAATTATTGTACTAGAAATAGGGACCTATTAGTTCAACCAGGTTTCAGACTGGCTAAAGTAGACTCATCATTCATAGGGTGCTGTTTAAAATGTTATAATAAAATTCCTCCCCATATACTTTAACTGAATGAGACGAAATTCAAAACTTGTATAAAACGCACACTATGCAGGCAGGTATATTACAAGTTGGAGGATCACATCGCTGATAAAAATGCTTGGCTTAATGCTGGTCCTGCTCCACAAACACAACTAACTAATTAACATTTGGAAATACTGTTGGAGCTGCTGAAGATTGTAAGCCGATATTTGCATTGTATAAACTCAATCTCTTTTATCTATACCAATATTATAAAACTGAAGAGTTTGTTGGTTTGTTTGTATGTTGGAACGCGCTAATCTCAGGAACTGCTGGTTGGAATTGAAAAAATATTTTTGTGTTGGATAGTCCATTTATCGAGAAAGGCTATAGGCTATATAACATCACGCTACGACCAATAGGAGCGGAGCATAAATGAAAAATGTTGCAAAAACGGGAAAAATTTTTCCTTTTTGAGAGCTTCCGTTGCGTGCGCTGCGTAAACAGTTTAAGTTACGCAAATATCATGTATGATGGTATTGTTCCTCTTTAAAAGTTCTAAAAAAAAATCCGCGACAGCATATGTCTATCTTTTAAGATTGACTCACTATAACCTTTTTTATGGTAATCAAATTTTTTGAAAGTTAATGCATTATTTGCGAAGGAGTTTTATCGACATAATATTAATTCTTATTCAAATAAATAGTTTTAACATCAAGGGTATTTATGTAGCAGTAAAATACTTTTTAATTCATTCGAATCGGACATTTAATTTCGAAGATATCACGATATAAAAATGCAATACGCGAACCGTTCGACGCCGGGCGCCGTGCCACCGCCACGTTCCCTACTTTAGAGAGGAGAGGATGAGCACACGGGTATACATGACCTGGAATAGGAAATAGGATACGTTGTATCCCTATATTCTCACGTGATGGACATCTACGCGGGTGAAACCGCGGGGCACAGCTAGTATTGTATAATTGCATAGCACAGGTGTGAGTACTATGTAGATCTATCATTTACCGGGTAATATCTAATATGTCTTTCATTGACTTGAATGTGCCTTATTGGCGGCTAGGAATATGTCATGCTCACTCAAATGTCTCGCTGATGGTGGCGCGTGTGTTGGATCATTTAGCTCCCTTCAAAATGGTTGAGCTGGATGGTCCATGCGTCATGTTCGTGAACGGGCGTCGTCAGTTGTGACTGGTTATCTCTTAGCTGCCATGGCTTCTTTTAATTTTTGAATTGTTCTTATTTTATAATTGCGGACGCTTTTAACGTGCTTTCTACATTGTTCTCACATGTATAATTTCAACATGAATGATGTAACCTTTATATTGTAACAATATTTTGATTTAAAAAGGTGTCCATGGAGTTTCTTGCCCGTTCTTCTCCATAGGTACCTACTACGCTTTGGAATGGGCAACTAGCTTCATATTTCTGACTGACTGGCTCCTTGACAATCCAAAAGTGCCTGTAAATGGTTTAATTGAAATAAATGCTTTGAGTTTGACCCAACATCAATCGTTGGGAAGTTGCCCGCCAGACGCAACAACCATCTGGTCGGAGGATCCTTCCTTTTCTATGGTGGATGAGTGAACTTTACACCCTCTTCCTCATACCCCTAAAAAGTAAAGAAAGAATGAAAAATAGCATAAGTACTATTTTTCTTAATTAGAATGAAAACATAATATTTATAATTAATTATAGTATAAGCACTTGAGTGAGATACTCGAAATACAGATTTATTCCTAGTTTAGGTAGAATCCAATTACTTATTATATAATTATCTTCTACCTCCAGTTTTAAGGCCCTATTTTTTTGTAAATACTTATTATGTAAATCAATTATTTCAATAAACAATTTCAATTTCAAAATCGGTCCACAATTTACGAAAATGTCGATGAAAATACATAAAAAAATCAAAACAATACATAAAGTTGAACATAGAACCTCCTCCTTTTTGGAAGTCTGTTAAACAGTAGGAAAGATCTGGTGGGAGAGGTCATTGCCGCCAATCGCCTCCACGAGGACAAGGCGGTGCTCCGCCGAAGCAGGGCACACCTCCACCGTATGCTCCACCGTGTCCTCCGGACGAACCGCACAGTGGTGACACCCGGGCGTTTCCTCCCGCCTAATCCTACACAGGTACCTCCCGAAGCTGCCATGTCCGGTGAGAACCTGCGTCAGGCGGAAGGTGAGGACGCCGTGGCGCCTCTCCAGCCACTCCTCAAAGAGGGGACTTATCGCCGCAATTGTGGTGTGCCCAGCACTGGGTTGTGACAATCGCACTCTCCATGCCGCCATGAGATCCTGCCGGAGCTCTGTCCGCTGTGCCGCAATTTCTCGCGGCAGTGGAGTTACGCCCCGGTGCTTCATCTCCTCGCGCCACTCCCAGATGTGCGCGAGGACCTTCGCCTCCAGATCCCATGGTGGTAATCCGGCAAGGAGGCTCGCCGCCTCACGAGAAACTGTGCGGTATCCCTGGGCCAGCCGTATGGCTATGACCCTTTGGGACGTGTTCAACCGGCGGGCTGGCCGCAGCCAATGGCCATGGACCGCACGACCCCCGCGTAGAGCCTCCGGCAGGAGGCGTTTAGCCCCCCAAGATTGGGCAGGAGCCGCCCCGGAGATGACCCCACCAATCACCATTTTCGTATGTTCAACGTTCTGCCAAACATCCTGTATTATACGAATAAAGAGAGTGGGCTATGAAAAAAGACACCCCTGATGTGCAAGAAATACAACACTAAAAAAGAAAGAAACAAAGAACAAACTAAAAATTATTGTCTTAAGCAATTTACAAAAAGAAGTGAAATCCCACCAAAAACATTTTCATGTAAAATGTTGCCAAGACGAGACAAAAAGTTATCAGATCTCATGTAAAGCCAAGCTTCTATCTCTAAACGCCCTAACTCTACAAGCCCTAACTTCACAAACTCTACACCTTAGTCAAAATATATGTGGCTTGGCCGTTTCGCTACCGTCACAGGGCGTAAGGTGAAAAATGTATTTACTGTTCATTACTTTCCTGTTAGACAATAGTTAATTATTCATTCATTTAGTAAATTATTTCTTATGTTGATGCGATCGAGCCGAAAACGGCCAAGCCACATATTTTGCTTAACTTTACATGAGATCTGATAACTTTTTGTCTCGTCTTGGCAACATTTTACATGAAAATGTTTTTGGTGGGATCTAAAATATTCCGAGAAATCATTTCAGCAATCTTCATTATTTACGTCATTGTTGTGCAAGAACTTTCATTTACATTCTTCATCATTTTCTGCGAAGGATCCAGAGCAGTACGCGAGCCACAGCGAGAACGCGCAGCTAGTCGGCGTAGAGCCGGCGCGCGGGCAGGTGATGCCGCGCTCGGCGTGCGCGCTCCACGTACACGTGCCTGACGTGGGCGCGCGTCTCGGCGTGCAGCGCGCCGTGCTCATGTCAGTACCTCTAACTTTACGCTCTGTTAATATGGACTCATATTTCATCCGAATCGACCGATTTCCCCGCGCTGAAGCTGATGACGACATACGATTTTGTCTGGGATTTGGGTCCCTTCCGAACTCTTCTGGTGATTCGTACAACTTTTCGTGGATTGGTGTGCGAAGTTTTATAGGATTTCATAGAAAGAATTCTTAAAATTTGGTGCGTTCGGCACGAACAAACATGGGTTGGTCTAGTGGTCGCAAGCGCGATTGCTGAGCGATGTATCCCGGATACGATTTTCAGGTTGGGCAAGGTGTTATTAGATTTTTTCAATAGGAGTTTCTTAAAAAGAAATCATTTTATTGGGATTTGTGCCCGGTTGAGAGCAACTAGGCTCGCCATCTTAATGGACGGGTCTTAAACATGCCTAACAGGTGAATTGTAAGCGATGATATGAACCTGTGTCCGCTACTTTGGAGAATGCAGGCGTGATTTTATATTTAAAACTAACAAATAAATAACTAGTTTATTAGTTAGTTATATTTTTTTGGAGTTTGTACAACTTTTTAAAACAAAATATATGTTCTAGGTTGATTCTGAGGGACATACCTAAGGAGTGCTTCCCTCCGGACTACGAGCCAATGATCGTCAGGTCGGTGGAGATTGTGTCGGACCCGATACCAGGTGTCGAGGTAATGTGGTGCTGATAGCTGAGCTTCCATTGTCCTTTGAAGTACGACTGACACTAACAACAACAAATATAACAGTAACTATCCTAATAAGGTAGCAACAAATCTTGGGGCACGGGAGTGCCCCCGCCAAGACAAGCCAAGCGAAGCGCAAGGAGGGCACTACCTACCTTTTCTCGAAGCGCTTCGTCGTTTTTTTGAACCCTCATACCTTGGGTTTGGATTATACCAGATAAACAAAATTCTCGGGATATGATGACAATAGTGGACTTATTAAACGTAGAAAGTTTCAATTGCAAAGCTTTTATACTTTCGATTTTATTGATATCTAAAAAACCCCAATTTCGTCACTGACTGACTCACTCACTCACTCACTGATGATCATCAAAATTGTTAGCTTACTTCCTGAAGTCCTAGAAAGCTGAAATTTCTTAAGTATGCTAGTTAGTACACAAACACCAAAAAAATTCTAAAACTTGGAACTTTTACCCCCCAACCCCATAAACTAGGGGCTGGAAGTTTGTATGAGACTTTCGCAAATTTTAATACTAAAGGTCTCCAATTTTTTTTTTTTTTTTTTTAAAAAAACGTTGCCCCACACTAGGAATTTCTTCCTGTATCATGGGTGCGTTTACAAACATAGAAACTCACATACACTAACACCCAGACCCGGAACAACTACTAAATTGATATAAGGACTCCTTGTTATAAATAATAAAATACATATTTCAGGATTTTTTGTAAATCACCTCCCACCCAGTAAATTAGGGGATGGACGTTTGTATGGGTTTTCCCATATAAACTTAATTTTATGCTACAGATCTGAAAATTATGCAAATACACTTAATAAGAACTCTGTGATTTCTTATTACAAATAAAAAATACGTGTTTATTTTTTAAATCACCTCTCAACCCCTTTTAGGGGATAAAACTGTATACATGGGGGCTTTCGTTAGGTTTCAGATACTACCTACATTAGTATACTTCTATTATACTAATAAAGAGAGTGGGCTATGAAAAAAGTCACCCCTGATGTGCAAGAAATACAACAACAAAAAAGAAAGAAACAATGAACAAACTAAAAATTATTGTTTTAAACAATTTACAAAAAGAAGTGAAATTCCACCAAATCATTTTAATGTAAAATGTTGCCAAGACGAGACAAAAAGTTTTTTTTCATTTTTTTTGTTTGGGACGAATAACAGTTACACAGTTGGGACAAAATACAGTCGAAAAAACGTATAACCCACACTATTGTCCACGGAGTGACATCGGAGTATGAAAACGAACGCATGTTAAATGAAAAAAAGAAGTACATATTTAGGAAAACACAAAACAGATACCGGCGAATCGAAGGAAGCCGATGACAAGAGCAACCGTCTTTTTGGCGACTTGCAAGAGATTGTGAAACCATTCTTTTAAATTTAGACTGCGACAACGCAAAAATATCGAGATCAATGAATTGTGAGTTATAGGTTTCTAAAAGTTATCTGATCTCATGTAGAGCCAAGCTTCTAACACTACACGCCCTAACTTCACAAACTCTACACCTTAGTCAAAATATGTGGCTTGGCCGGTTCCGGTCCGATCGCATCTATGTGAGAAATAATGTTTAGTTTTTATTTTCTTCCAACTACGTAGTAATGTTATCATTAATCACCACAAAACCGATCACAAAGGACGTAGTTCTTGCTTAGAACCAAAACAGTGCAGTAGAGTTGTATGAAATTTCATGATTGCACTGTTTTTTTCATTAATGCACTGTTTTTAGGGTTCCGTTCCCAAAGGGTAAAACGGGACCCTATTACTAAGGCTCGTCTCTCCGCCTCTGTCTGTCTGAGTTGACTTGACCTGACTTGACCTGACTTGACCTGACTTGACCTGACATGACCTGAGTTGACCTGACTTGACCTGACTTGACCTGACTTGACCTGACTTGACCTGACTTGACCTGACTTGACCTGACTTGACCTGACTTGACCTGACTTGACCTGACTTGACCTGACTTGACCTGACTTGACCTGACTTGATCTGACTTGACCTGACTTGACCTGACTTGACCTGACTTGACCTGACTTGACCTGACTTGACCTGACTTGACCTGACTTGATCTGACTTGACCTGACTTGACCTGACTTGACCTGACTTGACCTGACTTGACTTTTTTTTTCTGACTTGACCTGACTTGACCTGACTTGACCTTTTTTTTTTCTGACTTGACCTGACTTGACCTAACTTGAACTGACTTGACCTGACTTGACCTGACTTGACCTGACTTGACCTGACTTGACCTGACTTGACCTGACTTGACCTGACTTGACCTGACTTGACCTGACTTGAACTGACTTGACCTGACTTGACCTGACTTGACCTGACTTGACCGGACTTGACCTGACTTGACCTGACTTGCGTGACGTTCTGACGTCTGAGTCGTGAGTTCGATCCCTGCGAAGCTCCGTATTAAATAATATTTAAAAATACTTATATTACTGTTTTTGACATATTTTAAGTACTAAAGTGTAAAGATAACTGACAAACTATAAGTGACCATATTACCAAGACAAAAAAGTGCATACATATAACTTTATAAACAGTGACCACATAACGAAAATAATCAAATATAACAAAAAGTGAATACAGTTAATATCTACAATATAAACATTACAAACAATAAATAATAACATTAAACAACATTAAAAAGTGAAAGAACTTAAATAAAGTGTTATTTTTACAAAGTGAAGTCAAACAAAGAAACAGTGCAAATATTTCCATTGCATGACTCATATATTAACGGCCACTCGTTAGTTCAAATCGTGTATCTACATTAAGCAACACTATTTCGTCACCAAACTCAACTGTACAAATAGCTCCGCCAGTAAAGTAGCGATACCTGTGTGAATATTGTGTGGCTCGAGTTCGATCCCCAACATATGAGCTACTTTTTGAAACATCAAAAATGAATTTCTTAGAAAACATTACCTTTCGCCGTACTAGAACAAAATCGGACTCGATCCTAAACAAAAGTGACATTGATCCGACGCATAACTTGAATAGCACAGTCACTAGTGTACCTGAGATGTCCGACGACGAGGATGACGAACTAAAAAAGCTACGTGAACAAGTTATGAATCTTACGCTACAGCTTCAAAGTGCACATTCAGAAATAGAGACATTGTCATTAGAAAACAATGAACTCAAACAATTCAATAATACTTTGAGTAAAAAAAATGATTTATTTAAAAAAGTAACAAATACTCCAGTTAAACTAAAGCCGTCTAGCGCCAAAAAACAGAACAATAAACGAAATACAAGCAATAAGCAAGTCCAAACTGAAACACCCAATAAACAATTTCTAAACGGCACACCTAATAAACCGAATAAACAAATCCAAACCAAAACATATGACAAAGAAATAAATTGTGAGACAACAGAAATAAAGAAAAATTATTCTAATAAAAACTCTAAGGAAAGATGCAAAATATGTATTTTGAGTACAGATAACAGTAACAAAATCCTGAACATTGCAGAAAACTCTTTCTCTCGTTCTGAAATATGCCACTACATAACACCCCATGGAAATGCAAACTTACTGCTAAAAGGATTGAAGGACAAAGTATCTAACTTTACACTAGAGGACTATTGCATTATCATGTTAGGGGAAGAAGACTTCAGAACAACAAGTAGTTATTTTGACATTATCCTATATATCAGACAAGCTCTACAGGACATCAAACATACCAATTTTATTTTATGCGCCCCAACATATAAATGCGACAATTGTACTAATTTATATAATTCAAGAGTGGAGACATTCAATAACCTACTTTTTCTGGACATATTGACGCACGAATACGCATATCTAATTGATAGCAACAAAAATCTCACATATGACTACATAGAGTACAACAGATGGACTGGCGCAATAAATAATACTGGACTACAAATAATTTTTAAGGACATAATACATTTGATTGATGACATAAAATATAATAACCAAATGATATCGACTGACTTGAACTATAATAAAGATAATTTATTACACGGTGAACTTTTTCGTGACTAAACATCTTAATATAATGCACCAGAACATAGCAGGCTTATTGAACAAGTCAGATGCGCTCACAGTCTGTTTAAATGAACTTAAAGAGAAAAACAAACAAGTGGATGTAATATGCGTTACTGAACATTTTATGATGGAAGGCTACGAAAACCAGCTGAGCATTCCAAACTATTGCTTAGCTGCTCACTACAGTAGAAAGGAAGTTAAGAGAGGCGGATCGGGTATCCTAATTAGAAATGGGCATGAATGGAACGAGCTATTAAAAATATCAAAAATGTCAATAACAGGAACTTTTGAATGCTGTGCCATTGAGCTTACCAAGTATAACACTGCCTTTGTATGTGTGTACCGAATTCCAAATATGAACAATCTCAATATTTTTTTTAATCAGTTTGAAACAGTTTTACTGGAATTATCTAAGAATTCATATAAAAATATTGTCATAGCTGGCGATTTCAATATAGACATGTTGAAAAGGAATTACCAGTCGGTGGAGTTTGAATGCATCCTACTTAGTTTCAACCTAAAACTAGCAATAAATCAACCTACTCGAATGGAAAGTCGGACATGTATCGATAATTTTGCGCATAATTATAATAAAAAATGTGAATCTGAAGTCTTAGAGTTTGCCCTTTCGGACCACACTGCCCAGCTTTTAAAATGTCCCGTGAATAAAATATGTACTATCGACAAATACTGTACTATTAGACGCGACTACAATAAAGAAAATAAAACTAAATTTAAAGATTGTATGAGCAAAATTAATTATTCTGAAATATATGAAACAGACGACCCGAACATTGCCTACTACAACTTTCATGAAGTATTTTCGCTTTTCTACAACCTCTGTTTTCCTAAAAAAATTATTAAAATAAATGTAATAAACAAGCAAAGGTGGTTATCTAAGGGAATTAAATCATGTCGTAAAAAAAAACGGCAACTTCTGTGGACCTACAGATTAAATCCAAGTAAACTAAATAGAACTCGCTTTAAAAATTACTCTAAGTTATTTAGAAAAATCATCACTCTGACACAGCGTTCACAAAACAACTACAGAATTAAAATATCAGACAATAAATGTAAAACTGCCTGGCAAATAATAAATCGAGGAAAATTTAATGTACCTAAAAATTATATTTCAAAAATTAAAATCAATAACGACAAGATAACGGACGCGAAACAAATTGCAAATGAGTTTAATAACTATTTTATCAATAAAATACAACCAATACAGACTAGTAATAAAACTACAATACCCATCGTTAATAGCAAAAACTCAATGTTTATGGCACCCTGTACACCACAACAGGCACATAAAATCATTATGGGTTTGAAAAACACTAATAGCGTGGGTTACGATGGTATCTCAACTAAAATAATAAAATCAGTAGCATCTGAAATAAGCCACCATTTGTCTCACATCATTAATCTCAGTATTATGGCTGGCAAGTTTCCTGACGCACTAAAGATGGCTATCGTTAAACCATTATTTAAGAAAGAAGACAGAGAGCTGATGGAATACTACAGGCCTATTTCTCTGATACCTATCTTCTCTAAAATATTTGAGAAATTCATTCAAAAGGAATTAAACGGTTATATAGAAAAAAATAATATACTATGTAATGAGCAAAAAGGATTTCGCGAAAATAAGACTATAAGTATGGCCATCTATGACTTTTTATACACCGTATTGACAAAAGTAGATAAAAAAACACATGTATGTGCTATCTTCTGCGATATGACTCAAGCATTTGACTATGTAAAACATGACATTTTAATTAGAAAACTTGACGCGTATGGTATTAGAGGTAATGTACTTAATTTATTTGAATCTTATTTAAGCAATAGAAAGCAAAAGACCGAAATCACTAGAATTAATACCAATACCAAAAAGGAAGAGATTTACTTATCAGAGGAACGTCTCACTACCTTTGGTGTTCCACAAGGAAGTGTTTTGGGACCTCCACTTTTTACACTATATATTAATGACTTACCTACATCAATTTCACATCCTATGACTTTGTTTGCGGATGATAGCACGGTGACAATCTCTAATAATAACAGTGACATGATCCAATATAAACTTGATATTCACAATACTCTGACATCAATAATAAAGTGGTTAAATAATAATAATTTAAAAATTAATCTAGATAAAACTAAAATCATACATTTTAGTCAACGTTCGACTGTAGAAAACATGGACATAAATATAACGAATAAAACAATTGAAAGCGTAAATAGTACGAAATTCCTTGGACTAATGATTGATAAAAGGCTTGACTGGAAATCGCATATAGAGAACCTTTGCAAAAAAATTTGTAGTTCTGCATTTGCATTGCACTCTCTAGCTGCAGTTGTGAATGTAGACACCTTGATTGCAGCTTACTATGGCTTAGCTGCGTCTCACCTAAGATACGGCATTATATTCTGGGGAAATTCTACCGACGTTAACACGGCATTCAAGGCTCAAAAGAGATGTATTAGATCTATGTTTGGGTTAAAAACGGTTGATACATGTAAACCATATTTTAGAAAGTACAAAATATTAACACTTCCCTGTATGTATATTCTCGAAACCGCAATGTTTGTTAAAACTAACCCCAAACTGTTCCCACGTCTAGAGGACGCCGTACCGCGTAACAGAAGAGATGCGACTATTCTTCGCATCTATCCAGCAAAAACGGCACTCATGCGCAAGAGTATCGTCTGCATGGCTCCCACTATATTTAATATACTGCCTAAACGATGGAAAGAGTTAAATAGGAATGCATTCAAGCGTCAATTAAAACTGTTCCTTTTGCATAAAGCATATTACAGTGTCTCCGAATTTCTAGCCGAAAAAGTTTTTTAGTTTGACATAAATCCTGTAATCTGAACATTTAACTCATAATTTTGACATAAATCCTGTAATTTTGACATAAATCCTGTAATTTTGACATAAATCCTGTAATTTTGACATTCATCTTGTAATTTGACATGATCTAGACGTTCACATTGTAATTTAGCAATCAACATTGTAAAATCGACATAAATCTGTTAATTTGGACTTCGGTTGTAATTTTGACATGTATCTTTCAAATTTGACATACATTTTTAAACTTTGACATTGTTCTTGTATTTGTGATTTATTTTTTCAATCTGAATGTTGACATTATGTTATAATAATAATTTCGAATTAACAGGTCTCTAAGTTAAAAAAATTGTATTTGCAATTCTGGGTAACTTTCTTTCTTTTTGTGAAATTTTATAATTTTGTAGTTGTCAATAAAAATAATAATAGTTTTCAATATTATAGAAATATTTGTACGCCGATACTTACGGCTAAACATGACTGGACTTAAACAATTGATTTTAATCTTGCATGCTCTTGTATGTATACCATGTTTAGACAAATAAAAGAAAAAGAAAGAAAGAAAAATATTTTATTTGGGACACGCACAGGAAAAACAAGCAGTAACATAAAGTAAGAACTAAAATTAAAAATAATAATAATAAAAGAACAATCAAAACTAACAAACTAGGTACTTAGACGACCTGTGCGAGGCCAAAAAGGCCCCTATCTCAGCATAATGCTGCGATATTTAAAAAAGAAATAAATACCGCAGCGCTGGTATTCTGATAGGGCCCGCTGTGATGCCACGGACACGCCCACAGACACATAATAATATAAATCCCATTATGGGATAACAACATAAATAAATAAAACAATAAAAATATAATAGGTACTTAAATAAAAAACCGTAACTATAAACATACGTGCATCGACTCACGCCAGACGTTCCGAAATCACTTATCCATGGTGACAAGAGAAGGGACGCCGCGGCGCGCGGGCGCATTCACACATTCCGAATCTGTGATGCATTTAGCTGTCAAAGTGTCATGTCGTACAAAAAAGTAAATAATTATTATGGAACAACAATACATGAAATAGGTACACTACCTCATCCAATAATGTTCTGTCTAAGCTACACTACGCATTAATACGAATAAAACAACTAGGTACTATGGCAAGAAAGAGGTACAACAAATATTATCTAGGTGTAGTGAGTGTTGTGATTGTCTGTATCTTGTTGTAAATCGGAAGAAGGAGATACAGTGAAGTAAGACAAATTTATTGAAGCAAAATCGTGCTGCTAGGAACTTAAGACTCCGCTAAGGTCTCCAATACCAACTGCGTGCAGACCCCGGGTGAGTTTAAAAACTGGATTCCTTTTGCAATCGTATCAAATGTTGCTTATATTTAGAAATAAAGAATATCTTATCTTATCTTGACCGGACTTGACTTAACTTGACCTGACTTGACCTGACTTGACCTGACTTGACCTGACTTGACCTGACTTGACCTGACTTGACCTGACTTGACCTGACTTCTCCGAGTCTTCGTGAGTGAGTGATTAAGTGAGTGAGTGAGTGAGTGAGTGAGTGAGTGAGTGACTTAGTGAGTGAGTAAGTGAGTGAGTGAGTGAGTGAGTGAGTGAGTGAGTGAGTGAGTGAGTGAGTGAGTGAGTGAGTGAGTGAGTGAGTGAGTGAGTGAGTGAGTGAGTGAGTGAGTGAGTGAGTGAGCGATCGAGCGTGCGTTGCGTTGCCGTTGCCGTTGCCGTTACCGTTGCGTTGCGTTGCGTTGCGTTGCGCTCTGAAAATTTTCCAAAGTCGTCGACCTATAAAATTTTATTTTTCTGATTTAATTTTATACTTATGTAGAACGTGCTGAATTAGCATAAGGGTCAGTTCGCACCGAGACGTGACGGGACGCGCACTTTTTTATGATGCGATAAAATATCGAATTTATTTACTACACAATAAAGTACGGGAGGCAATGATGCTAAATGGGGATTTACTCGAGCGTCGTGGGGACCTATTGGATTGTGAAGATTAGGATGCTAAAAAGAAAAAAAGTTTATGTGAAGTTTACCCTTTCACTGGCGGGGGGAGCGTGTATAGATTCTCAAAAATGTGAAAAAAAAACGGTCACACAGACATACTCGAGCGCGTCAGATATTAAAAGGGTATACGCCCCACGTCTTTCTGATAGAGGAAAAATATTAATCTGCCGGTTTGCATGGCGGGGGTGGCCGTACGAAGGGGTAGAAAACAGGGAAAAATAAAAAAAATTACGAGCTCGTCAGACATATGGGATGTTAAGTGTAGGAGCAACTCGAGGGAGTTGCTCCTATTCAGAGGACTGACGATCTGGACGCAACAAAAAGCCATGAGCGATTTTTAAAAATGCAAACAAAATCGTGACTGACATACTCGAGCACGTCAGATTATTATACAGAAGCTTCATCTTGATGTTCTTGTCTGTACTGACCCATAATCTGACAATAAAGGAATTTCCTTAATCTGACGGTTTGCTTTTTATTTCATATTTTTATTTTTATTGATGTAATAAATACAATTCAAAATAATATGTCTACAGGTAAAATATATCCAGTATTTAGAAAAAAATTGTATATTGAGAAAAAAAAAAAATTGAATATTTTCAATCTTCATCGTCAGTGGAATCATCTTTATATTCGAAATTCGATTCAACTTGATCGTTTTCATCAACATCTTGAGTATCTGTAACAAAAAATGGTTATGATACTTAAAAATGTTTTATTTATTTCATAATACTATTACATTTTTGAAAAAGAAAACATACCTGCATCTGGAGTATCCAATAGAATATCAGGTGTAATGACGACATCCTCATAGGCTTTTGGTAATTGATTACCAGTGAACCAAGTCATTTCTAATTTCCCATTCTTATTTGTCCAACCGAAATCTGTTTAAATTCCATAACACACATAGGCCCAAAAAAGAAACAAATAATAAAACGTTTGGATACACATATAACCGTAAAATTGCTAATCTATTAAGGTTATAAATGTAATAATTTAACTTTGAAGTTTTTTATATTGTTTGTTTTACAAAATATACATGTGGTTTAATTCAAATTCAAATTCAAATTCAAATCTTTAATTCAGACCAAGAGATCCATATAGTGTTAGTATGAACTTAGCCTATGTTAGTACAACATAATATCTTAAAGATAAACTTATAAACTAGTTGGCTACATGAACATGTGCACGCACATGTCTGCCAGCCCAGAGCCTGATAAATGGTCCATCGACCTTGTCCGCCAGTGTAGCTAAAATGTTGTTAGGTTAGGTTGTTACCCCTGAATCGCCGCAACATCGATGCACACCGTTTGCGCATGATGGCATGAAAGTCATCTACTCGCGCTTCCGCAAACATGTCCGATGCACTGCAAAACCGAGGCAGCCCCAACAACATCCTCAGCGCATTATTATACTGAACGCGCAGAGCGTTGTAAGCCTTCTGCGTATACCTAACCCACAAGCTGCACGAGTAAAACGACTGGCAGTAGGCTCTGAAGAGCGTCAGTTTTACCTCACCAGTGCACCGCGCAAACCTGCGGGCAAGCATATTGCATCGGGCTGGCAACGCCCTGCGCTCCCTATCTATATCCTGGTCATCTGTGAGAGAATCCGTGACCACATGACCGAGGTATTTAAATTGATTGACGACTTTCAAAGGTGTTCCTTGTAATGTCACCGGTGGTATGTTCGTGGGTGTAATATTGCGTACTTTAAAAACCACCACGCTTAATGTTTACCATGTTGTAATTTTTTTACCTTTAGGTAATAATATGGGTTTCAATTTGAAACTGCCGATTTAATGATTTTAGCTACTTCGGCTTGTGCAAATCGGCAGATTATATTATTTCTGTGAATCGTGACAAATTTCTTTAAAAAAAAAAACAAAAAAAATTAACCGCGCTCGAAAATGTCGAGGTGACGTTTTTTTTTGCAATTTTGTGACTCTCTTATTTCCCTATGTCATGCTTAAATTGTCAGATTATTGAAATACACACTTTTCTGTATGTAACTAACTTACCTTACCATAATCTAACGCGCTCGAGTTTTTCCAACGAGCGATTTTTTTTTACTAATCTGATCGGCTGCCCTAGACGTTTGCCACTATGTACAGAGCTCAGATATGGTGGGAGTACTTCAGAAGGTACAAGCTTGCCCCCCTTATGTTAATCTGCCGCACTCGTGTAAATCCCGAAATCCCCGCTTGGGCTCCCCTATTATAAGGTGCCCGCACCGCGCATCTCAGCGTGCTTTGACAC
Source organism: Lithophane ornitopus (assembly GCA_948473465.1). Lineage (NCBI taxonomy): Eukaryota > Metazoa > Arthropoda > Insecta > Lepidoptera > Noctuidae > Lithophane > Lithophane ornitopus. The sequence continues at coordinate 16,892,090 of OX419625.1, forward strand.
GTGTCAACTCTCGCACTGAAATTATACCTTTCCGAGTAGGAAATAAGTTCGATAATTGCTAAAAATGCGCGTCGCGTCGCGTTGTTTCATGTCGCGGTGTGAACTGACACTTATTGTTATCATTGGATAAATAGCTCTCTTTATCTAATTGATACTCACATGATAATAGTTTTGAAATCTAACTTTACGATGAGGGAGAACGTAAACGACCGTAAATAAAAGATTTTGTAAACCTTCGGTGTGAACAAAACACACTAATATGACTTTCAACGCACACGTCCCACAGAAGTCGCGCGGTCATACAAAGAACGTTCGGTCACCGAGAAAAGGGTGACGTCTGCGTTGTCGCTACCGTTTTCAATAATCACTATTATCACTGGTGGTGAGGTGGTGTGGTGGTGGGTTGAGGTGTTGAATATTAGGCTATTGTCACCTAGATAAATTATAAACTAGCCCACTAAAAAGCGAGAGAAAAAATACATTTTAGGTTTGCGTACCCGAAGGATGCCAAACGGAACCCTATTACTAAGCCTTCGCTGTCCGTCTGTCTGTCTGTCAGCGAGCTGCATCTCATTAACGGTAATAGGTAGACAGTTGAAAATTTCACAGATTATTTCATTTGCATTTCTGTTGCCGCTATGATAAAAATTAAATCAAATAAAAAAATAATTGGTGTCCATACAATAAAGGAGCATTAGATTTGAAAAAAAAAAATCTAACCCTAACAAGTTAGGAATGTGAAACTTCTCGAAATCTCTCAAGGGTGCACCCTACCTCACATTGCTCACTTACCTAATACTGCGGCATTAATTTTGAAATAAATATAATATATTATATTAAAATTGAGGATTGGTGCTAGGTCCTGTTTGGCGAAAACACGATTACATAAAATTTTCTTGATAGAAAATTGTTTCAAAGTTACCTCTAAACCGAACTATAAACCGCTGATATTAAAAAAAATCTTCAAATTAGATCATCAAACTTTGCATAAAACTGAACTAACTATAAAGCAGGACTTACGTTTTTTATTATTTTTAAATTACCATTATTTTCACCGTAAACCCCACTCCGTCTCGCTATCACTTAGGTCGCGAGTAGTATGGCGCGGGCGAGATAAAATCTGAGGTACAGCCTTAAGAGCGGGTAGGACCCAAAATTGCCTGTCTTCAATTTGATTTTTCATGAAATTGATAAGACTTAGGTATAAAATAAAAATAGTATGAGTAACTATATGATATTTCCAAACTTTTTGTGGAACAGAAACATAAAATATTAAAATTTTCTCGATAAAAAAATATCACGAAGTTACCTCAAATTTTCACGTATTTTCAATTTGTACTTAATAAGCTAATGCCTAATAAGATAAAAATTGGATGATTATTTGTATTAATACAAGACGAAAAAAATTGTGTAGGCTTTTTTTTAATTCGTTTTATTTTTGGTTTTATTACGAATCCAAGCTTGTAGGACTTACGACGTTCTTAGTTCGTGGAAGAAGCCATCTTCCGTCGCACATTGCTGGTACTTCAAGTATATTTTTGTTTCACAATTCAGTCGGCGTCGCTCTGTTGAGACGAGAGGACTGCGCTCAAATTTTTAGCTGAGCCGATGTTTTTTTTTTTCGTAAATAATATTTTTGTAATTTATCACATTCCACAAAAGAAACTGAGACATAGAAAACATGAAAAAAACACTAAAACCACTTCCAAAAAAATATTAAAAGTGTTATTAATTTGATAAATACATTCCGAGGCTAAATAAACTTATAAAATTCAATGTTGATATTTGAAAACTCAAGATGACATCCATTTTATTTGACAGATTTTTGACTGGTTTAGTAGATCCAACCAAAGAGTACATTTTTATATAGGGTACCACTAGCGCCATTGCTCTGTATTGCGGTGGAGATTTTAAATCTTATTGCGATGTACTCAGGATCCAAATTCGTTTACTCGCACTTTTTTTGACAAACTTCTTGTAAGGTGACCCTTAGATGAACATTTCGAGCGACTTTTGACCGTCCCCTAAATAAAACTTGAAACTGTTTAGAATAAAGGTAGGTTTTTGGTATAATTATTATTAATGGAGTAAAATAAATAAATCGGAAAATTAAAATAGGTAATGGGTTTATGTGGATAAATGTACTTACGCACACCGTTTGTTGGAAATTGTTGGAGAAATTGTTCTCATGACTAGCCCCCTTTTTATGATGGGAATGAGTAGCGGTTCTGACGGATTAAAAATTCACAATGATTTTAAGGGAATGTCGGCATCGCTGAAAGAATAAAAGTTATCGAACTTTTACGGTAACGTTACAAATTAAAAATCCGGAGTCACACGTTTTAGGGCCATAAATCGAACAGATTACGTATGACTCCGGATTTTTTATTTGTCTGTCTGTGATGTCTTGTTTATGTTTATACATTATATTTTTTCGTGTGGTTACTTACCTGGTATCAGAGTTTATATGTTGCCCATGGGACTTGGCTTCACATGCCGTCAAGAAATATCTATCAGGCATGTCAGGTTTTCCTTCACCGTTTTTGAAGGAAGTGATAATACCTATACAATACGCACATACTATCGCGGTCTAAAAATGTTTATCAGTTTTCAAATTAGCTTCTTTACCACACTGTGTGCAGTAAAGTCCTGTTGGCTGAGCTTCCTTTCTATGAAAATAGAAAATCATAGAACACACAGTGGTTTAATAAAGTTCTTTACATTTTATAAATATAAAATTAACTTCATCTGATAAAACACAAGATGACAGAACAGAACATAACAGTTGCTAGGCAACAACTAAAAAGAAGACTCTCCTCTACTCCTAGAGCATAGTGCATTATAACCTTCATGGTACAACAGCTTTGCACGGAGCATACAGACGTCATGTTACTAAAGTGGAACTCAAAGCTCACCACAAACCTGCCCGACTTAATTTTGCGCGACAATATCTTGATTTTGATTGGTCGAATGTTATATTTACCGACGAAAAAACTTTTTAATCGAGTCAAATTGGAAGATTGACTTTATGGCGTTTAAATCTCACTCGGTATGATGAAGCTCATATCGTGCCTCAAAATGAATCTGGTCGCATAATAGTCAACTTATGGAGGTGGATGAGCCACGATGACGTCGGAGAACTGACTTCGTTAGAAAAAAGGGCTACTGCGAATAATTATGTGTCACTTTTGGAAGAGGTGATGCTGCCTACTGTGCGCTTTGTGTATCCTGCAGCAGAATTCCCACAAATTGATTACGTTCAGGATAATGCACCAATACACAAGGCCCGGGCTACTATGGCGTGGTTCAACATGCACCGTGACATTTGTCTCATTCAATGGCCTGCTCGTTCAGCAGATATGAACCCGATTGAAAATCTGTGGGGCATAATGGTTCAACGCTGGGACTGTCAGAGCGAAAGAAACCCTGAAGCTCTTAGATCACATTGTGCACGGGTATGGGATGATATCAGGGGGACTGATTTATGCGCGCGGCTTGTCTCATCTATGAGACAAGACTACGTGCCGTCATCGCTGCTGATGGAGGCTATACTAGTTATTAAAACTATAAATTATTGATAATTTCCATAAAAAATTAAAATGTTTTGAATTTCTGTTTGATTATTTATTTCTATTTTTGAATTTTTAGTAACAAGTTCAACCTCGCTTGGTTAAAAAAGATTTGTTTGAGATAAAATATTAAATGATAAATGATTTATTTCTGTAAGTAGGTTTGTACAAACACTTTTACACGTCAATCACATTTTTAAAACTAGATGAGGTCGGCGTACGGTCAGTTATATTCGTAATGGGAATTTCAATAGGATTGACGTTTCAGTACCTTATGTCAGTCCCATACTTTTTACTTTATCATCATCTTCATCGCTAATAGAATGGGAATTTGTCTAGGGCACTCAAGGCTCTTTGGTGATAAGGATCCGTGAAATGGCGGATCTAAAACTCATCCCAATTAATAAGTGTATCGTGCATTTGTTAGGATGATGGGTAATCTACTATATCGATACCAGAAATATGAATTAACGTAACGGACAAAACACGGTTTTTCAGGAGAGCCAAAAAACGTATTTTTTTTTAAATCTGTCTATAACTTTTTGCTGTCTGCTCCAATTTTAATTGTGTCTAGAGCAAAGTTTCTTAGTATTTCATAGTCTTTCATGCTATCATTAAAACATTTACGAATACCCAGTGGTTTAGAATATAGCATGTCCCTTACATTAAAAAAATATGTTTACGTTTTTATGTTTTCCATTACGTTTCTGATATTTTATGTGTAAACCGTCAAAGATAGTGTAAGCAGCAATAGAAATAGAAGATTATACGTAATTCTATTGTAAAGGACTTTTACAATGTTGCAAATTGTAACTATAGATTATCTACAAAAAATTATGGTATTTTAACACCATGGAAATTGGTTCTTTGCATGATTAATGTGGGTATGAACCAACATTAATCATTCAAAGCAAATCCATACGTTAGTTTCAGGTTTTACAGCTTAGCTATCACAGATTTAATTGAAATTTAGATGTAAAATCATCAACCAACCATAAATTTCCATGGTGTTAAAATACCATCAATTTTAGTAGATAATCTATAGTTACATCAAATTGCAACACTGTAAAAGTCCTAATCTATCCCTAAGGATAGATACAAAAATAAAACAATTGTTAATATGTCAACAGTCTAATTTATTAAAGTACCTAATTAAATCAACGGAACGCGCCGTCCGCAACGTAAACATCGCCTCCGTATATAAAAATATTATTAAAATTATAGAAGCATATTTTAAGTCAAATATATAGTGAATTCGCGATATGACGCTAAGTTGAACAAGTGAAAACGTTATCTAGTGATTGTGTGAACAATTCATAAAGTTATGCACAAGGAATTAAAAAATGCACAAGTTGTTGAATAAATATGGATTCATTTAGTCTACTGTGAAAATAAACTGGAATTAACGCTGTGTTTGAACCAAAATAGCAGTCACTGCAAGAACATACTCATAATTGTGGTATTTAACAAACGGTTTTGTGAATTAATGTTCAACGAAGAAAAACAGTGATTTTAAAATTGTAACCGTCATTAATGTAATTGTATCTAGCGGATCGAACAAAGAAATTAACTTTGGACTCACTGACACTGGAGTTTGTTACAAAATAATTACCCTAGAGCTATTCACTAATTTCAACAGTTATCTTAACTAATCATTTGGCGCAGTGGCTAAGGCGCCTGTTTCTTTTTGAGATACATTCGAACCCGCGTGAGTGGTTGCGAGTTCAAATCTCAGTGGCACATACTTGACTTTTTCTATTTTCAAATATTTGTGAAAACACTATTATTAAAATGAATTTCTTTGAAAATATAACGCTTCGCAGAACACGTACTCGATCAATGATAGACGAGGATACTTAAAACGATGATACTTCAAACAACTCGACCATAGATGGCACTTGTAACAGTCTGCCAAATATTTCGGACGACGAAACTGATGAAGTTCGGGACTTGAGACAACAAATACAGAAACTAAAGTTGGAGCTAACATCGGCGCGTGAGGAAATAAATAATCTGTCCATTGAAAACGTGGAACTCAAGCAAACTGTTAAAGAAATTACAATTAAACATGATTTAATTGTACGAGGTACAAAGAAGTTATCAAATGACATGCTTACACCAACAAAAAAGGTATCCACTCCATATCGGAATACTAATTCTAGTACTGAAAAGTCTCGTAAGCGACATTTGAATATTGCACAAAAAACTGAACAAATTGAGAATAGTATAACATCTGCATCAACCGCAACAGAAAATAAGCAAATAAAGATAGCAAAGCAAGTAAAAAATAAAATATGCATTATAAGTAGTAGTTCAAGAAACAAAATCTTATCGATCGCAGAAGAGAATCTCTAGGACTTCCAATTATGTCATTATTTATATCCTAATTGTGGAATCAAGACCATTATTGGTAATATACAAAACAAATTAACCGATTACACAACGAATGACTACTGCATCATACTAATTGGAGAAGAGGATTTCAAAAAGACGAACAACTTCTATGACTTGGTAGTATGCATTCGCCAAGCATTGTCAGAGTTACTTTATACAAATATTGTAGTGTGTTTACCAACGTACAAATTCAGCCACTATTCAATGGTGTATAATTGGAGAATTGAAACATTTAGTAATATGTTGTATTTGGACATAAACACTCATAAATATGCAACACTACTTGATTCTAATCTGGACTTGTCGTACGATTATACCATGTTTTGTAAACACCATGGCACTCTTAATATTTATGGGATGAAAAATATTTTTTAAAATTTGAGAGAATTGTTAAGCGAGTATTTAAACGAAGACATAGACGTACACTCTTCTGTAGATGAAAAATGTACAGCGGATGACTTTTTTGTGTATAAGCATATTCATATCTTACATCAGAATATCAATGGCCTTTTAACAAAATCCGGCATATTTACTGTAGCATTAGACGAACTACTTCATTTAGGAAAAACAATTGATGTGATATGTTTTTCTGAACATAATATGCTGATATCTGATGTTAATCTGCTATGTATTCCTAATTACACTCTTACAACTTGTTTCACGAGGGAATCTAGACATGGTGGTACATGTATAATGATACGTAACGGAATTAAGTATAAAGTTTTGGAGTCGATAGGAAAATATAGTGTCTCTAACGTAATTGAGTGTTGTGCAGTAGAACTTACTGGCCATAACATCATCGTAGTATAGGAGCCCACATAGCAGTGAAATAAAAAGAAAACTTGAGATATTCTTTCGTAATCTAAATAATATTCTAAATTTATTATCTTTTGATTCTAAAAAACTAATTTTGTGTGGAGATTTCAACATTGATCTTCTGAAGAACACTTCATGTTTAGAACAATTCAAATATCTCCTAATGGGTTACAACCTTAAGTTCGAAATAAAAATTCCAACTCGATTGAGCAGCGGGACCTGCATAGATAATATTATTCACAATGTGCGAGGAGCTAAGGGTGAAGTCTTAGAACTAGCAGTATCTGATCATACAGCGCAACTTTTAAGATGCCCAGTTAGACAAACTTGCATGTTAGATTACTGGTTCTCCACCAGACGGGAATACTCAGAAGAAAATATTAAAAAGTTCAAGGATTGCATAAAAAATATCACTTTTGCTGATGTATTTAATGAAACTGATCCCACTAAAGCATTTAAATTATTCTATGACTTGTTTAAATTATTATATGATTTATGCTTTCCAAACATTTAAATAATATTACACCAATAAATAGTATGAATGCATCTATGTTTATGTCACCTACAATACCACAGGATATTCATCTAATTACTATGTCACTAAAGAATACATCTAGTACTGGCACAAAAATTTTGAAATGTGTTTCAACAATTGTTGCGCCTGTGTTAGTCATCTGATCAATATGTGCATAGTTAATGGTATTTTTCCGGAAGAATTGAAAGTAACAATTGTAAAACCGCTTTTCAAAAAAGACAACAAAGAGAACATGTCGTGCTACAGACCTATAGCTTTAGTACCCATTTTTTCAAAAATATTTGAAAAAGCAATATATAATAAACTAAACACATACTTTGAACAAAATAAGCTATTCGTTGATAACCAGAAAGGCTTTAGAAAGAACAAATCTATTGACATGGCCATTTACGATTTCTTACAAACAGTTAGCTGCAGAGTGGATAAGAAACTACCAGCTCTAGCGCTTTACATGGACATGTCAAAAGCTTTTGACCGTGTTGACCATGACATACTTATGCATAAACGTAATGCATACGGAATAAGAGGCAACACATCTAATTTAATCGAATCTTATCTTCGTAATAGGCAGCAAATAACAGTAATTAATAGAATATGTAAAAAAAAACGAAATAACCTATAAATCTAGCCAGAGAACTGTATCATATGGAGTTCCGCAGGGCAGTGTACTTGGGCCTCCCCTATTCATTATCTATATTAATGACTTTCCAACGGCATCAACTTACCCAATGACAATGTTTGCAGATGATAGCACTTTACTCTAGTGACGAATTAAGCACCCTAGAGACGGAAATTAATTCTAACATAAAATCGGTCGTCGATTGGCTGCAAAATAATAATTTAATAATAAACTTAGACAAGACAGTAATCATGAAATTCCAACAAAGACCAAATCATAACTTAGTATTAAATATTAGATATAATGACAAAATTATTAATGAGACCAATGTGACAAAATTTCTCGGATTAAATATAGAAAACACTTTAAAATGGCATACGCAGATCGATAAAGTATGTAGTAAACTTAACCAATATTCCTATGCCTTGCATATGTTAAGCAAAACGGCAAATAGAGCAACAGTCTTAATAGCATATCATGGTGTAGTTGCCTCAACATTGAGGTACGGCATTATATTTTGGGGCAATGCCACAGGCAAAGATATCGTGTTTAAGTGCCAAAAAAGATGTATAAGAGCCATTTGTAATCTGCAAACCACCGACAGTTGCAAGCCTTATTTCAAAAACATGAAAATCCTTACTATGGCCTCATTATACATATACGAAACAGCTATGTTTGTTAAAAATAATATGAATAGATTTTCTCGAGTATCAAGTCAGCGTCGATGTGACCAGTTAAATTTAGTTGGATCTAGAACCGCATTATTTAAGAAAAGCATTTTTGTAATGGCTCCAAAAGTGTATAATAAATTACCAAAATGCATAAGAAGTGTAGAAAATGTTGGCCAATTTAATAGTAAATTATTCTTATTTCTAGTAGAGAAGGCCTATTACTCCATAGAACATTTCATTTTAAATGATAATTTATGACATTGACATTTTTTTTTTGACATTATAATATTAGTAACTGACTTAAGACTTTTGAAATCATTTAAATTAATCTTCTTCAATCTAATTATTATTATTGCATGTTCCAAATCATTAGACCTACATATTAAAATGATATAACAAATTATTTGTATACCAATTGCATTGGTAGAACATAGAGATCTCGCGAAAATGTATATTTTAAGACCTTTTATGTACTATGTTCACAAATAAAGTTTGATTTGATTTGATTTGATTTGATTCAATGTACTAACTGGAAATGAAAGACTGGATGAATAAATGGAATATGGATTGTGTGAAAGATGATTAGTATGATACCAGTGAAAGTTGAAATAACGAATAGAAGGGGCGAATAAGTGCGCGTAAGGGAAGAAGATCGAATAAGAGGTGGATGAATGTGTGAAAGATGAATGAATTTTACATAAAAAAAATGAGTTTTACATCAAATGTTGCCAGCACTATAATTACATTATTAGGAATAAACTATGCTAAACGATATCGATAATCGAATTAAAAATTATTTTTAATTATTACAATACTGTAAAATATAATATACTTATTTAAAAATATAACTTAACGCTATTTATTAACATAATTACGAGTTATGATTTATGTAAGTAATAAATTCACTTACGTATCTTCATATTGATATTATTGTAATCGATTTGCAAGTGCAATTTCGTATCGATATTATTATATTTTGGTATTAGTAACATTTCTGATTGAAAATGTAGCTATGAAATGTGTTGTTAAATCTAATAACTATTTAAAATTACTTTTTAACGGTGTGCTTCTACAGATTTGATTTAAATTGTATAATTCTTCCTATTTTTTAATATGAATTATCATTATTATAGAAAGTCTGTCGGACACTACATACAATTCGAGCCGATTCTTGGCATTGTCGTTTCAGTATGGGACCAACACCGAAATCGTGAAAAAAAAAATCGGCTGTTCCCTACATTTATGTTCGCATCTCTCATCAAAATGTAGGGAACAGCTGTTTTTTTTTGTTATTTTGTATATAATCAACAAATACTAAAAACGCCGATTCATAAGGTATTTTATTTAAATATTGATGATTTTCTGCAAGTGCAAAAATAATAAATAATTGTAATTCATAGTATCATTATGAAATTAATAGGATATGAAATTAAGTTTATATATTTTTTTAATTTAAGCTGAAAAATATTAATATCGTTCGTTTAGCATTTTCATTTTATTTGTTAAATAATTAATGTACGGTGGTACGGAATATTTCGTGTGCAAGTGCGACTCGCACATGCCCGTTTTTTAAATTTTATTAATTAGTTATCTGAAAATTCATCATCATTCTCTTGTCCCCATTCCAATTTATTTGGGGTCGGCGGTCGGCGTAACATGTGTTCCCTTTCTAGCCATAGTAATTATCATCGATCTCACATAAAAATCGTTTTTGATCTTCTCCTACTCTTATAGCCATCCAAAGGAGAATGGGCCCCTGCTTAGGTTCTGCCCTGAAGCCCAATAAAAATAAGATATATACCAATGGAAAGAAGAAGTAATATTTTTTGACATGTCAAAAGCATTTGACTTCGTTTCTCATGATCTGCTTCTACAAAAGCTGGAGAACTATGGTATCAGAGGCCCAGCGTTACAATGGTTAGAACAATACTTGAGTAATCGCGAACAATGTGTAGAAATACCTTGTGAACATAATACAGCGGTAAAACAAGAGAGGTCTGAGTATCTTGTTAACAGTTACGGCGTTCCGCAGGGAAGTATCCTCGGACCCCTCCTTTTTCTTATATATATTAATGATTTACCTGACATTCTTACTAAAAAATGTATATTATTTGCAGATGACATCTCAATAATATTAGCATATGACAGTATAATTAACAATAACTTTGACATTGACATAAACAATACAATTGATTTAGTTATAGAGTGGTTAGTAAGGAACAATTTACAAGTAAATATCAATAAGACGACTTTTGTACAATTCCAAACCCGTGGATCAAAAATTGTTCCAAGGCATATTTCATATGACGGTATAAAAATAAATGAATCTACCAGTGTAAGATTTCTAGGGTTCACCATGGACAAATACCTAGACTGGAAAGGACACGTTGACGGAGTCTGCAAGAGAGTTAACACTTTCGTATATGTCCTAAACAGACTAAGAACTACGTCTAACCAAAGTACGGTATTGTTGGCATACCATGGCCATGTAGCTTCCGTGCTACGATACGGGTTAATACTATGGGGAAACTCAACAGACTCCCAGCGGGCGTTTCTCTCCCAAAAACGATGCATAAGAGCAATTGTTGGTACTCCTCCTTATGAGTCATGTAAACCTCACTTTAATAAACTCAAGATATTACCCCTGCCGAGTATGTACATTTTTGAAGTTTGTGTGTTCGTAAAGTCCAATCCTAATCTATTTGTAAGAGCTCGTGATATTTATACACGGGATAATGTCTACCCTCGTAACTCCAGACATGGTCAGCGACTAGTGTTAGATTTTGCACCAAAGACTGCGGTGTTCAAAAAAAATTGCTCAGCTATGTGCGTTAAAATTTATAATAGGTTACAAACAGACATTCAAAATCTCCCCCTAACAAAATTTAAGAAAAAGCTTAAAGAGCTACTGCTTAAAAAAATGATTTACTCGGTAAATGAATGGCTACAGGAATAAGGAAAATATTCTATATATAAATATTTTAAATAATGTGTGTTGTGTATTATTAATTCAACGTAGAAATGACTGAGTTTTATTGGCATTTGACAATGTATTTTACCAGGCACATAATTGTTTTATTGACATTATATAAGACTATGAATTTCGGAGACACGTATTGGCTAAGACCACGGGCTAAGACTAACCATTATTTATATTTCTTTATTCCTTTTTACTTTTAAGAAAACGATTCACATGCCATACCACAGGCTAAATAGAATTATAAGACCAAATAATGTAACATGGAAACCACCGATTGTATTTACTCTATTTATACGTGAATAAATGAATTTGAATTTGAATTTGAATTTGAATTTGAATTTGAAAGAGCTTTTCAAGGGGAACCTTTCCTACTGACATAACTTTTGCCAATTGTTAGTCAGTTCGGAGTCATCATCTTCCTGCCCTTATCCCATGTTACTTGGGGTCGGCGCAACACGTTTTCTTTTTCCACTCTCTTCATCAACTTTGTTGGGGTAACCGTCAGGCTTAACGATCCGTCCGGTAGACCGACTCTTAAAAACATTGTTCCTAAAATGGCATCTATTGGTGACCAATGTTTTAAAATATTCACTTATAGGCTTCAAAGATGATGTTTGCAGGGCACTGAATCATTAAAAGTTATTTAATTGACGAAATACCAGAATTCCAATAATATGTAATCACTCACATTTAAAGCTCTGTAGCTCCTTTCGTACTAACGATCAAGAAAAGTCTTCAAAATAAGAAATATTCTTTTTGATGAGATCTTTCCATTGGTATATATCTTAACGCTATTGGGCTCCAGGGCAGAAACGCCCATTCTCCTTTAAACTAAAAACTTTCCCCACGAAATTTTCCTCATTCTTCAGCATCACATTAAATTATCTGAAAAATACTAGTATAACAACTCTGACAAAGGATGCTGCCCATGAGTCGTAGTAAATAAGTGTATTATTATGATCAGGGATCGACCCACGAGGTGTGTGAAATCGTGTGCGCGCAGATGGAGGTGTGGTGGGACGTAGTGCCAGTGCGGTTTGTGCTTGATCCGCCCGCTCTCTCGCTCCACCATTCTAGAAGGTACAAACAACTTGTTCTGCAAAACTCTCACCGTCAAAACGAAGGTAAAGTGTTCTGTGTTGTAAGTGAGCTGACAATAGTGTCAATCCTTAGCATCAGGCGGATTGACAGCTCACTTCAATTAAGTTTTCACGGTGAGATTTTTATGGAATAGATCGGCAGTTCTTTATCTTTCAATCTGTTTCCGTTGCATTACCACGTCTATCTCTTCTAGAAGCATAACTAGTAATTTTATTAACAAACTGGTATAGAAATATTTCTGCAGCCTGTTATTTTGTTTTCCACTTTGTCCATGCGGTGGCCATGCTCTATGCGTGCTGCTTGTGAAACTGGAGCTCTTTTATATACAAACTAGCTGCCGCCCGCGGCTTCGCCCGCGTGGTATGTCGATAAAAAGTAGCCTATGTCCTTAACCGCGATGAATTTTCAAAAATCCCTGTTATACATTATTACCTGACACTAACATTGATAGAAAAACTAAAAATGACAAACTTTATCATTTACTTAGATAAGTATTCGTGCCAAGTTTCAAGTCTATTAACTCAAGGAATTCGATTATTCTTACAAACGAAATCTCCCCTTTTCATCCCCTAAAGGTCCAATATTGAAAAACCCTTTCTTAGTGAATGCCCACGTTTTAATAACTATCTGTTTGCAAAATTTCAGCCCAATCCGTTCAATGGTTTAAGCTGTGTAGACTACCCCTTTTCATCCCGTCAGGGGTAGATTTTTGAAAAAATCTGATACACATTATTCTTTATTTTTGGTTTTAGGTATAAATACCGAGTTTCGAGTTAATCGGACGGCGCGTTAAAATTCTTCTATACAAACTTTGACACCCCTCAATCCCCGTTTAGGGGGTAGTTTAGAAAAACATAAAATGACAAACTTTATCATTTACAATATTTATTATCATTTATTTTTTTATTTTTTTATCATTTATTTATAAGTATTCGTGCTAAGTTTCAAGTCTATTAACTCTAGGAATAAGATTTTGCATACAAACGAAATCCCCCCATTTCACCCTCTTAGGGGTGGAATGTAGAGCATACGGTAGAGGTGTGCCCTGCTTGGGCGGAGCACCGCCGTGTCCTCGTGGAGGCGATTGGCGGCACTGACCTCTCGCGTCCGGCCCTGGTCCAGGCCATGGTACGGAGCGAGAGGTCATGGGAGGCGGTCACCTCCTTCTGCGAAGCAGTGATGCTCGCGAAGGAGGAGGCGGACCGCGTGAGGGAGAGGCAAAGCCTGCGCCCTCACGCCCCTAACCGCCGCCGCTGGAGACACCCTGGGCGTCGGGAATCCCAGGCAGATTCCCGGCCACCATAGGCGCGGGCTTGCGGACGGCGAGCAATGGGTAGCTCGCCTTCCGATACGGACCAGGCCCGGGTCGATGGCGCGTCGTGTTCCACGCGCGCCTCAAAGAGATGTCAGCACACCTGACGGGGTCCGTTAGGACCGATGCCTGCCAGGGTTGCGGAATAGTCCGAAAGGGATACCGGGACCCTGGCAACAGGCAACCGAAGGAACACGGGTGGGTTTTAGTCAGTAAGAGTCTGACACGCCCTTCCGCTCCGCCCAGAGCGGGAGAAGTCATATGATGATTTCCCACCCAAAAAAAAAAAAAAAAAAAGATGTGGAATGTCGAAAAATCGTTTCTTAGTGGAAACTTACTCTTCATAATAAACACACCCTCCAATTTTCATGTCTCTAGGACCAGCGATTTAGGCTGTGCGTTGATATCTCAGTCACCCTAGCCTTTTATATAATAAGACTCAGCAAGTTTGATTCTTAAGCGCTGACAACCAGGCAAACGGTAAAAGTAGGAATTACCAAACCTATACTTAGTTTTTGGTAGCGGAAAAAATATAATTATGTTAATCTTGAACATATTCTCGGAACTTCGTTCTTATCTAAGTCGGTGTATTTGGTTTTCAATTTTCGTTTTTTGCCACCGACATCCGAAATTAAAGTTATTTTTCAATGTTTTGTGTTTGTTTTTGGAAGTCGGTTCTTTATTTTTGTTAAAATTTGCATTTTTCCCTTTTTAGTTATCCCACACAAATTTGAACACCCTTACCTGCTATGTAAATAACAGTGACGGAGTAACTAAAAATATCGTCTTGAGCAGTTAGAAGTTAGAGGCAAAAGTGACAGTAAAAGCAACAGCTAAAATTGTGAAGAAATAAATTTTTCAACACACTTGCTCGTAAAGTGGCTCTTATTGAACCGCTTTTAGGTTCATAATGCAGTGTATTATGGAAGCGTGCTTTTTACTTTACATTATCGCACTAGTCTGGTAATATGCGCCACAGATAACTATTTACTAGTCGGAGTAATGACATGGCAGTATGGAATTGGTAAGTACTATCATGGCAGTTTGGAATATGTATCCAACTATAAATTGTTTTTGGTGACGCTTTTTACAAAAGACAGGCGCTCAAAAGCAAGTTTTTATTTAAAAAAAAAAGAACCATATGTAAACCAGTGGCGTGTAATTTCCCATAAAAAATCCCATGGCTGCCCATTGTTTTTTTTTTACCTAAACGTCAGTGGGATACTAGAGTCTGACCGACGAAATATTGGAATTTGGCGATATTTCAGTAAAAAGACGTAAGAATTCTTGAAAATGAAAAATAAAATTTTATTCCCATAAAACATGGCTTATTTTATTAGTTATACGTTGACATTCAAAGAGAACAAAACAACGCCACACACGGCTAAAAACGAAACTAATCGGTGCGTTTACAAATATACCTAAAGCAGGGTTACTTTATAAATAAAGACACCTTTTTTAATTATTCAACACGAAAGCTAACCACGAATTATTATCTGTTGAATATTTTATTTCACTTCTAAATACATACATTTCATTTATCATGTCTCATTATTATATAAATATGAAAAACTGATGTATGTATCGCATAATAAGTCTTGAATAATATATCTATAGTATCGACTCCGTATACGCAGTGGGATGACAGCTCTTGATATTTTTTTTAAATGCCGCCTTTTTTCTTCGACAGCTTTCGTTGGAATATACATTGAATTAGTGTGAACTATCTTAATATTAAACGAGCATTCTCTATTTACACCCGGGTAGAGACTTGCGCTTTTTTAAAATCTTATCAAAGAAACTTCATGTCTTTTTATTATGCCTACTGTGTAAATAAATAAAGTATGTATTATTAAAATATCATCAAATTATATATTGTTCACTACCCTAACCCCATTTGCGTATTATGTAATAAAAACATTATTATATTTTTATATAGGCTGTTCAGTGGTATTACCACTGCCTTTACACCCGCGCGCGCATCGCTAGCGGAGAAAACAAAAACCGCTGCCATTTTCCACAAATATTTGTTAACTCTTTTGTTGTGTGGTTAAAATCATTACCTATTAAAAATGTCGATTTCACGTAGTGAAGAAGAGCGTAAATAATAATAAATAGATTTGACTCCGCCATAGTACGTTTAGTTATAGTAAAAAAAAAGACTTTTTTTTTTCATTCAAATCATATTTTTTTGTATAAGCTGTCTAACGGTTTTGACAGTGCCTCTATTTACACCTATAGAAAATCAAAACTAGCCCGCCATTTAACATAAATATGTATTATTGTTTTCGTTGTGTGGTTAATTATTATCAAAAATACAAAAAAATTAAAGTATTGTCACCAACCGACATAGAACTTTTTAAAAGAAACTCCGGATAGTCAGTACCTGGCAACAAAGGTCAGTTAAACTTTATAAATCTATCGTCTCTATGTATAGTTATGTTATTGTAGCTTAAGTTCTTACAACGATTCTGTTTTTTTCCTCGCAAGTGAGTTGAAAAACGTCGTATGAAACGCGTGTGCATTGGTTATTACACTCTCGGCTACCTTATTGCGCTCGCTTCAAGCTCGCGCGAATAATACCGCCTCGACTGTAATATCCAAAAGAGCACACTCGTATCACAATGTATTATAATCGTTACTATGACTTTGTGACGTTACTTTGGCTGTTACTTTTGATGAAGAAACTGGACGTAAGTGGGAAAAATACGTAGGTAATAGTGAAGTTAACTCAAAAACTACGCAAACAAAGTAATTGATATGGGACCATCTCTGAAGCATGATATACCAAACAAAAAAAGAATCATCAAAATCAATTCATAATTAGCGGAGTAATGGCGTAAAAAACTAACACAAAAAAAACCTACGGACAAATTGAGAACCGGAGGAGGTTCTCAAAAAAAACCTACGGACAAATTGAGAACCTCCTCCTTTTTGAAATCGGTAAAAAAATCTCGATACAAAATTAACGGTAAACTCTAAGCTTTTGCCTGAATTCTAATCGAAAATATCTGTATTAAACATCAACGTACCTACGTTGATGTTTAATTAATAACAAGAAGGAACGTCTTATTGTATGCAGGACTTGGTTGTTTTAAGTTTTCGATTATTCAATTTTTTTTTAAATAAATCTATAGTTGATTCATATTTTCCAATAAATTACAAGCTTTATGCCATCACGCTTCTCTATCTTTTCTATGCAATCCGACAGTGACAAAATAACTGATCAGAGAGTGATCTCTGATCAGTTATTTTGTCACTGTAGTGATACTGAGTGAGATCATCGCCTTGCAAGACATTGCTGATCTTTGGTAGTATGTCTGTCTGTTTGTCTCACTGAGTCAGTGATACCTTATCTTATTGCGGTTCAACATTGCTAGTAATATATGGCAGAAAAGTACCTACCGTTTCATTATTTGGTTCGACACGTTATAACAGCTATTGAGATTTATGATGTTGTAGACTGGACTCTCTGCTGGTTGACATAAAGGCGACGCAGCTGTTCGGGTGCGAGGGCGCGCGCGTGACTTGGAGCACGCCGGCGCGCGTGCCGCCACCTGCGCCGCTTTGCCTCGCGCCCGCGCACACCTGCACCGCTACGCTGCACTACCCGCTGCCCAGCCTGCCCAACCACTTCCCAGAGACTGATGTTATCACGTAAGTGCTACAATTATCTTAAATTAGAAAAGTTCTTGTAGGTCTACGGCAGACTTCTCATCGTTGACAAATCATTGACATAGGTACGATGTTTCTGGGATCTTTGGGATGTGTTAGCACTGATTAAAGGAGTGGGGCGAGTGAGGTTAAGTAACTGTAACATTTTTAAATGTAGCCTGTCTACTTGGATTTCCTGGAATAATCTCTTAACCCGTCATATGCCGTAATTACAGACACATTTAAAAATCCATTGTTTCTCAACGAGATCCACGTTCCGGCATACCAAAGGTTAATCCTGTGTAGGTAATTTAAAAATAAAAGTTACGTCTTCGCCCGAGTAGGTACTAAACAGATACAGGACCCAACAAAGACGATATTTAAACGAACAACAGTCATAACGTAAAAAGCCTCGCAACATCAACATTTTACCTGTTAGTTTGGGCAATTTTCTTAGCAAACTTTTCTAAATTAAAAGCGCGGTTTGCAATATTAACCTTATTTTCAACTCATCCAATGTTGGCGAACCCCTTAAGGCCTTAGCCAAGAAATATTGGATGAAGATTATTTACTTCTTGCATGTTTCGGTAATTTTGCAGCTTTAGTATTTGTACCTTAAAGCCGGTGCACCACTCGCAAACAACTTTAATTAAGTCAGTGTCAATATTGTTATGGATTAAGGAGACAGACAGCTCTTGAATGTTTTTTTAGGTTGCTGATCGCGTTAAATTTAAATGGTGAGATTCGCCCTTTATCTTTTATTTGCACTATAGAATGGTAGCTGCTAACGAGGAGTGGCGGTCGCAGTGCGCGATCACGCGGCAGTGCGCGTCGCGCCACCCCGGGCTGCTGCCCGAGCGAGCATGGCTCGGCGTGGTGGCGCCCGCCACGCACATGCGCACCGCCTTCCAGCTCTTCAACGAGACATACCAACATGTAAACCTTTCATTCTCTACAAACTTTTCATACAGCTGTTATTGGGGTTCTACGGTCTGCATAGCCCGTTGCATAAGTCGTCGCGTCGTCGTAGTTGAAAGCCAAGGTTATGTTAAGTCCCATGTAATAGAGGACGAGCCTATTGCTATTAATCGGGCACAAATCCAGACTCCAAGCTGCTGTTGTTTTTTTTTAACAAGGTAAAATTATGTGTATTTCCGTTTATCCAGTTGACATGATATGGTGATTTTTATTGTCATGCTCATTTGATTGTCTCGGTGATGAAATGAGATGGAGATTTATGTTGTCATGCTCACTTGAATGTCTCGCTGATGACATGAGATGGTGATTAATATTGTCATGCTCACTTGAATGTCTCGCTGATGATATGAGATGGAGATTTATATTGTCATGCTCACTTGAATATCTCGCTGATGGTGACGCGTATGTTGGATCATTCGGTTC
Organism: Lithophane ornitopus; assembly: GCA_948473465.1. Lineage (NCBI taxonomy): Eukaryota > Metazoa > Arthropoda > Insecta > Lepidoptera > Noctuidae > Lithophane > Lithophane ornitopus. The sequence goes on from OX419625.1 coordinate 16,911,142, forward strand.
CGTACAGAATGGTTGAGCTGGATGGTGCTGATCCAAGCGACATGTTCTTAAACGGGCGCCGTCAGTTGCGACTGGTCATCTCTCAACCTGGTGGGTCATATTATGAATCTATATTTTGAATTGTTTTTTTTTGTAGAAGCAACAAAAATAATGTGCCCAGGATTTTCTAATATCTACATATCTTGATTAAAAAGAGTGTCCTTTGAGTTTCGTGCCCGTTCTTCTCCATAGAGATAAACTTTAGGAATGGGCAAATATCTTCAACTTCCTGACTAAGTGACCAACTTCCTGACAATTAAAAACTGCCTTTAAATGGTTTCATTGAAATAAATGCTCCAAGTTGAGTTGAGAATTGTGGTCCAAAATTGGTAATTGCCTGGCTTATAAAAAGTGGGGTCATCGGCGGGTCCCGAAAAGTTTACTTATGTTACTACTTGGCTTTGACCCGCGAATTCCTCTGTCAGTCCCAGGCTTTTTACGCCTAAACTATAAAAGAAAAATATACCTATTTTTCTTTTATAGTTTTTTTTAGTTTTAAAAGGTAACAGACAGTCGGACAGTGTTACTTTCGCAATTATAATATCAATATGGATTGACGGAGTATTAACTGTGTCAGATCTGCTGGTGGGCGGAACCGTTCCGCTGGTGGCACGAGAACCAGCCGTCGCCGGCGTGTGTGGGCCGCATGCCGTGCGACACGTGCCACGAGCGCGCGTGCTCGTGCGGCCTGCTGCGGCCCGCGCGTGGGGCACTGCACCACCGTGCGCGCGCTGACATCTGCTACGAGGTCAACGCGCCTGAGGTTTGAGACTCCTGCTGTAAACTAGTCGTAGCAACAGCTACTGAATCAACATCATCATATAATTCTGTTTGGGTCGGCTTCCAGTCTAACTGGATGCAACTGCTGGATACAGTACTTTACCTGGTGCGACTAAAAGAAAATACATTAATTTAGAACAAAAGTACACTTACTCACTGCCTATCTGACCTCAACAACCCAGTTACTGGGTACTACGATACACTTTTGTAAAACTGGATGTCAGACTTTCAGGCGTCGGACGACCCATAAAGACTGTCAAATATCTACGAATGACAGCCGGGACCAAGTGCTTAATGTGCTTTCCGAAGCTCGGAAAGGTTTCAATATGTGATGGATGCTAGCCCATCCACGGGCTGACTTCAGGAAGCGTTGCTTAATCTTGAAGATTGACCCGTACGGCTGTTATTATTTAGCCGCGAGCCGAACAATGGCTAATGAATATCATTCTTAATACCAAGCTTTATAAACTGTTTACTACAACTTTCTAATAAACCATTAACGCTAATATAATTCGCAGTAAAAAGTTTCCGGTACAAAAGCTGAAATGTTTTTCCAAATGGGTGTTTTTGAGGTGAAGAAAACGCTGAATTGTGCTTTGTTTACGAAGTAGTGCAAATGTCAAGAATGAAATTGAATCCAAAGTAATTTACTTGGAAGCAATAAGGGCGTAATCGCAATAAAATCCTAATATAAGTCAGAACCAAAAGAAACACCGGGACCGCTTTTTACGATGACTCTTTTTCGGCCCCATCGGGTAAAAATTACCTACAGAACAAATTACTTTCATTCTTTTGATTTGGACTTACTACAGTGAGAATATTCTCATACCGTCTATTTAACACCGACAAAGGCCTTAATGGTTTTGGGTACATTAATCATTCAAGAGCAGAGGGTTAAAAAGGTTTTAAGTTAAATCCTGATATTACTTTGTCGGGAAAAAATACTCAGGCTTCCAGATTCCGAGGGTCGAAACATGTTGGCCTGACTCTCATTTGGATAATGCCGGATATCCAGTCACCGGGAAAATGGGGTGCTGAGCGTGTTTCATTTACTTAAAAGTTTAAAGTTTATCATTTAAAAGAAGATTTATAACGGTCAGCGCTTGCAAACAAGTGACGCAACCACTCCGCTTGAACAAGTTTAAGTCCCTCCTGAGAAATGGTTCGCAACTTAAGGCGCTTGGTCCCGTTTAGTACCGTAACATGGTCAATTTAAAAAGCCTACTCCTTATTAACGGCTTGGATAAAAGATCTGAAAAAAAATTATGTTTGCCATAGATTCATGTACAACATTTTATTTGAGCAGTTTTTTTCGTAAGACTAATACTTTTGCCTTAAAAAAATATCTCCCAAGACGCAATTGTTGGTTAATATTTCCCTACTACTACTAAACGGCTTTGATGTTTGGAAATATTTTTATACTGAAAAATTGATGGTTAGAGGTACTACAGATTGTTCGTAGCATAAATGTAAATTAATCAATATTTTTAAGAATATTACCCACTTAGAGATAGAGGTTCAGAGGTGCTCTGCGCGGGGTGCGGGCGGCAGTCGCGAGTTAGTATTGCTACGGGACGGCTGTGTCACTCGCTGCTCCGCCCCGGCTATCGATCGACTATGCACGTTTGCGTGTGTTAGTGCAAATATTTACGAACGAATTGTATCAATGTGCGTTTATAGACTAGCTCGCTGCAGAGAGCCCAATTCAATAGTGCGCGTAGGCGCTTTGTTGTTGAGTTTTTTTTTAAATTTGCAATTACTTATTAATAGTTTTATATTAACATTCACATAATTTACATACAAATTTATAATATAAGTAGACCAAAAAAAAAATGTTAATGTAACATAACATCACGCCTGTATTCCCCGAAGGGTTAGGCAGAGGTGTACTTTTAGTTAATACACTCACATTTTGCCAGTTATGTCGCATGTAATAGGGACGAGCCTATTGCCATCAACACAAATCAAACCAGGTACAAATCGTGACTCCGGGCTGCTACTGAGCAATCCCAGATGGAAAAACCGACCAAGTGCGTGTCGGACTACACATAATGAAGGTTTCCGTAGTTGGAATGAATTTATGCCAAGAACAAACTTAACATTGTAGTTGAAATCATGTTCTCCCATACGAAATGTACAGGAGAACATGTTTTTGCAACTGCAAATTTAAGTTGGTAGATTAATTCCTACCCGTTAACTTGTAGAACCTGGTATAGCCTATAGCTGTGATAGTTTTCCTTTTAATTTCGTCATACATTATAATTATACTACTGCCGTGAATTTTTTCACATAGGTATCCAAAATTGGACGACAATAAAAGGTGTATGTGTTTTTATACACGAAATATTTTAAGGGGTCATTGTACTCATCATTATGAACAGTTTTCACTATGGGACCAAGCCTGAAATCACTTTACTTTATGTTCGCATAGCTCGTCAAAATGTAGAACAGCTGACTTTTTTTTCGCGATTTCAGTGTTGGTCCCATATACAGACGGCTACACATCAAGCTATACATGTCAGCTTATACTGGAAATGTACCTATAGCTTGAAGTGTAGCCGTGTGTACAATGACCCCTTAAAATATTTCCTACCTACATACCTAACTACATACCTACCTTCATACTTACCTACATACATTCCTAGAATACCTACCTACATACCTACATATCTACCTACATATACCTACATACTTTTATATCTACATGTTGTACTTAGTAAATGCTCAAAACTCCAGCACCAACATAACATAGGTTTTTCTGTTGCATTTAGAATACGCGTCATAGTGGCAACCTATTCTTACCATTGCATTGTCACGCGAATTTTATCGCGTAATTATAACATGTATTAGTAGCCGTAAGGGGTAAGCAATGGATCCGCAATCAATGAGGTCTGGTATCGAATCCGAATCGATTTGTGTTTTTAGAAACCATTTATTTATAAGTATTCTAAGCAACAATGTTAGTTATTATTTTAACTATTTATGTTTATTTATAATCTATTCATTCTTATTTTTTATTTATTATGAAGTTTAATATTTGTTATTGTATTATTATTTAACTATTTATTGATATCAGTATTCAGCAGACTTTATTGAAAACGAATAATATGATTTAGAATTTATGCGTGTTTTTTTTTTAATGTAACGTAACGTATGACTATGAACACAATTTAGTGGAGCACGAAACAGCTGACTGACGGAGGGAGGGGCCGCGCTCGCGGCCGGTCAGGTCACGTCCGGCGACCCCCACCCGTGTTGAGACGCAAGTTCGTTGCCCTAGCGCATAGGTGAAAGGGTGAAATACTCCAGTGGTAAAATGTAATTTAAGAAAAAAAAAAACTTAATTTCCCATTGACTTACGTTCTATTATTATATTATTTTACGTTCGCAGCCCCTCCCCGCAAAAAACATGCATAAAGTCTAAATCATATTATTCGTTTTCAATAAAGTCTGCTGAATACTGATATCTATAATATATAGTTAAATAATAATACAATAACAAATATTAAACTTCATAAAAAATAAGAATGAATAGATTATAAATAAACATAAATAGTTAAAATAATAACTAACAGTATATGTAGGTAGATATGTAGGGTAGGTATTCTAGATATGTATGCAGGTAAGTATGTAGGTAGGTATGTAGTTAGGTATGTAGGTAGGAAATATTTTAAGGGGTCATTGTACACACGGCTACTCGCGTTGTAAGGAAATTCCATACAATGCGAGATCAGCATAAACTGGAAATGTGTAGCTTGATGTGTAGCCGTGTGTATAAGGGACCAACCCTGAAATCGCGAAAAAATAATCAGCTGTTCTACATTTTGACGAGCTATGCGAACAAAGTACCACGTGAATAAAAAGATACACCTTTTATTTTCATCCAAACACATGCTAAAAAATAATATCCAGTAAAAACTTAAAATATACGTAACTTATGTATCTATCTATACAAATATCAGCAAATCAGAATCGTAGGCAAAATAGGCGTCCTATGCGCGCAACTCTGCGCCCTTGTATTTTCTTTGATCGCCGTTTTAAAGTTGTTCAAAGTTTATACCGTCGCTCCGTATTTCAATTAAAATTTTAAAGTGTTTACTTTAGAAAACAATAAAACTTTATCAAACAATGTTTCCGGAATGTGATGTGTTAAAAAAAAACACCAATTTATTAAGATATCTTTATTTCTAGTCAACAAGAGAGTTGGGGTTTTATAAACTCGTGCACATGCGGATCTCTGTTTTATACACTCGTCAGTGTATATGGCATCTCTGTTTTATACACTTTTCTAGCACCAAAGCAAAAATCACTTGACTTTGAATCATCCAGAGGTTCAAAAGCATCTCGTCAGCTCAAATGAAGTTGTTTGTATTTTTTTGTCTTTGAAGAAGATAGAAGTGTCGCGAAAAGTGCATCGAGCTTTATTCAAAGCAAGTTTACACGACGCTCTCAATGACGCGGCTAAATTTTCGAAGACCACGGCTAATCTGCAATGTAAGTATTTGTTAAGTAGAAGGTTGGAACGACATCTTGCCAGTATTAAATAAATATGTGAAAGTGGAAACATAAGCAACCGACAACGTGAAGAACAGGTAACAGACTGTAGTGTTGTGGTGCAACTGAAAAATGATGCTTGTTCAGCAGTAAACTGCGAAGGTTACATTGACGTACATTACATACATTATAATGTTTTCACTCAAGTCCTATCTATGAGAGCGAGTGGGCCGTTTTCAACCACGCGGGTGAAGACTGGTGGATCTTAGACATTTTAGTTCTAATAGTTAAGACGAGAAGAGTTTCCTCACGACTTTAAGCTGTCGTATCGTTGTTATTCGTCCTGTCAGAGTACAATAGGGAACATGTCTATCTTGCGATTGAAACACTAGGGCCATGGGGTTCGAGTGCTCACCTTGTTTTTCGAACATCGATCGTCGCTAAGCGGTTTGTCGTAGCATTGCCATTCAACGTAGCAGTTAATGGGTGAATATCCCGGCGGCAAATTATACGTGTCCACGTTGAGAATCGAGGTGTTAATTAATGATAGGATGTTTCTTATTTTTTTTTTGTAGTGTACTACGTTACTTGGTTCAATTAGGGCCACATTTTTTTTAAATATAAGTGTATGTAAATAATAAGGGGGAAAAAAATCGCCTTAAAATTCAAGTTTGGTGGCTTGTCCCAGCTCCATTTTTTTATATAATTGCGTTCACCAAAGTAACAATTTGAAGTGCAATAAAAAATAAACAATTTCGTATAAGACACATTATCTAAAAACAATTAAAACATTTTAGAAAATCTAATTTAAAAGCACAGGATACTCGATCAAAGTTTGTCACTGATTTTCAATTTTGGTGGGCACTTTCGATTCAATTTTAAATTTTGGTGGCCACACTAGACTTTAAACTAAAATATCTCAAAAAGTTATCGAGATATTCTCAGACCTCTTGAAGATCCTTCTAGCTTGGACTTTCTACTCTTATACAAGTTCCTTATTTTTCACGAAAACAGAAGAAAAAATTTGGCCACCAAAATTGAAGAAAAATGCAATTTGTTGATATTGACCCTAATGCTGCCAGCCTTTTGGGCACTTTTCCTGTTTACAGCAATGTGGACAAATGTTTGATGCCCTTTGATTCCTTCCTCCCCCTTTTTAGGGTTCCGTAGTCAACAAGGAACCCTTATAGTTTCGCCATGTCCGTCTGTCCGCGGCTTAGCTTAGAGACCGTTGCGTTGGTACTAGAAAGCTGTAATTTGGTATGGATATACATATAAACCACGCCGAGAAAGTGGTAAAAAAAATAGTAAAAAAAATTTTTTTTTTGGTTAGCTCCCGAACTCGTAAAGTGGAGATGGTTTCTTTTTTCTCGTCAATCCCATGGTGTTGGGTATCGTTGAAAAGGTCGTTTAATAATATAATGTGAGTTTATGAAAACCATTTTTGGATTCAGGGATCCGTTTGCGGAATATTAAGCTTTAAAGTGCAAATTTTTGTGAGAGTCTTGTGTCCCCACCCCCTGCCAGTTAAATGGTTGGGTTTGGATATGTGAAAAAATTCACGGCAGTAGTATACATATATAACGAAATTAAAATGAAAACTATCACCGCTACGTAGGCTCCGCAAGTTACCGAGTAATAATCGACCAAAGTAAATTTGCAGTTGTAAAAACATGTTCTCTCATACATTCTGTATGGGAGAACAAGTTTTTCAACTACAATGTTAAGTTTGTTTTATAAATCCATCCGAACTACGGAACCCTTCATTGTGCATGGTTCGACATGCACTTGGCCGGTTTTTATACATATTGTTATTTCGTTTATTTCACTTTAAATACATACAAATTATATTTTTAAATATTAGAATAAAAAATATATAAAAACATTTAAAAATATAAAAAGTAGTAGCCCACCGGTATCGGGAACAAGGTCCAAGCTACCGGCGGTCAGGGCTCCAGAGAGAGGAACCTCCTAACAATGCGAGCCGTGTCCAAGAGTACCGCTTTCTGAATCAAGCCCTTAATCCAGCCGCCCAACGAGAGCCTCCATAGGTGTTGGTCGAGACTCTCTCGCAATTAGGCCATTGGCTGATACGACTATCGGCACAATGATCGCAGAGTCCACATCCCACATGTCGACAACCTCGTGAGCCAAGTCAAGATACTTGTTTATCTTTCTCGGCCTTCACGAGGTTTCCGTCATGCGGGACCGTTTTATCAATGATCATTGCGCGCCGCTCTGTTCGATCCACCACCACTATATCAGGCTTATTGGCAAAAATAGTCCTGTCAGTGATGATGGATCGATCCCAGTACAATGTGATATTTCCATTTTCGAGAACTGGGTCGGGCACATACCTGTAGTACGGCACTTCCGGTTCCACAAGGCTGTATTTCAGAGCAAGTTGCTGGTGGATAATCCGTTAGCTAGATGAGAACATCCGGAGATAATGTGACGGATTGATTCTCCCGGTCGGTGGCATGCCCGACAAATGTCAACCGCGCCGTCCTTCACAATATATCTCCGGTAATTGTTCGTCATGATAACTTCGTCCATAATTGCACAGACAAAACCTTCGGTTTCTCCAAAGAGGTCACCGAAACGCAGCCAGGCGACGGACGCTAGTAAATCTACATCGGGTCCATGCAGGGCCCGGAAAAAGCGTCCGTGAAGCTCCTTACTCTGCCATACCTCCTTGCGATCGTTAGTGTCAAGCACTACAGGCTTGCGCCAGTTCTCTTTCGCCAAGGAGAGTTTCGGGGTAAGGCCCTATACATATTGTTATTATAATTTTAAGATAAGTTTATAAATTACGTACACATATCGCGCTGCCTATCTTAAAGTCTTTGTGGTGCAGTGTGATGGGTGCGTGGCGACACTGGTGCGCGTGCGGCGTACGGACGCGGACGTGGCGGAGGTGCACGGCGCGCCGGGCACAGAGGCGCGCGCTGCGCTGGTCGCCTACCGCGTTCTGGCGCCGCGCCTCTACCTGCGCCTCCTGCCCTGTCTGCACGACTCCAACGAATGTAGGTCACTGTTCATACTGTACCGTAATTAAGACTGATTTACTTTGCATTAGTTAAGTAGCGAGTTAGAAAGAAACGAAAAAATAAAGTTTCAGTTTTTCACTTTTTAGTTGTGGTACCTACCCCACACACATTCGAATACCACTACCTGCTATGTAAATAAAACGGTGTTCCCTTGTTTCGCAGACAGAACAGACAGAAATTTCTTAGAATTTCGTTTCGCAGAAAATGTTTCATATAATATTTGGTCTTTGTATTTTTATTTCTAATATTATTGTTTTAACGATTATTTACTTGAATAAAACATATTTCACAGAAGCACAATTCAATGAATTTTATAATGACATTTTTGTCTTTCATTGACTTGAATGTGCCCTGGCGGCTGGGAATGTCATGCTCACTCAAATGTCTCGCTGGTGGTGGCGTATGTGTTGGATCATTTAGCTCCCTTCAAAATGGTTGAGCTGAATGGTGCTGATCCATGCGTCATGTTCGTGAACGGGCGCCGTCAGTTGTGACTGGTCATTTCTTAGCTGCCATGGCTTATTTTAATTTTTGAATTGTGCTTATTTTGTAATTGCGGACGCTTTTAACGTGCTTTCTACATTGTTCTCACATGTATAATTTCAACATGAATAATGTAACCATTATATTGTAACAATATTTTGATTTAAAAGAGTGTCCATGGAGTTTCTTGCCCGTTCTTCTCCATAGGTACCTACTACGCTTTGGAATGGGCAACTAGCTTCATATTTCTGACTGACTGACTCCTTGACAATTCAAAAGTGCCTGTAAATGGTTTAATTGAAATAAATGCTTTGAGTTTGAGTTTGAGTTTGAGTTTGAGTTTTGCAATTTTTCAAATAGTACAATTATTTTTTTACGAATATTGTTTGTCCGAAAATCATTATCCATAACACGTTTGGTATAAACCTCAGGAACCATAATGTTCAAAAATCTATACGGCTAAAACTATTCTGTCATAATATTGAGTATTATAATAATTCAATCTCCTAATTTTGCATAAACTAAAGTAATATGTCCTAAGTATTGTTGTTTCATAATTTATATTATTCCAAATGTTCATTTATAATAAAATTGTTAGCCCTAAAATATTTGCTAAAAATTAGGTTTTAGTGCCACAAACGAACCGCTGTAAATCCGACTCCACGTAGTCTTGTATGCCGTACCCCTAGAGTGTAATATAAAATCGCGTAGGCGCGGAGGGCCGAGGCGTCAGGCGTCGTCGTAAGCTCGCGTGGGACCGCCGCACAGTATTATTTTTGCCTCGAAAAACGGACTTCCCCTTTTTATTAACCTATCCGATAGAACAGGTTATTTTAAAAGTAAGAATAAAATACCGATGTGCCAATTTTACACCAAAAACGAGTAAAAAATTCTTTTATATTTTTTTGAAATTTTTCTAAATTAATTAATTACAAAAAAATACGCATTATTTTACCCTTTTCTTTATTATTTGTAATAAAACCATATTAAATATATTGGAAAAAAATATCCAAAAGAGTACTAACTAGTACAGATGTAAAGAAATTTGCTTTTTTGTGTTTTGAGATTTAGATTTTTCATGGTTGTATCTTTGCTTAGTTGAATTCTATATTTATTGTAAATCATCTGTAGACCACAAACAATCACAAAAAAAAAAACCAAATCCAAATCTCGCGGTATCTCGGAGTTATTCACTTCTAAAGTTTTTTCTGATAATTTTGATTTTAGGGTCACTTCTTCGGGGCACCGGTGTGGGCGCGTTCCATTAGGCTGCGGCCAGCCCGCCGGTTGAACGCGTCCCAAAGGGTCATGGCCATTCGGCTGGCCCGGGGATACCGCACGGTCTCTCGTGAGGCGGCGAGCCTCCTTGCCGGATTACCGCCATGGGATCTGGAGGTGAAGGTCCTCGCGCACATCTGGGAGTGGCGCGAGGAGATGAAGCGCCGGGGCGTAACTCCGCTGCCGCGAGAAATTGCGGCACAGCGGACAGAGCTCCGGCAGGATTTCATGGCGGCATGGAGAGTGCGATTGTCGCAACCCAGTGCTGGGCACGCCACAATTGCGGCGATAAGTCCCCTCTTTGAGGAGTGGCTGGAGAGGCGCCACGGCGTCCTCACCTTCCGCCTGACGCAGGTCCTCACCGGACATGGCAGCTTCGGGAGGTACCTGTGCAGGATTAGGCGGGAGGACAAGCCCGGGTGTCACCACTGTGCGGATCGTCCGGAGGACACGGTGGAGCATACGGTGGAGTTGTGCCCTGCTTGGGCGGAGCACCGCCGTGTCCTCGTGGAGGTGATTGGCGGCACTGACCTCTCGCGTCCGGCCTTGGTCCAGGCCATGGTACGGAGCGAGAGGGCATGGGAGGCGGTCACCTCCTTCTGCGAAGCAGTGATGCTCGCGAAGGAGGAGGTGGAACGCGTGAGGGAGAGGCAAAGCCTGCGCCCTCACGCCCCTAACCGCCGCCGCTGGAGACACCCTGGGCGTCGGGAATCCCAGGCGGATTCCCGGTCACCATAGGCGCGGGCTTGCGGACGGCGAGCAATGGGTAGCTCGCCGTCCGATAAGGACCAGGCCCGGGTCGATGGCGCGTCGTGTTCCACGCGCGCCTCAAAGAGATGTCAGCACACCTGATGGGGTCCGTTAGGACCGATGCCTGCCAGGGTCGCGGAATAGTCCGAAAGGGATACCGGGACCCTGGCAACAGGCAACCGAAGGAACACGGGTGGGTTTTAGTCAGTAAGAGTCTGACACGCCCTTCCGCTCCGCCCAGAGAGGGAGAAGTCATATGATGAATTCCCACCCAAAAAAAAAAAAAAAAAAGGGTCACTTCTTAAAAAATAATATTTTTTGTTAATTTGTAGGTTTAATCCTAACGAGGGCGGACCCCTTCCCCGTACCATAAATTGCCCTTTATTGGATAAACGAAAAATTTGTTTATTGTACGTCATCGTATTTAACGTCGTATGATATTAGTAAACTTACAAATATCCAAGAAATATTATCTAAACTGCAAAAATTGTACATTTACAAAACTACATAGTAGGATTACTAGCTTAATTCCGTTTTCATTTTAATTTAATTTACTTTTTATCTATTTATAAAATAATATGAAAATAGTTGGATTTATCATTAACAATGTGAAAATCAATGAAATTGTAACTTCTTTCAGATAACCATATTATTATGTCCTTTATTTATTTTTACACATTTATTTTACATTTTTAAATATTTCTTAAAAATAAATATATAAAAAACATTTAAAAATATCAAAAAGAGTAGCCAACCAGTATCGGGAATTAACATTTCCACAAAAAAAAACATTTAAAAAAATACGGTTTTGTGCGAACCCTAGCGCCTAAATTTCAGAATCCTGTAAATCCTAGATAACATAAGATTTGGATATGATATTTTAAATCGGTACTTCTTAGTGACAAAGCAACAGCTTGTATCGATATTGAATCCAAATGCCATGAAATAAGCCCATAAAAAAATAAAATCGAAAATATGTAAAATTCGTTGTAACTCATACACGTTTAACGATAAAAATTTAGCGTTTGCTTGATAATTTACTTAATATAAAGCATCAAGTAATTGCAATCAAAGATATAACAAAAACGGATTGGATCTGAAGCTATTGCGATTTCTATGGTTTTCATGGAAACCATAGAAAAAAAATGAAAAATTTATATCTCCTGATTGGGACAAAATCGTCAAACGGGTATTTTACTCTTACTTTTAAAATAACTTGTTCTATCGGATAAGTTAATAAAAGGGGGATGTCCGTTTTTCGAGGCAAAAATAATACTGTGCGCCGGAGCCCCGCAGCGCCGCACTATAGGAAAATCGCGTATGTTTCGTCTCAAAACTCCGTATCTCAGTTGTTTCATAACTAAATGAGCTATAATTTTGCTCACATATACTTGGATGTATAAAGTTTAATGGAAATAATTTTGATTTTGAAAATTCTGTTTATTAATTAATTTTAAAAATAAAACTCCAAAAAATTGCATGAATTCTATAATAAAAAACAAGAGTTCACTTTTTTTGTAATTAACATAAAATGGAATATAAATAGTACCAAAAGAGAAAAAAAAAACCGGCCAAGTGCGTGTCGGACCACGCGCAATTAAGGGTTCCGTAGTTGTGATGTATTTACCATGTTTTTTTAAGACCATAGACTTCTTATAGCATAAGCATAATCAGCCTATAATGTTCCCACTGCTGGGACACAGGCCTCCTCTCTATGAGAGGGAGCGGGCCGTAATCTACCACGCGGACCCAGTGCGGGATGGTAGATGTCACATGTCTTCGAATTTTTGTTCTAGGACATGCCGGTTTCCTCACGATGTTTTCCTTCACCGTTTTGAGAGCAGTGGCGATGAAATAATTTACACAAAGTAAAGCGCCTGTCTGGGTTCGAACCTACGACCTACGACTCGTAAGTCGTGGCTGTTACCACTGGGCCACCACTGCTCCGACTTCTTATAGGTTGTCCTATAATCTATAAGTATAGAAATATTTTGTGTATTTTTTTCAAAATTTTTGGCTCAGTAGTTTCGGAGATAAGGGTTGGGAATGGTCAATTTTCATCAATTTTCTTAAATATCTTTACATGTATTTATTCTAAAATTATAAAAAAATGCATTGAAATCCTCGCAACAAGTCCTTTTATTTGATATAACACGGCACAGTTTTCAAAACTTTTTTTTTTTTCTTCATGGCACCTCAGAAGTGACAGATGAATGTGTAACGAAAACAAAATTTGTTTTCGTTACACATTCGTCTTAGGGTTATAGAAATACATATGTGTATCAAATTTCAACTAAATCGGTCCATTGAATTCGAAGCAAATTGGCTGTGACTTTTCTTTGTTTTTTCTGAAGATTCTTCGTATGGTTTCGAAGGTCTGCCACCACTACTTCCAGACGTATTAGGATCATTAACCTTGACTCGACGCTCTAGTGGAACACGAAATTGACTATTTAGCCCGTTGAAATTCTTACTTTCAAAGCGATCTTTGATCCGAGATGCATTTCTCCAGCGTTCGTTACATTTAGATACCAAGTTTCTTTGAATGTACAAAATTTTCGGTGTATGGTGACAAATTGAAGTTTCCTTGTAAGTAATCTTCTATATTAAGTCCATTTATCAACATATTGCACAAGTCTCGTCTACTACACACAAATTCACCCATTTTTCAAATCAGTCAACTTCTGCGAATATTTGTAGATAGATATGAACTGCAACTGAATGTCTGACCAACAACTGTGAATTTTTCAGGGTTACCTTCCTTTTATAGGACAAGGAAATGGTGCCATGTGCAAAAAGATAAGAAACTAATAATTGCACTCTTCCCATAACCAACCTGTTTTTAATTCGACCCTAATAGATAAGTGACCATATTTTATCAAGTAAGGTGGTCAAAACTGTATCAAAACCACAATGAACTATAATAATACTCATCACTGTAATGAACTTCTTATCAATTTGACCTTAAAAGTGATTTTAAGAGAAATAAAAAGAAATTGAAAAATATATAATTTTTATCTCGTGATATGTTTTGGCACCGTGTCAGAAAAAGAGCAAGTATGAGCAAGTTTTTTTTTTCTCCTTGCCTAATCTAATGTATAAACAAAAATGTCGACAGTGGCAAGCAGTGGCAAAGGGTACACGTCTCGTTAAAAAGAAATGAACCCTAAATACCATACCATCTTAAACTCTATTGATTCATTTTATTTTATCATACCAATATCAATAATCTCTTACGTACATTTCTATCAAAAACTTTCGAGTAATGTGGCGTTGAATTGTAGTAAAGTAGTGCATCAAAATAACGTTATTGAACATGAGTTCACTTTGATGCCTATTTCTAAACATTACGATAAACATCAAAAGAAAAAAAAAAAGCGAAAATAAAGCTTATCTATTAGACTAAATTAATTTATTATTTTTATTCCATATCAACGACTTTCACGTGAAACGGTTTTGAGACGGATTTGTATTGGGCTTTCCCATAGTGCGCCGGAGCCGTGACAGAAACCATGCTTGCTGCATGTTGCATGCTCGCTTGTATACTGCATGCTTGCTTGCATGCTCACTTGAATGCTGCATGTCTGCTTGCATGCTGCATGCTTGCGTGCATGCTGCATTCTTGCTACATGCATGGTGTATGCTTGTTTGCATGCTTCTTACAGTGGACGCGGTGTTGTTATTTTATAAGAGGGTACATGAGCATTTTGTCAAAGGTATAAATTTAAACATTTAGAATGTGACACTCGATGAAATGTTTTTCTTGGTAATATGTTTTATATAAACTTAACAATATGAGGATAAAGAATATTTGACTTGTCATTCTATGATATGACTAAATATTGACTACTTCCGTACCGAAATTAAATGTCTTTGTAACAAAAATCAATGTATTAAATTTCTTCAAAGTAAATATTCTGCATATTGATTATTCTATGAAATGATAATATGAGAAAAAAATTATGTGAAACGAAATTCTATGAAAATGTAGTCTATAAAACAACGCACAACCAAATAAAACAGACAGACAGACTGACACACGAGTGATCCTATAGGTATCCTGTCCGTTTTTTTGTCCTTTTGAGGTACGGAACCCTAAAAATACCCGTTTATATGAATTTGTTCATTTATTTGAGTTGGGAGGTGACTGATACTTAAGCCTATCTTTAGTTAATAATGTTTGGGTTTTGGCTTCTATACCGGAGTAAAAAATTAGTTAAGAATCGATTGCAGAGTGCATTTTTTGACGAAATAAAGTAAAGGGCGGGCGTTTCGGGGGCTGCGTTATGTCATTTTGACGTTCAATGCTAATTCTGAGCCTAATTTGAATAAATGATTTTTGTATTTTGAATCATCTTGTAATCGTAATAAAGATGCTACGCCGGCAGGCTCGGGGTGCAAAGTGGACGAGGGCGCACTGGGCAGCCGGCGCGGCACGGCCACGCTGCGGCCGCGGCAGGCACTCACGCTGGGGCGCCACACATGCTACCGCCTGCTCCTCACCAACGTCACGCCGCTGCCCACTGCCGTGCACTTTGACAGGGACCACGGTGAGCGCTACTTGCAATATTTTCCACGTAGTAATTGGGTAACGACATACGTAGAATTTTTTCCGATTATATTATAGTCTTTGGTGCAGTAGTTTGAGCTGTGCGTTGAAAGATCAGAAAGTCAATCAGTCACCCTTACCTTTTAAAAATAATAGATTACCTACTTTGTTTACCATTTGAGTTGTATTATTATTTTAACTAACGTGATTTGATAATAAAATTACTTTGTTATTTTCTTACGAGTATCTATCTCATCTTATGCGAACAGCTCAGAACTTTTGCCAGCGTGCATTTCCATAAATGCATGTATCGCAACTACACTGGTCAGAAAATAAACCGGGCCACGCGCTACCTTGGAACTCTGATTCGATTTTCTCAAAAAGTATAAAACTTACAACTATCAAAGTTATACCTACAGAAAATGCATTTCATGATGATTAAAATTAATGGAAACTCATTGGAATTAATCAATATATTAAGTGCTTATTAAGGATTTTGCAAAGATGAGTCGTTTTTCAGTCGTGTTAATCGTTAGTACATAATTATAAAATGAAAAACGAAATTAAAGCCAGAAACAAAGAAAAAGTAAAATAAAAGTTTTTAATCAGTATTCAGTATTCCCTCCCCTTGCTCGCATAACTCGGATAACAGTATTCATCGATCTCACGAGCCTGACAATGAAATCTTGAGGAATTGCATTCCACTCCCCTTCAATTGCGATTCGCACCTCTGGAAGCCTTGTTGGAGCAGGTACCCGGGCTCGAACCCGACGTTTCAGCTCATCCCATAAATGTTCTATCGGATTCAAGTCCGGGCTTCGAGCTGGCCAGTCCATCGTACAAATACCGACGTTGCGTAGATACTGGGTCACCACATGAGCAACATGAGGCCGTGCATTATCATGCATCAACTGTATATCCTGCCAACTGTATAACCTGCGTAAGGTGGCAGATGATCTGCAAGGATTTCAGTAATGTAGCGATGAGAAGTCAATCCACGTGTTCGGCCCGTCGGTTCGATGAAAACTAACGCTGTATGTGCGGTTAACGACATGCCGCCCCAGACAATTACAGATCCTCCTCCATAAGCAAGTTTCCTCGATGCAACACTGAGAATAACGTTCTCCAGGGCGACGATATTCTATCTGACGTCAATCACTTTCATGTAGACTCACCCTGGTCTCATCAGTGAAGCGTACATTACGCCACTGCTCTAACGTCCAATCCCAATGCTCTAGAGCAAATTCAAGTCGGGCTACCGTTAATGCTGGGCCTGTTGCAGCTCTCTTTGGAGTCAGGTTCCGTTCAGCAAGTCTCCTTCTGACGGTTACTGAACTTATAACCACTTGACGTTCGTCACGCAGACTTTGTTGGACTTGAACTGCGTTGAGGCGGCGATTTTGCAAAACAGTAAGTTGGATCATCTGCTGCTGATATAGCACTAGGTCGGCCCGTACCTGGACGGTAATCGAATGCTCCAGTCTCTAGGTATCGTCTGTAAACTCGTTGCACCGAAGATCTGCTGATTCGAAGTCTTCGAGCGACCTCAAGTTGCGCAACGCCTGCTTGAAGTAGTGCTACAGCTTGAGCTGCTTCCTAAGGTGTCGTATTGATTATTGACCGAAAAAAGCAAATACACGCAAAATTACAAGAAATATTTATTTATATATTGTAGAAAAAAAGAACGCCAATCGCGAACTCATTCAAAACAGAGCAAATCGCTAGCATTGTGTTTGTTGCTTAATTACAATGTGAGTTGATGGTACCTTAGAATAAATTTATAGGCATTTTAATGGGCATGAAACGCACTTTCTTTAGGTATAACTTTGATAGTTGTAAGTTTTATACTTTTTGAGAAAATCGAATCAGAGTTCCAAGGTAGCGCGTGTCCCGGTTTATTTGCTGACCAGTGTATTACCAGTTAGTACATGTTCGACTACCAATCGTGTAACTCAAACCAAACCAGATCAAACCATCACAGTGCTAGTGTAGTTTAGATTTACCATTTGATGAAGCCATTTTATTGTGTATCATTAAACCAGTGTCATTTAATTAAATCCCGAACTCAATATGTACGAAAAGAATATTTTTTACATAACGGTAAGTAGCGCAACAGGAAATTATATAAAAGCAGCACGTGCAAGTAATTTGCAGACAAACAGAGTTGGAAGCAAGGACAATTATTATACAGACTATTTGTACAGCTTTGTACACTCAAACCTCAGAACACTCAAAGGTGTAAAGGGCTGAATTTTAATGAAAACGTTGTGTCTATGTTATTCTCCGCGGGTCCCTCCGTCTCAAAATAGAAAGGTACTACAGCTGAAGGTCGCATCTATACAACGAGTGAAAACAGTTCATTTTTGTTTTCCACCTAGTTCCAGTTCATTTTTGCTGTCCTGGTAGTTTGAATAAATAAACAATTAGGACAGTTGAATTTTAAAACATCTATCGATATTATTTATTTATACGAATCCTTCATGCTCTTCTCTATGTTTCATCGTGGGTGCGTTTCGAGGATTACTTTAGGTGCGCTTCATTTGTTGCGTTTCAAAGTAGTTGCGCTTCGAGGAATACCCCTACGTTGGGCTCAAACAAATGCCAGTCGTGAACGTGCTTCCACGCGCTATGTGTGCGTGCATTTTTGCTCGTTGTATGGAGCCAACCTTCTGTACTTATCTACTTAGTGCTTCAGTGTTCGCACGAGTTACCGATGTTTGGCAGATGGCGAGAGTTCGCGACAACTCGAGTACTTCCCTTACTTCTGGGGCGCGTGTTATTGCTCTCATGTGCGGCTGTCCGCCTGTAGCACTTAGGACATAGGGATGAGCTGAAGCGACGATTACCTTGGGAGTCTTGCAAACATCCCCATTGCTTTTTAAGGTTCCGAACTTAAAAGAAAAACTGAACTTTTATAAGTTTTTTGTCCGTCTGTCACAGAGGTTTTTCTCGAGATCTATGCAATGTAGGAATTTGAATTTTGGCATATTATTTAGGTCTCGGTAACTGACATGTAGATGGCAGATTTATTAATAACGCACAATACAGCAATTACGGCCCACCAGCGACCATTCCACAGACTACTCAGTGTAGTTTGGTTCGAAACCTTAATTGTGTAAGCCCGACTCGCTCTTGGCCGGTTATTCATAGTACAGGAAATCTATCACCTATATATATAAAACAAAGTAGAGTTTGTTCAAGCACTTATAACTCGAGAACTGCTAGACCGATTTTGATGATCTTTGATTTGTTGGATTTGTCTCCGCCTAGAATAGCAGAATAACTATTAAAAAAGGGAAAATTCACGAAAAAAAAATATGAAAGGAATTCATTTTCTCATACATTCTGTATGGAATGGCTTTTTTGAGGTTTACTAATGTTTGCCATAATTTCATATGCCATAATTTTATATACCATAATTTCATATGCCATAATTTCATTAGACATAACGCTTCAGTTGCCATAATCGTCAAATGACATAAAATCATTTTCCATAATTTCATTAGTCATAATCGATCAAGTGTCATAATATTTATTTGCTATATTTTTCATTTTCAATAATGTCGTTTTCAATACCATTTATTCATCATAATTGACCGAGCGAGCGTAGCGAGCGAAGCGTCTCTGCATCAAGTCTGGCAAATCGGCAAGTTTGTCATTTTGTACGTACTCGTCTACAGGTCGTATTTTACAACCGATCTGGACGAAATTTAATGTACAAGGTATAAGGATTTTTTTGTAATTTTAAATCTTCGGGGATTTTTGATTGGAGGGCTACTTCCCTCAAAATGGGGCATAAAGGGGGCTACTAGATATCTCCGCCTTATGAGATCCGATAACGATGGATCTTTTTAACTTTAAGTAGGTCTCAAAATAAATTGGTGAAGATCTGATATAGTGGGGTATTTAGTGTCGTCAACCTTGCAAATCTTCAACAAAGGAAGCCGCTTGGCACAGGCGTACCTAGTGGTCATCTGAGCTGATTTAGCCCTGTACCCACGTGGTACCACCCTGCAGTTAGGTGGGGGAGGGGGGGGAAAAACCCATCTACCGCTGACAGCAACCAGTGTAGAACATTACTATTTACAAAAAAGGACAGACAGCTGGAGATTTCTCAGGGAGAGGACATGGAGTCAACTTTTAGAACCAGTACCTACAGCCTAGAGCCTGTGTGGACCACCCTACCCCAGCAGCCGCTACTTGCATCGAAGCAAACAAAAATGCGCAGCAGCGGAAACTGTTAATAAATTTTGTTATATTTTTTTACTCATATTTACTAAAACTGTACTATTATTCTTTATTTCATTATTATTTTTAGTAAACTAAACGTTCTTTTGAAGTCAAATAATGGGAATGCCGAATTGAACTCGCATTTTTTTTTAAATAAGCTGGAATAGTGGTTATCTCAGAGGCATTTTTTTTTTTTTATATTTTGAGTTATTTCTAGATATTTCTTTAAGAATACTACATGAAGCAACTATACTAATCAGTGTCATTATTAAACAATAAGTGCCAAATCCTATCCAAAATACGCAAATCTCCTATCGCAGCTCCGCCGCTCGACATAAATGATTTTTTTTTGACACATTTATAAGTTAAATCTATTACCAAAGTTTATGTTTATATATTCTAGATAAACAGGGCTATTTACTCCAATTTTTTTTATAAAGCGTAATCTCGTAATTATATTTTGTAAGAATTTATATTTTTTTTCTTTCTATTTTTGCGCCTTACACTCTTTTTTTCTATGAACGAGTGAAAATGTTGTTCCAGAAATGAATTCCTTGTCTTTGAATTATACGAAAACGATACCAAACACGACCTATTTGCGAAACTTTTGCAGATATCGACGTAAGAGTGCAACGCGGTAGATAGGTTTCCCCCCCCCCTCCCCCACCTACCTGCAGGGTGGTAGCACGTGGGAACAGGGCTAAATCAGATCAGATGACCACTAGGTATGCCTGTGCCAAGCGGCTTCCTTTGTTGAAGATTTGCAAGGTTCTAGAAAAATCATGTCACTAAATACCTGACTAATAAGCATCTTCGGCGTGATGAGCAGAATAGCTTCTCAAAATGCAAAAAATGGCTCACTATTTATTAAAACCTATTTGTTTATTTTTGTACAAATTTTTGCTAATAATTTGGCTGGCCTACAAATTTTTGCTCATAATTTTTCTGGCTTTTATGGTTCTGTAGTATTCAACAAGGTCTATCCGCGGCTTAGCTCAGAGTATCTTAGTACTGGAAAGCTGTAATTTGGCATGGGTACCTATACATTAAACACACAAAGTGGTAAAATAAACTCATGCTAAATATATTTTTGTAGGGTACCTCCCTACGCGTAAAGTGGGGATGATTTCTTTTTCTCATTACTGTCCCATGTTATGGGGTGTCGTGTGGGTGTGTAAAAAATATTTTTTGATTCAGGGATCCGTCGCGAAATATTAAGCTTTAAAGTGCTATTTTTTGTTAGAGTCAAGTGCCTCTGCCATTTAAATGGTTGTTTTTGGATATGTGAAAAAAATCACGGCAGTATAACCAAGTTAAAAGGAAAGCTATCACAACTAAGTATCCTTTACAAGTTAACGAGTAATAATCGACCAATTGACATTTTGCAGTTGGAATGTATGGGAGAACATGTTTTTCAACTACAACGTTAAAAGTTTGTTCTTGGGAGATAAAATATTTCAACTACGGAACTCTTTGTTGTGCGTGATCCACGCACTTGGCCGGTTATATTACTCAAATTAAATTATAATTTGACGTATTGTTATCATTCTGTATTTTTTTTTGACAGGAAAAAATGTATTAGGTTTTATCATGAAGAGCGTTGTGTAACGGCTAGGGCTTTGCAGGTAGGCTGCGCAGACCGTTAACGGATAGGTAGGTAGTTTATGGAGGTAATTCAAACCAGATGGTAAGTTAATACATGTATTTAGAATGCATCTAACACTAGACCTCAGCTAGGTCGCGGGTAAGGTCGCACTGTTCAGTCTTAGCACTAACACACTTAAAACTAAAAGAATTGTACTTCCTTGCACTTAGTTTCAGCGGGAGGCCGGCAGGGCCTTCGTTAGAGGCCGGTAGGCCTTCGATAGAGACCGGCAGTACGTGTCGGCGACACGTGGTCAACGGGCCAGCAGAGGCCCGCAGGTAGCTAGCGGGGTAGGCCGCAGGTAGTCGGTGACACGTGGTCAACAGGCCTGCAGAGGCCCGCAGGTAGCTTGCGGGGTAGGCCGCAGGTAGTCGGTGACACGTGGTCAACAGGCCTGCAGAGGCCCGCAGGTAGCTTGCAGGGTAGGCCGCAGGTAGTCGGCGTTTCGGGGTAGACCTCGCAAGGTCTCGGTAGCGTACGTTGGCTGTTGCCTACGCGTCCTGTCCCCAGCCGGAACGTCGAACCCCTAGGTCGGGGTACGTAGAATCCTGAGGATCAGGGAATAGCTTCTATCAGCTAGGCGAGCGGATATCGAAAATGCTGAGCGTCCTTCGGAAATTAGTGTTGTGCCACGTTTTTAGTGATGTGGTTAGGAACTTACTAATTGTGATATATTTAGCACCACTCGACTATTTCCTCTGAGAACCCTCACAACGCTACAGTACCCCGGCTGCAGAGAGAGGATTTTACATAATTAAAATCCGCTAGAACTTAATTTACCTTACTACTGTTCCATCCTTTCATCGGTTCAGAAGCCAGCCAGTCACAACTTTGGCTGGATTCCTACCCGATGTGATGGTGTTACATGATAACTCTGGTGACTCTTCCTGTTGAAGTACACAATAAGGAGTGGTAGTGTAGGTACCTCACTTGGTGTGTTTGTCCCTAGGGTTAGTGTATGCATGTAGGTGATTGCTTTGTATGTGCCTGCTGCTAATTGTCAAGTGTAAGTTAGTAGTGTGGGTAAGTGTGTTAGCGGGGTTGATTAGGTTAGTGGTGGTAGACTAGGGTGTTAATGTGTTAGTGGGCTAGGTTTGGTTAGTGGTGGTTTGTTTGGTTAGTGATGGTAGGTTTGGGGGGTCTAGTGAGTTAATAGGGGTAGGTTAGGTTAGTGGGGTAGTGTATAGGTAGGGGTAGGTTAGGGTAGTGGGGTAGTGTGCTAGTAGGGGTAGGTTAGGTAAGTGGGGTAATGTGTATTGGTGCGGTCACCTCAGTTGTAGGTGCCGTCTTTAAGATGTTCATTTGAACATGACATAAACAACACAACAGTTAAGGGTAGCTACAATAGTGACCTGCTCTGCAATAACAAATAGACATCCCTTGGGATCCACAGCTTCCGCTAGAGCGCCAGTGCAGCATATACTATTTATAGTTTTAGGTAACAGATAGACAACACAAAAGCTAAGGGTAGTTATAGTAATGAACTGCTCTGCAATAATAAATAGTCATCCCTTGGGATCAGCAGCATTCCTTAAAATAGCGCCAGTGAACAATAGCATAGTTTATGTCAGGTTATAGATGTAGGTTATTTTAAGTTGTAGATATAAATAGTGTATTTAAGTTTTATTTTGATGTAGTTTTATTTTAATATTTAGTATTCATTAGTATTCCCATAATAACACGGATATTAGAAAAGATAGACTAGCAACAGATCAGATTTTAGTAGGTAGTTACTGTTGTAGTCCAACCCAAGTCCCAACAGTACAATGCAAACACAAGACTAGAATTTATGGTCCAGCCCAGTGTGTAGGTTTTATTTAATACAATAGTTTCACTCTTAACCGCACTGGAATACCAACAATTACATAGATAGATAGTTTACATAAATAGATAAGTTTGGTTTAGGCTTATTTAGGGAGTAACCATCCGCTCCTGCATGGGCTTATTTATAGAGTTGCACCGCTCTTTAGAGTATAGATATGTAATAGATAGGAAGATTGGTTTAGGCTTATTTAGGGAGTAACCGACCGCTCCTGCAAGGGCTTATTTATAGAGTTGCAACCGCTCTTTAGAATAGAATTGATAGTTAGTACATATACATAGATTAGGTTGCTTAGGGTACCAATGGTTTAGAGCCAATTGATAAAGCATAACCAACAATCAATGGGGTAGACCATATGATCATTACAACTAGGGCGGTTAGGCCGATAGTTATAGAAGGGTAGGTGATGAATGGGGTAGGGCCATCATCAATTCCGACTGTGGCTGTAGGACCAATAGTCATGATAGAAGGGTAAGATGAATGGGGTAGGGCCATCATCCTATATAACTGTTTGGATTTACCAAAAAGTTCGAAGTTTAGAGAGTAAGTATGATAATTGTTGGTTATATTTAGACAGTGGGTAGTTGTAGTGGGTGAGTGCTAATAATTTTTAGTAGTTTGTGGGGTAGGTTGTGTAAAGTTTTGGTAGATCTGTGTTTTATGTAGTGGTTGTCAGCTGTTTATTTAGTTGATATAGGTAGGTTTAGTTGAAAATTGAAAATAGTTTAGTTTAGATGTCTATGTAAATAATTGTCGTTTATTGTTAATTTTATAGTAAGACAACAATTCAATTATTATTAGATTAACTTGTTTGTTTAGTGAATAATAAGTAGGTGTAGGAAATAATAGTATTGCAATATTGTGTATTGTTATATTTTTCAATGAAGGTAGTAGTGGTTCATTGTTAGAGTAGAAATAATACAATTTAAATTTATTTGCAACAGTATTTTAAGAATTGGTATAATCTTTAGGTAGTTATATTTTATTGCAGTAGTTGTGTAATTAATTTATGTATTTGTGATTAGAAATTCCATAAAAGTTAGCAATGTAGTATTTGGTAAGTATATTTAAAGTGACAGCTGTCTTTCGAGTTTTATTTCATTGGCCACAGTAGTTATATTGTTGTTTTATTATTTGTGATCCAGTAGATTAGTCATTAAGATTGTAATCAGTAAATAGTGTTTTTCAGTTGATTTTAAATGATGTAGGTATGTAGATAAAATAAGTTGAGTTTATTGGTAGTTCTAAGCAAAGTTTAAATTTTGGTTAGGTCATAATTTTAGTAATCACAATATGTTTGTAGTTGTATTATCACAGTTTTAGCTTTGTAATAGTATGACAGGTATCATTACGTTATGTAGTAGTCTCTGGTTTACTTTCTAGAAAAATATGCATTTCACCGCTGCCAGCACTGAGTTTAAGTTTTTTAGATGTAGATTAGAAGTAGATATAATTACACATCAGGTGAGTTCCCATTATGTACACAGATAGTATTAGATACATACAAGTAGTTGTCACAGTCAGATTGGTACATAAAAAGAAGAACTTAAAACTATACCGCTATGATGGTATATGAGCAGCGTGCTAGGGCTCAGTCCAGAACAGTGTTAGGTTTGGTAGATTTAGCGTTGGGCGCCACTGTAACGGCTAGGGCTTTGCAGGTAGGCTGCGCAGACCGTTAACGGATAGGTAGGTAGTTTATGGAGGTAATTCAAACCAGATGGTAAGTTAATACATGTATTTAGAATGCATCTAACACTAGACCTCAGCTAGGTCGCGGGTAAGGTCGCACTGTTCAGTCTTAGCACTAACACACTTAAAACTAAAAGAATTGTACTTCCTTGCACTTAGTTTCAGCGGGAGGCCGGCAGGGCCTTCGTTAGAGGCCGGTAGGCCTTCGATAGAGACCGGCAGTACGTGTCGGCGACACGTGGTCAACGGGCCAGCAGAGGCCCGCAGGTAGCTAGTGGGGTAGGCCGCAAGTAGTCGGTGACACGTGGTCAACAGGCCTGCAGAGGCCCGCAGGTAGCTTGCGGGGTAGGCCGCAGGTAGTCGGTGACACGTGGTCAACAGGCCTGCAGAGGCCCGCAGGTAGCTTGCAGGGTAGGCCGCAGGTAGTCGGCGTTTCGGGGTAGACCTCGCAAGGTCTCGGTAGCGTGCGTTGGCTGTTGCCTACGCGTCCTGTCCCCAGCCGGAACGTCGAACCCCTAGGTCGGGGTACGTAGAATCCTGAGGATCAGGGAATAGCTTCTATCAGCTAGGCGAGCGGATATCGAAAATGCTGAGCGTCCTTCGGAAATTAGTGTTGTGCCACGTTTTTAGTGATGTGGTTAGGAACTTACTAATTGTGATATATTTAGCACCACTCGACTATTTCCTCTGAGAACCCTCACAACGCTACAGTTGGTACATAAATAATAAAATATTTTCATACGCAAACGAACGCGCAACGCAAACGAAATTTGTATGATACGTAAACGAACGGTAAAATTAATTGAGTGCGCACACTGAATACGTTTTTCTCCATCAAGTAGTGTTGCGGTGATATCGCATTGAACACACGAAAAATCCCAACAAGTTCGGATTGTTTGTGGACGTTAATACAACCCGTGCGCATTAACATGGCACCTGGCTCAATGACGTTTGTACCTCTCACGGCGACGGCGGGGCGCTGCGCGGGTAGCAGGGGGAGTATTGAGTACCGAGGCAGGCGCCATGTTAATGCGTACGGGCTGTACATACACTACGTACATACACGTACTAAACCGAACCCAGTCGTGCGCTCCCTTAAGGTGTCCAAACATTGCTCGGCAAGAGCGTGGCTGCAACACGCGGCGTTTGCAGGACACATTTCTGCCGCGCCACGCTCTGGTATGGACTAAACCGACGAATGTTTGCGCGACAGACAGGCGCGCCGCGCACTTCAGTTGGCAAGAAAGCGATTGCGTAACTCTGCTCATAATTCTTCCAAACACAGCAGGTAGACAGAAAAGGTCGCGCGCGGCAATCGTCCAAAGACACGCGCGGTTACCGCGCACGGTTGCCGCTCAATGTATAAACCTTTACACGCAATGTGTTTTTGCCTGTTCAAAAGAGTTAATTAATTCCTGTTCAAAAGAGTTAATGAAAATAGGGTGTAGGGACACTCCAAAGTTTCGAACTACTTTCGAACGGACCCGTATTTACGTACGTTGCTGGACTTAGAGAGTAGGTTTTACCTACTTTGATACCTTGATTCAGAAATAAACTCTTGAGATCCGCACAGACAGATTTTAATATTATCATGACATTTTTAAATAATTAGACTCGGATTGACATTATAACTTATTGTATTAATATTAGCATGCCATTGTTTAAGGCAAACATGATGATCTGTTTTTTATATTTACGTTTAACATCTCTTGCATGCTGACAATTTGTGTTGTAAATGATTATCTTATATCTTATCTTATCTTAAAAACGCGACTAACAGTGTGATTATTTTTGCGCGACTTACTAAAGGTTAATCGTTGCAAAAAGTATGTGCCCGCGAGGTCTACTGTTTGCAGAACTAATAGTATTAATTTACCCATATTAGCACAACAATGCTAGTTCAGTACAATCGCCTGCAATTTTGATGTTATGTTAAACTGTATAATTTTGCTATTAACATATTCATAGAAAAATGGTTTATGCTGCATGAAAAAAAGGCAAACACAAAAAAATAAAAAAATAAAAATGCAGCAGCCATCGTTTCTGTCACGGCTCCGGCGCTGCGGGGCTCCGGCGGTCCCACGCGAGCATATCGTCGCAGATGGTTTAACTTTAACGCTCAGCACCGCAGCCTCGTCTGCAGCGGCGAGCGTTTCAACCAGCTGCTCCTCAACTCGCAGGCCGCCTCGCCCTCCCACGCCGATTTTAAGTTAATATGACATACGTTATTAATAAAAATGATAATATGGCAAGTAAATATTATGACTGAGGACGATTATGGAAAACAATATTATGGCAAATGAAATTATGGCAAACAAGACAATACCCTTTTATGATGATATCTTGGTAGATAGGTAGGTATGTAAGGTATGTATGAAGGTAGGTAGGAGGTAGGTAGGTAGGTAGGGTAGGTAGCTAGGGTAGGTACGTCGTAGATAAGTACTTAGTGCTACCCGTGCAAAGCCGGGGCGGGCAGCTAGTAAGACATAAATTCCGGTTATGTATTCCTATAAGACTAATCTAAGGCCCGTTAAAACAAACATACCGTCATTCAATATTCAGATACATATTCAACATTCTGAGCGTTCTACCAACAAGACTCTTTGCCGTTTCTTTACTAGTTTCTTCGTTACTTCACAAACATTGATACTCGGTGCAAATTTTTTTTTTTCATGCACAGGATAGAAAGGTAGATATCCTTCTCCTGGCAATTAGAGCGTAAGTAATCCTCTAAGAGCGCACAACATAGACGGTCCGTCTGTCTGTGTGCCGTCTCAGCCGTTCAGTAAAGGCGATATCGCGGGCGCGATAGGCAGCGTATCCCTTGTCACGCCCGCGATATTGCGCCTGTTTGTGAGAGTCTTTACGCTCCACCGTGTTTTCGCAGGGGCCCTAACTCCCCGAGGCTTTTTATAAAACTTTCGCTGTTACTTGCTCAACATGTTTTTACAGAAACACTCAGAGAGACACCCTACATTATATCTAACGTTTTAATGTGATGACAACATTATCTTGTTTACTTTCATTCCTCATAAAATAATAATATTTTGCATTGAGACTATCTTGATGAAAATTCTAATATAAGACAAAGTTAATAGTAAAATTTAATGAAATAGCTGATTTCAAATTAAAACACAATTAATTTTTGAATGTTCGTAAGACATTGGCTCTCATTAAATGTTTGCTAACTCCGTTTGTTACAGTTAATAAGGAAAATGGCTGTAATTTAATTAAATGATAAATAATTTATTTTCTGTAAGTGGGTTTGTACAAACACTTTTACACGTCAATCACATTTTTAAAACTAGATGAGGTCGGTGTTTCCTATCTGACTACTCTGAGAAGAAAAGCCAAAACAAACTCAGAGGTCACAGTCTCTTTTAAAGTCCAGATATAATCTTGGTCAGATCATGTGAAGACCATGTAGATTGGTGTCTGAAATTGTCTTTTGAGGAAAGAACCTTCACACAATAGAATACCGTATGACATTACACTATGAAAATAGCTAAAGTACACTAAACGGGCTGTCTCTATGTCAGTTAAATTACGAATTTTTCTAACAACATATGCTGCGGAGCTTAGTTTTTTTGACACTAAAACAAAAGAAAACTAAAACAAACTTAAAGCTTTGTGTTTCGCTATAACATAACATTGCTTGTTTTTATCGGATGCCGGCGACGTTTCAATGAAAACCAATTATAATAAAAAAGCAAGCGAGTCATGATGAATAATTCCCTTTCTTCATGACGTATAAAGTATGGAAGAGAGGCGACTCGTGTTCGCGTTGTGCGCACAATGAGCGCGGTTCGGATTGTTTGGCGTACAATAGCGGCGAATTGCCTCGACTGTGCCGTAACATTAAAGATAACAGAATTCCCACTCCCACCAATATATTTTATTAGTGTAAGTAAATTACGACTACTTGTAGAAAACACATATTTGTATATAATACGCATTCTACATGTCGCTTGAACGTTAATTTACTTGCGTTGAGTACTTACAACTTCAAGCATTTCAATCCAACGCGACGCGATATAAACTACTAGCTTCTGTCCGTGACTGTTTTATTTATTTATTTAATACTTTAAGCACACAAATGTACAGAGGCGGACTTAATGCCACAGGCATTTTCTACCAGTCAACCTTTGGGTGAATGCAGAGACAAACGTATTTTAACATGACATAATGATATAACATATAATAGGACATTATAAAAAATGCCCTGGCAGTTTGAAATATGCCCAATATGAGAGGGCAGTGTGATAACAACTATTGAATATAATCAAATCGAACGGGCATTTTTTATAATGCTAGTCACCTATCATTGGGGCAGCACAATTAAAACAAGGTTTTATTACTATTATTTTTATTTCAAACGTAAAATATATATTTAAAATCCTTCCCCCGACGCGACGACGCTTGGATCAAAATATTACCTACAACTTTTATATTAAACATCAAGGGCCAATACATGTTATTTTTTTTCCTTTTTAAATGCTTTTTTTTTGTCGGGGGTTTTTTTAATATGTAATTTTATTACATGGCTCATGAAAAACATTATATAAACAGTAGTATTCGTCTTCAACGAACTCATCCACGTAGAAATTTAGAATTCAAATAAACAAAATAAATTTGAACGCAGCTGACAGCATTAGCCATCAGCGGTGTCATCTGTTAAATCTCTCTTTTCAAAATCGTGCGCTCGCGACGACACGTAAAATCGTGTGAAATTCTTGAAAATCATCAAGTAATTATAATAAATAAAACGTTAGTATGTCCAGTTCGGACTCGGACGATGATTTACATAAAGAAATTTCAAGCATGAAGAAGACATTGAAAAGATTGTCTCGCCGAAGGCGGCGTCGTAGCCGCCATAATGACTTTGAATCAAAACGGTAAAGAAAAGAAAACGTGGGTATCTTCTTTCTAGGTAACGGAAAACTGCATAACTCATGCATTTACTGTCCAGACAAAACCAGGGAACGAGATTCCAAATGGTTAAGTACTTCATACTTACGAATCCATGTCTGACTAGGGCGAGCCTGACCGCCATCCGTGCTAGTACGAGATACTTCCGCACGAAGATCAGCTTTTGATACGAGATATCAATTCTGATAAACGTTATACTAGATTGTGTGAGATACATGATGGTGGATCACATCACACCAAGACCAAATCTTGCAGTTTGTAAGTACCTATTTCAGATCCAGTTACTGAAGACGTAAATATAATAACCCCAACCCCGGATGAACCTCCAAACCCAGAAAATACTCCAACCCTATTGGAAACTCCAAACCCGGATGAAATTCTAGAAGCCTTGCTAGTCGCTTTAGACAATGAAAAGCCCAAAGAAGAGAGATATGGCCCGAATATAAACCACTTAATAGCGTCACGATGGGAAACTATTTTACTCAATGATAACCAGAGCTCAATGCTGAAGGTGGCCTTAACATAATCAGCCCGCAAACGGAGCGACATGCTAAGAGCCAAGCAATGGCTACTGGGCATAGCCCTTACCAGTTTCTGCCAGGGTTGCGGAATAGTCCGAAAGGGATACCGGGATCCTGGCAACAACGGGTTTTAGACAGTAAAAGTCTGACACGCCCTTCTGCTCCGCCTAGAGCGGGAGAAGTCATTTGGTGATCTCCCACCCACAAAAACAAAAAAAAAAGCCCTTACCTGTTTGGGTCAGTGAATGACCAAGATATTAGCAGATCAGGATGTACCTGATGCCTTGAAAATGATAAGTGATGGTACAAAACATTTAGCATCTATTAATTAATAGGTCTTTACCTATGAAATTGCCGTTTTGTATGAAAAAATTTAAACGAATTTTTTTCATGAATTTTTTATTTGTATTAATCGAAGTAATCACCCATGCAATCAATGCATCTTTGCCATCGCAGTGGCAGTTTATTGATGCCCTTCTTAAAGAAATCAGCTGGACGGGAGGCAACAAATTCTTCAAAGGCATTTTGTACTGCCTCTCGGGTATTTAATTTTTTTCCCGCCAAGAAGTTATCCAAATTCTGGAAAAAGTAGTAGTCTGTAGGCGCAAGGTCTGGTGAGTAGGGCGGATGACGGAGAGCTTCCAACCCCAGTTCTTGCAACTTGGAGACCGTCTGCTGTGCAGTATGAGGTCGCGCGTTGTCGTGCAGGAGCAGCGGAGACGAGCGATTGACCAATGCTGGTTGGAGATGCGCCAGCTTCTCCATCATTGTGTTCAGTTCTTCACAGTACACATCTGCAGTAATGCTCACCCCGTTTGGTAAGAAGCTGTGATGAATCACACCGGCGCTAGACCACCAAACAGTGACCATCACTTTTCTAGGGGTAAGTTTTCGTTTAGGGCATTGTTTAGGTGCTGAACCAGGATCCAACCAACTTGCTGAGCGCTTGCGGTTATCAAACAGAATCCATTTTTCATCGCAGGTAACAATGCGGTTCAAAATTCCTTCATTTGTGTGTCTGTTGAGCAGTGCAAGCCACGTCTCGACGCGTACTTCGCGCTGGCGATCATTGAGTTCGTGGGGCACCCATTTGTCAAGCTTTTTTACCTTGCCAATTTGACGCAAATGGACCAATATTGTTTTGAAGCTAACGTCGAAAGCTGCTGCTAATTCAGCCGTAGATTGTGTATCATCAGCTTCCACAATCGCCTTTAATTCGTCATTGTCGACCAAAGTCTTCGGACGACCGCGAGGTTCATTTTTCAGGTCGAAATTTCCAGAACGGAAGCGAGCAAACCAATAACAGGTGGTGCGTTGGTTTGTAGTGTTAGCTCCGTAAACGTCGTTGATGTTGCGTGCCGCTTGTGCCGCGTTGCTGCCACGACGGTACTCATATTCCATAATTACTCGAATTTTTAACGTATCCATGATGACGAAAAAGATTGAAATGCGATGAAAATGTAACACTAATCAATAAAGAAATGACTACTTTTGGAGAAAAAAAATCCATGTTTTTAAAATAAAATTAATTTGAAATTAGAATTCTTAGCCAAACAAAAATTATTTTGATTTGAAATGGCCAGTACTGCAGAACGGCAATTTCATAGGTAAAAAGATACCAATACCAGAAAACAATTACTGGCACCTCTCTTGGATAAGTCTTTCACAAAAATGGCTGAATCAATACCAAGGAACTAATACCTATTTGGTGAAAACTTGGCCGAAAAGATTAAAAATACTAAAGAAAATGAGAAATCTGGTTTTCAATTAAGAAAACCCAAACCTCCAATGTTCAATCGTCCGGGAAACTGGAGTGGTCCCTTCACGCTCACAACAAAAGAACACAATACGTGGGGGGCAGAAGCGTCCTCAAGTGCAGTCTGAAACAAAGAAGACGAACCAGTATCAGCCATTCAAAAAGACAGTGAAACGTGTGCCTTTGAACCGCCCTGAGAGGGAATACCAGCGGTCGCCCACGGCACTGACTTCACAACAGGTAAAACATGCTTGTAATCTAGCTAGATACTTAAGTTGTTGGCAGATTATTACAAATGATGTGACTGTTCGTGACATACTATTTACATCTGTACCTGTTCAAACCAGAAAACCTTCTTAGATTTGAGTTTAAAAGTTGTATGAATTTACAGCACTTCCATATGGTTTGTATACAGCTCCCAGTACATTTACAAAAATATTAAAACCTGTGATGTCATCTAAAAGGAACTTGGGTTATGTAACAGTAATTTATTTAGATGACATTCAATGCATAGCTAACACATATGAAGAATGTCAAACTCAAACACGCCATATTATACAAATACTTGAGTGTTTATACTTAACTTTGAAAAGAGTAACTTAAATCCAAGCAGACAGCGTAAATTCCTAGGATTTATTATTAATTCTCAATATCTGACACTTAAATTACCAATTGAAAAAGAAGAAAAGATTATAAATATGATAAAACAGTTCATGTTACAAAGAAAATGCAAAATTGGATGCCTTGCTCAACTTCTTGAAACATTGACAGCTGCCTGTCCAGCTATACCATATGGTTGGCGACATACCAAGCTTATGGAAAGAGAAAAGTACTTAGCCTTACTGTCATCAAATGAAAATTTTGATAGCGTTATGAATATTTCTGAACTTAAATGGTAGTTATCTAACATCCCTATATCCAAAAAGTCAATTGCTTTGCAAAAAACTGAGTTAGAAATCTTTACAGATGCATCACTTACTGATTGGGGGGCTCATTGTCTAGGTGAATCGATAGGGGAACTTTGGAATACAACTGATAAAGAGGAACATATTAATTACCTAGAACTGAAAGCAGCTTACTTTGGCTTAAGATCCTTTGCTAAGAATATGGAAAACTGTCATATTTTGTTAAGGATAGACAATACAACATTCATAAAATGTATTTTTTTTTCATAAAATGGGTAACATTCACATCTAAATACCATTACTCAGAAATTATGGCGATGGTGCGAAGATAGACAAATATGGGTTACAGCTTCCTAGATCAAGTCCAAAGAAAACAGAGGCTGATAGGGAATCCAGGAACTTAAATCATGATACAGAATGGTCCTTAGCAGACTATGCATTTACAAGAATTACCCAGCATTTCAGAACACCTGAAATAGATTTATTCGCTTCCAGAATAAACGCAAAATGTTTAAAATATGTCTCTTGGAAAAGAGACCCAATGGCCTTTGATATAGATGCATTTACATTAGACTGGAACAAACTTTTCTTTTATGCTTTTCCTACCTTTTCATTAATTACTAAATGTTTGGAAAAAATAAGGTATGACAAAGCTGAGGGAATTCTTGTGTTTCCTTGGTGGCCAGCACAGCCATGGTTTCCCTTAGTTAAAATATTGACTGTATCAAAACTTACCATATTTAATGCTAACAATAATTCGCTCTCATCTCCTTTTACCAAACAACACCGTCTGAGCTCCCACTTTACCCTGGCAGCAGGACACTTCTCCGGACGGCGTTTCAGCTAAGACATAATACCTCAAGCTTCCTTGGAAATAATGATTGGATCATTAGCTCAAGGCTTCTAAAAAAAAAAAAAAAAAAACAAAGCTTCTATACCGCAAATTGTAAGCTTCTTGTCAGAAGCATTTAACATGGGAAGTAACTACTCTACATTAAATACACATCGCTCTGCATTGTCCCTGCTAATAAGCTCTGAAATTGGGAAGGATGAGAATATAAAGCGGTTGTTAAAGGGAGCATTTAGACAAAGACCTTCTCTCCCTAGGCATACAGAAACTTGACTAGATTTCCTAGGTAAGATGCCAGTTGTTTTAAATCTTAAAGAACTGTCAAAAAAGTTAGTTACTTTGTTAGCTTTGTGTACTGCCCACAGAATTCAGACATTGGCATCAATTAAAATGGAAGATAAATACATTTTACATCTGACTGTGTTGTCATTAATATATCTGATGTTTTGAAAACATCTATCAAAACTAGAACAAACGCCACTTTGCGCTTACCATACTTTGAAAACCATACAGTGTGCCCAGCAAAAACCTTAAAATGATACATGCAAAGTACTAAGGAAGCTCGAGGAGATATACCTTACCTGGTAATTACAACTAAAAATCCTTTTAAAAAAGCTGCATCTATTACAATAAGCCGATGGATCAAGGAAGTCCACACTGAGAGTGGCATTGATACCAATATTTTTAGTTCACACAGTACCAGACATGCGTCTACCTCAAAGGCCAAAACTGCAGGTATGTCTATTGAGATTATTAAGAAGACTGCTGGTTGGTCATATAGGCCAGCTGTCTTTGTCAAACATTATAATTTGCCTATTGTAAATGACAGAGCTAACCTTGTTTTTGCCAATACCATCCTAGATTAAGAACTAGCAAAACACTGCAAGCAATGTAATAAAAGCCAGTCCCTTATTATATTTGTTGTAGTATTTCACAAGCAACCATTTTGTGATAATAAATTTGTTAATGATAAAGACTGATTAAGCTCTAATTATGATTTTAATTAAATAATACAAATTATTATTTTTGGATTTGAAGAAGCATATATTAGTTCTTATCTAGTACCCCAAAAGGGCTCCGACGCAGAATGTCCACTTCTCAAAATGTCCACTGGTCGCAAACTGTCCTTTTCTCAGAATGTCTCTTTCGCAAAATGTCTCTGTCGCAGAATGTCCACTTCGCAAAATGTCTCTTTCGCAGAATGTCCCTTTCGCATATTCTCCCCTTTTTATTTCTGACATCCTTTAATCATAATTCAATTCATTTTAGCAATTAGCTTTCACACATCATGTCTAACGTGTGTTTATTTGTATCGATATGGGTAAGCATAGTGAAAGCTGTTCATAATGATGAGTACAATGACCCCTTAAAATATTTCGTGTATTGGACGAAAATAAAAGGTGTATCTTTTTAATACACCTTTTATTTTCGTCCAATTTTGGATATGTGAAAACATTCACGGCAGTAGTATATAATGTATGACGAAATTAAAAGGAAAACTATCACAGCTATAGGCTATACCAGGTTCTACAAGTTAACGAGTAGGTAATAATCTACCAACTTAAATTTGCAGTTGCAAAAACATGTTCTCCTGTACATTTCGTATGGGAGAACATGATTTCAACTACAATGTTAAGTTTGTTCTTGGCATAAATTCATTCCAACTACGGAAACCTTCATTAAGTGTGGTCCGACACGCACTTGGTCGGTTTTTCCATCTGGGATTGCTCAGTAGCAGCCCGGAGTCTCGATTTGTGCCTGGCTGATGACAATAGGTTGGCTGTTTAAAAAAAATAACATCATGACGGTACCTTGTCAGTATATATATGGAAACATTATGTGCGTTCGGAAAAATCTAAATCTTTTTAGTAAAATAAGTGACAGACATAATTTTAACACTAGAAATAGGAATAAATTAGATCAACCACGTTTCAGATTGTCTAAAGTACATACTTCTTTTATGGGGTACTGTGTAAAATGTTATAATAAAATTCCACTCGATATTCTTCAACTAAATGAGAAGAAATTTAAAACATGCATTAAACGCACACTATGTAGACAAGCATATTATAAGTTGGATGATTATATCGTAAATAAAAATGCTTGGCTTAACGCTGGTCCTACTCCACAGGCACTTGGGCTCACTAGTTAAAATTTCATAATTGGAAGTGTTGCTTCCCCCTTTTTGCTATTTTTTATTTTTTTTCCTGACATTACGAACTTATTGTTTATTCTTATTTAACTTATCTGAAAATAATATTATATTAATTGCTCAATTTCTTTGCAAACTAGTTTTGTATAATTTAGAAGCATTTTTTCAATCATTGTAAATGTGAGTACCATGGAGCCGTTTAGTATGGTATGATCTATGTTGACTTGAAATAGCATGGCAGATGAGAGTATGTCATGCTCACTTAAATGTCTCGCTGATGGTGGCACGTGTGTTGGATCATTCGGTTCCCTACAATATGGTTGAGCTGGATGGTGCTGATCCACATGTCATGTTCGTGAACCGGCGCCGTCAGTTGAGACTGGTCACCTCTTATTTGCCAGAGCTTATTTTTAATCTTAAATTTTGAATTGCTTTTGATTCTTTTTTTGTTTTACATTGTTCTCACATATAGAAGCAACATGAATACTGTACCCAGGATTTTGTAATATCTATATCCATTTTTTAAAAGAGTATCCTTGGAGTTTCCTGCCCGTTCTTCTCCATAGAGATCTACGTTTTGGAATGGGCAACTAGCTTCAACTCTCTGACTAACTGACCGACTCTTTGACAATTCAAAAGTACCTGTAAATGGTTTAATTGAAATAAATGCTTTGAGTTTGAGTTTGATAGGCTCGCCCCTATTACATGCGACATAACTGGCGAAATGTGAGTGTACTAACTAAAAGTACACCTCTGCCTAACCCTTCGGGGAATACAGGCGTGATGTTATGTTACATTAACATTTTTTTTGGCCTACTTATATTATAAATTTGTATGTAAATTATGTGAATGTAAATAAAAAAAGTATTAATAAGTAATTGCAAATTTAAAAAAAAAACTCAACAACAAAGCCTACGCGCACAATTGAATTGGGCTCTCTGCAGCGAGCTAGTCTATAAAAGCACATTGATATAATTCTTTCGTAAATATTTGCACTAACACACGCAAACGTGCATAGTCGGTCGATAGCCGGCGCGGAGCAGCGAGCGACACAGCCGTCCGTAGCAATGCTAACTCGCGACTGCCGCCCGCGCCCCGAGCAGAGCGCCTCTGAACCTCTATCTCTAAGTGGGGTAATATTCTTAAAAATATTGATTAATTTACATTTATGGTACGAACAATCTGCAGTACCTCTAACCATCAATTTTTCAGTATAAAAATATTTCCAAACATCAAAGCCATTTAGTAGTAGTATGGAAATATTAGCCAACAATTGCGTCTTGGTAGATATTTTTTTATGGCTAAAGTATTAGTCTTACGAAAAAAACTGCTCGAATAAAATGTTGTACATGAATCTATGGCAAACATATATTTTTTTCAGATCTTTTATCCAATCCGTTAATGAGGAGTAGGCTTTTTAAATTGACCATGTTACGGTACTAAACGGGACCAAGCGCCTTAATTGGCGCATAATGGCAACTAGTGAACAAAGATGCACTGACATGACAAGTAGGGTATTATAACTCTAAAGAAAGTGATTTGACAGATGACACCGCTGATGGCTAATGCTGTCAGCTGAAGCTAGTTACTAATTTAGTCTCATTTATCTTTCCTACTCCATCATCAGACCCTGATCACCATCTATCTGTAACCTATTTTGAGACCTTTCCAATGAGTTCAAACACGATACCTCTGCTGTAAGTTGATGAGGGAGTTGGGTATCTTGGAAATTCCAGGTGGTGCTGCAGTATCAGTTCAAGGTTACTATGTTCTTTTCATATCATTAAAGTAACATAATTCTAAATTTCCAATCGATTATACCTGTGGAAGATGCTCACATCAATTCATTCATTCAATTCATCAACTAGAAAAAAGCTGATAATCTTCAAACGGCTGAACCGATTTTCTTGAATCATAGCTAAGAACACTCTCGATGAAGTCACCTTTCAAACAAAACCAAAAAAATCATAATCGGTTCAGCAGTTTGGGAGCTACGATGGCGCAGACAGACACACAGATACACACGTTAAACTTATAACACCCTCTTTTTCCGTCGGGGGTTAATAATACCTGTGTATTATCAGATTGCCCAAAAACCACACGCCAATATTTATAATGACGAGGCAATGTGATAAATAAGGAAGTTCAAATTATAATTAATAATTTCGCCCTAAGTAGCTTGTCATCATTCATAATGTGCGGGCATTATGAAAAATGCCCCTATTTATTACTTGGATGGACCAAGTAATAAATAGGGGCATTTATAAGTAAGCAACATATATAAGTACCTATAGATAATTATGTTATCACCCCATGATCGTTCTTTGTATAATTGTTGGTACTTCTGCGTTCAAATAGTTCAAGGATTCCATTATTTATGAAGGTAGTTCTAGTGTTAAACTAGTTCCGACATGTTGGGTGAAACAAATTGCCACCATTTTTAGCTAATCTTTGATGAGATACTTTCGTGTTTATTCTGGTGGGTATACAATTTATTTGTTTGGACCTAAACAAAGATCGTTCAGAATTTCATAAACATTTTATATTCATAGGATTATATTGAAGCAAAAACACTGAATCAGTTAAAAAAATAAGACTGAATATTTTTTCTTGAAGTTGCGCTGTTGATGCACCTATGTGCTGGGAAATCCAATAAATTGTCCACGTGACGCTCACAGCACATTGTTCTTTTTACCGCCCTGCATTTATTAATTTCACACGTAAGAACTAGGTACACGTGAAAAGAACTGAAACAAAAACTAAATCTTATCTCATCTGTCGGTTATCTGCTGAGCTTGCCCGCTGTGACGTCTCAGCCCCACAGTACATTATATATAAGTATAACATTTCATTTTATAGCAAATTGCACTTGTATCACTTCACTGCTTGGAGCAGTTAGTTCTCTTTACACATTTTTATATTTCTCATCCCGGAGAGTCTCGTGAGAGGATCTTCCGGGGCCTTTATTACTGCCCGAGGATACTTTTGAGGAATAAAAGTTTATTACTGACAAAACGGCCGCCTCCGTCCATCTGCTCTCAACTTGTGCCACGTCCACATTCAACTAAATGAAGATTTGTGTTAAATTGATATTGTGGTGGCTTTTTGAGTATTTTAATAATAACCGACACATTATTCTAAAATATTAGTGCTCTAAATTGTATTTTCATCTCGAGTTGGGTCTAAAAGTGAGTGTAAGGGTCAGTGCACACCGAGACGCAAAGCGACGCGCACTTTTTAACCGAATTCTTCAAAAAGGAGGAGGTTCTCTATTCATCTGTATGTTTTTTTTTTGTATGTTTGTTACGTGATTACTCCGCCAATTATGAATCGATTTTGAGGATTCTTTTTTTGTTTGGTAGGTCATACTTCAGAGGTGGTCCCATATAAATTTATTGCGTAGTTTTTGACTTAGCTTCAATATTACGTATTTCTTTTTTCCACTTAGTATCGATGTTTTAAGTGATTCCGTCACTGTTATTTACAT
Organism: Lithophane ornitopus; assembly: GCA_948473465.1. Lineage (NCBI taxonomy): Eukaryota > Metazoa > Arthropoda > Insecta > Lepidoptera > Noctuidae > Lithophane > Lithophane ornitopus. The sequence goes on from OX419625.1 coordinate 16,950,554, forward strand.
TATCAAGTAGTGGTATTCGAATTTGTGTGGGGTAGCAACTAAAAAGTGAAAAATAAGACTTCCAAAAAAGCCAAAAAAGTGAAAAATAACTTTAATTTCGGAAGTCGGTGGCAAAATACCAAAATTGAAAAGCAAAGGCACAGACTTTCGAAATTTAAGTTATTTGAAAAATAACTTATATTAATTAAAAAATGTTTTTGGAAGTCGGTTGTTTTTTTTTGATCCGATACAATATCGAATTTATTTACTACACAATAAGGTGTACGCGCTGCGCAGCACCACGTATCTCAGCGTACTTTGACACGTGTCAACTCTCGCACTGAAATAATACCTTTTCGTGAAGAAAATAAGTTAGATAATTGTTAAAAAGTGCGCGCAGCGTCACGTCGCGGTCTGAGCTGACCCTAAAGTATTTTGATATGTTTTTGTTTGTTACAGAAGCTGTGGATGTCTTGAAAGTAAAGTTCATCCCCAACGACTTCAGGGTGCGGCCCTATGGAGAAGCAGAAGTCAGGGTAAGCCATATTCTCTATTCGAACATGTTACATATTTAAGCTAAACTCATTGATACCTTTTAGCCTCGTTTAATGTATGGCACATGATTTGGTATTTCTTGATTACTTCGTAGTTCAGCATAATAAATGCGCTCTCGCAGACGGCCCAGGCTCCGTCTGCTTAGCGCGGATTTTAACGGACTGCATTGTAATGCGGTTTCGCAGACGGAGGCCGGAACGGTCTGCATTGCAAAGGAAATGCAAATGTTCCAACCTGTTCAGACATTTTAATTAAAATGTTTCTGGTATGTTTTGAAACTGAGTTTGTAGTTATAAAACCACTCATGCAGAAAATGGATTTAAAAAACAGATTTTTTTTATTTACACGGAGTTTAGCGCAAATACTGTATCATCCTCTTTTATTATATTTTGTGGAAAATGTAACCATGTTTTCCTTATACGTTTTGCTGATGCAATCACTATTTCCAAGTAAAAGCCTTCTCTTTTCTTCTTCTGTTCTGTCTTTTCTTCTTCAATATATTAATTTATTACTTCCGTTTTAAAAAATCGATCTTATGCACTACAACCTTATGCTGAAGTTTTTATTGTTTCTACCCGATGACGGTGAAGAAAAAAGGAGGGTTATGATTTTGACTGTTATGTATGTATTTATGTACATCTGTTCCCTCATATCTTCTTAACGACTCATCACAATTTGACAAATGAGGTATCGTTGCAAGCGTCTTGATCGTCCGCTGGCTATAGGTTCGTCACAATAAATTAAAAATGGCGCCCTGTAGACGACATAAAGTCATGAACTAAAAAATAAATATTTTTTAATCATACCATGTTAGTTATCAAATGAAAGGGCTTAGTTAGCACATTTCAAATATATATAAATTATAACCTCAAAAAAAAAAGTAATAAAACCTAAAACCCAACTACGACAAGAAAGTCAATCAACTAAAAGACACCACAGACAGGCAAATTAAAAATCCGGAGTCACACGTAATCTGTTCGATTTATGCCCTAACAAGTGTGAGTCTTGTTTAATCATTTTAGTTGATTGACTTTCTCGTCGTAGTTGGGTTTTAGTTTTTATTACTTGTTTTTTTTTTCCTTACTAAACCCATGCGCTGTGACTAAGTTTTAATATTTCCAGTGGGTTGATTACTCGATTGATGAAATCAATATTTTGAAGACTTCATTATCGAATAATTGAAAATAGGTAGTTACTAAGATCATAGGAGTACAAATCTATTAAATTGGGGCTGTAATTAATTCCCAAGGTGTGTGTTCCTGGCCCTGACCTTTCGAAGAAGTCCCAATTAATTTACTGAATAAACTTAAAATGAACGACATTTTTTAAATTAGTTGGTAAATTCAGATTGTTTTAAATATAGGCTATAATCAGTGACATTTAGATGAAATTTCAACAAATTATACATTTTTGCAAAGCCAAAGTGAATACCAAATAGCTCTAAAATCACGGAGATCAACTCAATATAACGGAAAAACGTCAATTTGTTATTTTATTTCATTCCCTAATCAAGAAGAACGCAATCATTCTGTCGGATGTCTATCAGCGCCACGTTCAACGTTGACTCAAACGTCGTTTTTATTACAAAATGACTAGGAGGTGGTCTGGCAGTTTTTTCAATCTGTAATCTTACCGATAACAAAAAGGGTTTCAATCTATAACATACGATATAACATAATTATAACATACGAGCGACCCGCTCCTGCTTCGCACGGTTCTTACGACTTGACAAACGATCGAGATTACTTTGTTATAATGATAATGATTTAAAAGCTTGGACCCTGTTCCCAATACCGATGGGCTACTATTTTTTAGGGTTCCGTACCCAAAGGGTAAAACGGGACCCTATTACTAAGACTCCGCTGTCTGTCGGTCTATCCGTCTGTCACCTGTCTGACTGTATCTCATGAACCGTGATAGTTAGATTAGACAGTTGATATTTTCACAGATTATGTATTTCTGTTGCCGCTATAACAACAAATACTAAAAAACAGAAAAAAAAATATTTAAGGGCTCCCATACAACAAACGTGATTTTTTTGCCGTTTTTATAGATAATGGTGCGGAAGCCTTCGTGCGCGAGTCCGACTCGCACTTGGCCGGTTTTTTATATTTTTAAATGTTTTATATATTTTTTTATTCTAATATTTAAAAATGTAATTTGTATGTATTGAAAATGAAATAAAGACTAGAATGTAACATTAATAATAACGCATTATACACATAAACCTTTCGGAATAAATTCTCTAAACGATGCGGACCTCGTCAAAATCTGTTGTGTGGTTTAGAAGAGCAACGCGGACATTAGACAACACGAAAAGCGACTTTATCAATCAATGAAAATGTGTTTCTAATAATCTCATAATTCCCACATATCCCACTGTATGTATCACGGATATCGAGGGATATGGCTTGGAGGCGTGGTACATGTCGCATGACCTTGGCCAACCTGGGTGTATATGCGCCTGACGACGGTGCGCACCGTGTATTCTATGTTTCTATCGAAACGTGTCACTGTCATTTCGTATTTTTACAAAATGCCAAATTGTTCCGTGCTTATTTGCAAAAGTAGGACTATTACAATAAACCTTAAGACAAGTGGCGTGTCCCACCACTGATAAGTAAAAAATCAAAGCATTAATTATAATATTTAAGGATTTTATAAATATTTAATTGTGACATTTCAAAACGATGCATTAGTGGTGTGCAGCGCTGAGATATGGATATCGATAATTGTTAGTTGTTCTTACAGATTTATATAATATACTAACATTTGCTAATTAATCTATATAAATTAATTTTATATTGTAAAGCTGAAGAGTTTGTTTGTTTGTTTGAACGCTCTAATCTCAGGAAGTACTGATTGGCATTGAAAAATTCTTTTTTTGTTGGATAGTCCATTTAACGAGGAAGGTAATAGGCTATATAACATCACGCTACACTACGACCAATAGGAGCGGAGCATACATGAAAACGTTGTAAAAAAGTTATAATAATAATAATAATAATCATTTATTTGCAGACATTGAAGTCCATAGAATTACATCAGTATGTAAATATTGACATCAAAACAAAATCATTAATTACAAATAATAGGCATAATAACAAAAATAACATAATCGAAATACATCACAAATTACATAATAATATCATAATAGAAATGAATCACAAATCATACAAAAAACACAATACACACATAAAAATCACAAATAGGCATAATAATAATAACATAATAGGAATAGATTACAGTTATCAAGAGCAGATCTGTGTGTGCAGTCTCACCCATCGACCAAGCATCGGGCAGTCCCACCGGTCACTCAATGCTCTCAACATGCCGTGGGTGCTGATATCTGTTCTGTGCCGGAGAGAAGCGCATCGTTTTCGAATGATGGCATAAAAATCATCCACTCTCGCATCGGCAAACATACCCGAAGCGCTACAATACCACGGCAGCCCCACAAGCATCCTGAAGGCATTGTTATACTGCACACGCAGGGCGCTGTATGCCTTCTGCGTATACTTGACCCAAAGGCTGCAGGTGTAAAAAGTCTGACAGTAGGCTCGAAAAAGCGTCATCTTTACATCGTAAGAACACCCTGCAGACCTACGGGCCAGCATATTACTTTGAACAGACAGCGCCCTACGCTTCCTCTCGATATCTAAATCGTCGCACAGGTCCTCAGTGACCCAGTGGCCCAGATATTTAAATTTTGAGACTTGCTTCAAGGGTGTACCTGCTAACGAGATACATGGAACATTTAAGTAACTTTTGGCACCGCCATTGAAAACAAGTAACTCACTCTTAGTGACATTATACATAAGCCCCTGAGTCACCGCATAGTTCTCACAGACCTTCAGCAAACGTCTTAATGCACTGATTGATGGGCTCAGCAAGACCATATCGTCTGCATAGCTGATGTTGTTCATAGCAACTCCGTCAATATGACAGCCGACACCAGTATTGCTGAGCTCAACAATCAGTTGGTTTATATATAAATTGAAAAGGCGAGGAGAGGTGATTCCCCCCTGCCTCACCCCACATTTCAATTTATATTCTTCGGACATAGTCCCTGCCCACCTAACATTATTTATTTGGTTCTCATACCAGAGAGAGATCATGCAAGTCAATCCTGGGGGTCATGTATGTATCCAGCAGACTATCCAGCACCTTTGCTATGACCGTTGCCAGGGATATTGGTCTGTAATTACTGGGATCCGCAGCATCACCGGTTTTATTTTTTATGGCAGGTACAACTATAGTTCGCATAAGTGCACTGGGCAGATAAGAATGACTCACACACAGTCTAAAAAACATCGACAATACTCTTGGCAAGTGTACACCTGCATACTTAAGGTGCTCCACACTAAGGTGATCATGTCCCGGGGACTTGCCTCTAACCATATTTTTTATCACTTTCTTGACATCTTTAGTAGATAAATTCATCCCCGCGCCAAGCTCACATCAGCGCCAGTCACCTCCTGCGTCACATAACCAACAGAGGAATTAAAAATGGTTATAAAACCTTTTTGAGAGCTTCCGTTGCATGCGCTACGTACAGTTTAAGTTACGCAAATATCATGTATGATGGAATTGTTTCTCAAAATAAGTCCGCGACAGCACGTCTATCTTTTAAGATTGACTCACTATAACCTTTTTTATGCTAATCAAAGGACATGTTAGGTTTTTGTATGGAGGCTGGGCTTTTATTCGAAGCAGCTGTGAACAGATTAAGGAGACTTTGTATATTTTTTTTTAATAACACGGTTAAAAATTTTGAAAAAACATAGTACATATTTTACACTTCGATCCAGTTATTTCAGCCGTTTTTTGTTTTTTGTTGAGGTGTTATTTTTATGCATTTTATTTCAGTTTTAAATGACTTTTGAATTATAAATTAGATTTTAATTACGTCAAAATACGCCCAAAAATACTTCTCTTTTTTGCAGTCGCTTTTAATCACAGATATCCTGTTTTCATCGATATTCTTATCGATCAAATATTTATATCAACCCCTCATCCCTAGTTGAGGCTAGAGTTGCTTGTGTGCGTACAGTCGCTGTATCTATACTTTCTAATGCCCGCCCCTTTTGAGCATGTGTGCAATAAGTAGCAAAAAATGTGTGAAGCATATTTAGTTGTGTGCGTGCCTATCTATTTATTTTGCTTTTGTGTGAGTTTCGGGAGTGGGGAAAAGTGGCGACACTTGAACTTGAACAAATATACATAGAAGGCATATCTCCGGATATCTATGGTATGTATGTAGACCACCCACTCTCAATGAAATGATTTGAATGCAGTTTTGTTGGATAAGCTTGACAGACTACTCAACAACTGTATTCGGTTCATTTTCAACCTGAGGAAATATGACCATGTTTCGAGCTATAGGTCTGAGCTCAAATGGATGTCCATTCGCCAAAGAAGAAGTTTGCGTGCTCTGACCACGCTTTTCTCCGTTCTCAACTCTCCCACTCCTCCTTCTTATCTTGTGTCTCACTTCCAATATCTACGTTCTTCACACACTAAGAATCTGCGTTCTTCTAACAATCTTCTCCTACTCTGCCCTTCTCATACTTCTTACTTTGTTCATTCTTCTTTTCATATTCAGTCCATTCTTCTTTGGAATGCGCTTCCTCTTGATATCAGGACGGCCACCAGTCGGTATGCATTTAAGCGGAAATTGCAGAGATTTTTTTCAAAATAAATAGAGTAGAGTCATATACACCTCTCTGCCTTGAATTTTTATATTATTTATACATATATATATATATATATATTATAGGTATATATTATAGTAAATATGTATGTAAGTATTTATGTATCATAAGTTGATTGCATATTTATGTACTGTAAAAACTTTTATCTATAATGCATTATGATATATATATTTTTCCTTTTTTTTTTTTCTCTCTTTGTTCCTCTCAATCAGAGCACCCGCCATCTAATCTCTTCACCACCCTTGGTTGACTGGTAGAGAATGCCTAAGGCATTAAGTCCGCCTTTGTACCTTTTTTGTGTGCGAAAAGTTTAAATAAATAAATAAATGAAATTAACTCAAATTGCTAAAGTGCCTCACAGAGTGCCATTTCTAAATAAACATTTTAAACGTAGCGACATATACAAGAAATAGTTTTCATTTTAAAATTATAATCACTTTATTTATACAATGTCGCCCATGGGCATGTGACCGCCAGTATTTTCTGAATATTCATGAAAAATTATCGAAAATTAACTTTAAAAAGGGGGTCTATCTTTAATAATATTTTTCATGTTATTCAAATTTTTATTTTTTGAATAGCGTTTGTGATCTTGCTTTACATTTTTTGCCATAACTCCGATGTTATTGGCTCAATTTTGAGAGAGGATGATAAAATAACTCAGAAGCTTTTAAAAATAATAAAAAGAATTCAAATCGAGCCAATAACATCGGAGATATGGAAAAAAGGTAACGCAAGGTCACAAACTGTACTCGTTACACAAACGAAATTTCTTGGAGTAATAATAGACCAGGACATTAATTGGAAAGCACAAGTGGATGATATATCGAAAAGAATAAATCAATTTGTATACGCCCTCAGAAAGGTTATAAATATAACAAACATTAAAACTGCTATCACTACCTATCATGCTTATGTTGAATCATTAATAAGATAAGGGTTCATAATGTGGGGTAATAGCACCGACAAAAACAGAGTATTTTATGCACAAAAAAAGTGTATTCGTGCAATATTATGGGCTTAAAATTTTATATATTTTTGTGTCCATACAATAGGTTTTCAAATATATATTGTGAGGCTACAGTCAGAATATCGTATTTCTTTGAATTTTTCTCGGACCTAGGTTGCAAATGGCTCGAATAGCCCTTTTCTGTAAAACAGAGAGAACCCCAGAGAAGAATCCTACAGGCTCCCCAGAGAAGAAGACTATGAAAATAACTAAAATAAACAATTCTGGCTGTATCTACGTTAGTTATCTGTCTAATTTTTTTAACGGCGTAGGCGGCCGAACTAAGCCTTCCTGACAATTTTTCTATGTGTGGGACCCATTGTAATTTACCGTCAATGGTTATTCCAAGAAAAACTGTCGACTCAACGGGGTCCAACTCTATTCCATTAACTTTAACATTGGTAGATAGCTGCCTGACATTTGGCGTTGAAAATTTAATGAGTTTAGTCTTTTTCTCATTCAGGAGAAGATTATTTACATTAAACCAATGCACCACTTTAGAGAGTGCATCGTTAACTTGTTCAAAGTTGACTAACTGACGTTTTATTTTAAAAATGAGGGAAGTATCATGTGCGAATAACACGATCTTGTGATTATCCCTTATATGGTAAGGCAAGTCATTAATATAAATGAGAAATAAGAAAGGACTTAGAATTGAACCCTGCGGAACGCTCATGGTGACCGAAGATCCTGCAGATCTCTTGCCATTAACATCGACCCTCTGAATTCTGTTGTTCAGATAAGAAGTCAGAAGGTTGAGAGCCTTGTCCCTCATACCATAGTGGTACAGTTTCCTGATGAGAGTATCATGATGTACGTAATCGAAAGCCTTGGACAAGTCGCAGAAAATGCCAAGAGCATCCTGCGACTCCTCCCAGGCCTCGAATATGCTCTTCAGTAATTCCACGCCCGCGTTTGTAGTTGAACGACCCTTTGTAAAACCGAACTGTTTCAGATGAAGTAAATGATGTGTATTGAAATGACTTAACATCTGTTTTAAAATTATTTTTTCAAAGATTTTGCTCAACGTAGGTAATATCGAGATAGGCCGAAAATTCGTGGGATCAGTTGTGCTGCCAGACTTGAACAGTGGAATCACTTTGCTAAGTTTCATCAGATCAGGAAATACACCAGATGCAATACAAGAGTTAAAAACAATTGCCAAAAAGGGTGAAATAACATCAATTATTGAAGACATAGTATGTACTGATAATCCCCAAAGGTCAGCAGTTTTTTTCACATCGAGTTCTTTAAAAGATTCTATGATGTCTTTAGCAGTAGCAATATCAAAAATTCAAAAAGCAAAATTCAAAACTTTTGTCACATTCTGGTACACATTCTTTTAGTATTGAATAAGCAGAAGTGGAGGACGACGATGCCAGAGTTTTGGTTGTTAAAATTGGAATATTAGTAAAGAAATTTTCAAACTCAGTTGCCACCTCCCCGTCTGCCTTAATATCTACATCATTGATTTTTAGATGGAAGTCACGATTCCGTACTGTCGTTCTTCTCGTTTCAGAATTAATAATATTCCAAGTTGTTTTAATTTTATTCCCAGAAAATTTTATTTTATTTTTAATATGTATGGCTTTTGCTGAGAACAGGCTCTTTTAAAAGTTTTAGAATATTTTTTAACAAATCCTTGAAAAGTTTGATCTTGGTTATATGTTTTTTCATATACATTTCAAATAACTTCTGCCTACTTTTTTAAATACCTGGTGTTGCCCAATCACTAAATAAAACGTGGTCACAAACAGGCAATGTTTTTGAGGTGAAAAACTTCCTAAACTCACAATTGATGAGGTTAAATAGTAAAGTATAAGCTTGATCCGGGTCGTTGTGATAAGGCAAACCTGGTAGTTTTTCTATTAAATTATTTTTAAATTGATCTAAGCGACTTTTATTTACAGGAACAAAACCCACAAGTTTTCTTTGAGCTCTGACTATTTTCTGAGGGAAAGGACTAACTGGCCACAGTGATCAGAGTCCAACTCATTTATAATTAAATGGCTAGAAGGTCTTAAGTTTGTAAAAATATTGTCTATACAGTACACTAGTGGCAGTTATTCTAGTCGGCTAAAAGAATGTATTGTACAAGTTACATGACTTTAATAAAGTTATAAATTTATTTACTGTAGCAGATTTTTCTAGTATATTGATGTTGAAGTCTCCACAGACAACAACTGTTTTATTACTGCTACAAGTCTTTAATAATACATCTTCCATAGATTTCTCAAAAATATCATATGAAGCACATGGGGGCCTGTACACGCTTAATACAATGAACTGCTCAAGCTCAATGCAAGCTATTACAATAACTCGCTCAACAGGGAGGCTAACAATATCCTTACGTTCTTTAAATTTCAAGTTGTTACGAAAAATTATTAGAGAGCCACCACGTATCATATTAACTCTGCTGAATGAGCTGGCAACCTGGTGGTTGTTAAAGCTGAACATGAACTGGTGGACTTTTAGCCAATGTTCAGTTACCCATAAGATATCAATATAACTACAGTTCATGAACAGCTCCAATTCTAATTCCTTACCTATTACATCCTGTATATTTTGATGAACAATTTTTAGAGTATTATTATTATTATTATTCGTTTATTTATTTTCTTTCTTATCTATTTACATTTTTAAATATTTTTATTTAAAAAAAAACATGAGGAAATACATTTAAAAATATAAAAAAATAGAAATCCGCCGGTATCGGGAGCAGGGTCCAAGCTACCGGTGGTTAGGGCTGCAGAGACAGGAACCTCCTCACAATGCGAGCCGTATCAAGGAGTGGTGCCTTCTGAATCAGGCCCTTGATCCAACCGCCTAATCGCTCCAAACATACTATAGTTAACTGTTGTTACCATAACCTGCACTTTAATGAGCTTGTTCATAAAATAAAACACACACTAATGAATGAGCAGACTACTGTGGTTCTTTTAATTGGAAACAGTCTGAGCATCACTAAAAGGGACATAGTTAATGGTATTGACACCCTCCTTAAATTAAAATTAGGTAAATTAATATTATGTGCATTGCCATATTCTGATAAGTTATATGAGCAAGATAACAACTACATTTTTAGTCTAAATAACCTTATGCATATTTTGGCATGTCGTCATAGTGACCGTTTATTGTATTTTGATACTAACACTTTTGTTAGAGATTTTGTGTTGACTCAGGAGCATATGTTTTTACCTAAGAAAAGCCAACATGTATTAGCTACTTTATTAGCTTACAATATACACGCAGTTATTGATGTTTTAACTGAGATTAGCTTAAGTGACGAAACAGTATTATCTAGTACTTCTAATAATACTGTAATAGATTCTTTAAACTTTTAGAATCGACAAAAGAGAAGCATAATAAGAATATTTTACTGTATCACCAAAATATTAATCGCTTCTCTGGCAAAATCTTAGACGTGGAAATGTTAATAGATAAATATCATATGGACATCTTATGTTTTTGTGAAACCTGGTTAAAACCAGATAGGATGTTGTTTAATGTAAATCACTTTTCAGTTGCCAGTGCGTACAACAGATCTTCAATAGGAGGTGGTACCTTAGTATTATGTAATAGTAGCTTCAGATATAAGGAAAGGAAGGATATCACTGCTTGCTCTGTTGATCGCTTATGTGAGGTAGCATGTGCAGAGGTTGAAGGCCATACTTTCTTATGTGTTTATAGACCACCAGCCTCAAACTTGTCTTCATTTTTAATTGTAATGGAAGAAATACTAACTAAAGTTTTTAGAAATAATAAAATAGTTTTTGTTTGTGGTGACCTAAATATTGATCTACTAGTAAATTCACCAGAAAAATGTAAGCTTATCTCACTGTTTAAATCATTCAATTTAAAATGTATATTTAATGAAGCAACTCGAGTAACAGCAACCTCAGCTACATGCATAGACAATGTATTTACTAATTGTAAAATAAAAGAATCGTCTCTAATTAGTGGCATCAGGTCTGACCATACAGGTCAACTTATATCCTTTGAATCAGATAAAAAGTTATGTTTAGATAAAACCATTGAGTTAAGACCTCTTACTAAAAATAAATTAAAAATGTTTAATAATAATGTTCTTAGCAATCTCGTAACCGCTAGTTTTGATTCACAAGACCCCAACATAAACTATGGTACATTATTTTCTACAGTATGTAAAGAATTCAATAAAGCATGTCCTGTAAAAAAAGTAACAATAAATACTAAGCCAAAATTTAATGAATGGGCCACTGCTGGCATTAGAAAAAGCAGAGACATTTTATATAATTTATATTACGAAAAATCATTGACTTCTGATCAAGTTGTTCATAATTATGTAAGGAATTATTCTAAGATATTTAAAAGAGTCTGCGCACAAGCTAAATCTAAATTAATAAGTAACAAAATTGATAATTCTAATAATAAAATAAAAACTGTGTGGCAGGTAATTAACAAAGAAACTGGAAACACAAAACCACGTGACCCGAATGAATTGTCTCTAAAAATTAATGATGAAACCATTTCAGATAAGTTAAAAGTTGCTGAGACACTAGAAAATTTCTTTACCAACATCCCAATAGAGGTTACGAAATCTCTCCCCTCTTCATCTTTATTAGCAGATTCTCTTCTCAAAGAAAACTTTACTAAAGTCATTCCAAGTTTTGCGTTCAAGCCTATTTCTATTGCCACAATTAAAAAAGCATTCATAAGTCTTAACTCAAAAAACACTGAAGATTTATGGGGCATCTCTGTTAAGGTTCTAGGAGATATCATTGAAACTATTGCCCCTGTCCTAACAGGGATATTTAATCAATGTTTGGACACTGGTACGTTTCCTGATTTAATGAAACATAGTAAAGTTGTACCAATTTTCAAATCGGGTAGTAAAAGCGATCCCTCTAATTATAGACCAATATCTGTATTACCAGCATTGAGCAAAATCTATGAAAAAATCATGCTAGACCAGATGCTGTCACATTTTAACTCAAATAAGATTTTACATAGTCACCAGTTTGGTTTCACGAAAGGTAGGTCGACGACAGACGCGGGAGTAAAACTCATCAGTCACATTTTAGAATCCTGGGAGAAGTCCCAGGATGCAATTGGCATTTTCTGTGACCTCTCAAAAGCATTTGACTGCGTCGACCACAATACACTGATCTGTAAATTACACCACTACGGAATTCGTGGACAAGCTGCTGATCTTGTTCTTTCTTACCTATCAAACAGGCAGCAAAAAGTAAATGTTAACGGGGCGACGTCCTCGGGGTCTCTAGTTAAAATGGGCGTGCCTCAAGGTTCAATACTCGGCCCTTTCTTATTTCTAGTTTATATAAATGACCTTCCTTACATGATGGCAAACTTGTCGGATATAATACTATTCGCTGACGACACTTCTCTTATTTTTAAAATAGATAGAAAAGATACAGATGTCTCACATGTCAACGATAGTCTGGCTACTCTTTCGGAATGGTTCGCAGCTAATAATCTTTTACTTAATGCGAACAAAACTAAATGTATTAGGTTCTCATTACCAAATGTACCTCAAGTGGGTCTAAATCTAAAACTTGATGGCAAGAAACTAGATGCAATTACAGAAACTATATTTTTAGGAATTACCTTAGATTCAAAACTACAATGGGGCGCCCACATCAGAACTCTTTCAGGTAGACTAAGTTCAGCTGCATATGCAGTAAGAAAAATAAGGCAGTTGACTGATATAGCCACAGCTAGGTTAGTATACTTTGCTTATTTCCACAGTATTATGTCTTATGGCGTTCTGCTGTGGGGATCGGCAGCTGACGTAGATTCAATTTTCATTTTACAGAAGAGGGCAATCCGCGCGATCTATAAAATGAGTCCTCGCGAGTCCCTTAGAGACAAATTCAAAGAAATTGATATACTGACTCTGTCTTCTCTCTATATCTTTGAAAGTATTTTGTATGTTCGCAAAAACTTAGGACTTTTCAAAACAAGAAGCGATTTCCATAATATAAATACACGTAGTAGACACGAAATTGTCATACCCAAATTTAGATTAACTAAAACAAGCAAGTCATTTCTTATAAACAGTATCCGCTTTTATAACAAGTTGCCAAAGTCGGTTACAGAACTTAGCGATGGAAAATTTAAAACCCATATCAAACGTGTCCTTATCAAAAAAGCATATTATAAGATTAAAGACTACGTTGATGACAAGGAAGTTTGGCAATAATTCCTTCTGCACATGTGGCTTCCCTGGTACCTAAACGGCATAATTATGTAAGAGTCTATTAACTGCTCCCAAATTACCATGTTTATTCTCTTTACATTCATCCTTGACATAATCATTGTATTTGACATTATTCCTATTATTATAGATACCTCCAATTTAATTTCAACTCCTAGTAGCTTTTGTGGACATGATAATTATTCAATTTGTTACAGTTGTAATAGCAATCACGTCATTTGGCTGAAATAGGTTTTTATTTTTATTTTTTATTGTTTGTCTTTTATATAGATTATTTTCTATTTTGTGAATGTGAGAACTTTGTAGGCTTATTGGACTGTAGATTTACTGAACATCTATTTTGTTAAGTACCTGGTACTTACTTGTTGAAAGGCCTACATTGTCCTCCCATGCCTACTAATACTGTAATTTGAAAATATTGTAAAAGCCAATTATTTTTAAAAGAGTAACCGTGGAGTTTCTTGCCGGCTCTTCTCCATAGGAAACGACCAATTGGAACCGTGCACCTAGCTTCTGACGTTTCATAAGTGCCCATGTAGGTTTATGTGAAATAAAATATTTTGATTTTGATTTTGATTTTGAACGAGAGCCTCGAGAAATGTTGGTCGAGGCTTTCGGCTATCAGGCCATTGGCTGTTACGACAATCGGCACAATGATAGCCGAGCTCACATTCCACATGTAGACAACCTCGTGTGCTAAGTCGAGATATTTTATTTGTTTCTCTTTCTCGGCTTTCACGAGGTTCACGTCATGTGGGATGGTAACATCGACTATCATTGCGCGGCGCGCTAATCGGTCTATCACTACTATATCAGGTTTATTGGCAACAATAGTCCTGTCAGTAATGATCGACCGATCCCAGTACAACGTGACATGGTCATTTTCGAGAACTGGTTCGGGCACATACTTGTAGTACGGTACCTCAGAGTCCACAAGTTTATATTTGAAGGCAAGTTGCTGTTGAATTATCCTGGCCACTTGGTTATGCCTGTGCAAGGACTCGCCGTTAGCTAGACGAGAACAACCAGAGATAATATGTCTGATGGACTCAACAGGACGGTGGCATGCCCGACACACGTCAACCGTCCCGTCCTTCATAATATGTCTTCGGTAGTTATTCGTCAAGATAACTTCGTCCATAATTGCACAGACGAAACCTTCAGTTTCCCCGAAAAGGTCACCGAAACGTAGCCAGGATACGGACGCTGAGAAATCTACATCGGGCTCATGAAGAGCCCGATAGAAGCACCCATGAAGCTCCTTGCTTTGCCATACCTCCTTGCGGTCTTCTGTAGTAAGCACTACAGGTTTGCGCCAGTTCTCATTAGCCATGGAGAGCGGGGTGAGTCCTTTGTCCACTGCCACCACATCGCGGTGCATACCCATTTCGGCTTTAAAAAAATATTCTCTGAGATTGCACACCTCGCGATTGTGGAGGGTCGTTGCATTTAAAAAGCTTCGACCCCCGCACCTGCGCGGGATGTACAATCTCATCACCGATGATCGTGGGTGATGCATCCGGTTTGCGGTCAACAGTGTACGGACCCTCCTATCCAGGGCGTCGAGTTCGGTCTGAGTCCATTTGAGTATACCGAAAGAATACATCAGAACCGGCATAACCCAACCGTTGAAGGCGCGCACCTTGTTTCCGCCTGAAAGAAGGCTAAATAATATTTTTTTCAGGCGACCAAAGAAGCGCTCCTTCAACGATTGCTTCATTTCAGCAACGTTGATGCCTAACGATTCCGACATAATACTTATAGCTTTCGGATGAGGAGAGGGACCTGAGGTATATGGAATCCGAGAGTTGAATTCCCTCTGATTCCATAATCTCCCCTCGCTTTACATGCATGACTGCACATTTGTCCACACCAAATTCCATCCTGATGGCATTACTGAAGGTTTCAGTTACCTTCAGTAGCTCCATCAGTCGCAATTCGTTGGGGGCAAAGAGTTTCAGGTCATCCATGTAGAGGAGGTGAGATATGACCTGACCACCTCTCCTCAACCGATAGCCTAGACCTGAATCCTCCAGCAGTGTGCTTAGAGGGTTCAGGGCCAAGCAGAACCAAAGCGGACTCAAACTGTCGCCCTGAAATATTCCCCGTTTAATCCGTACAGGTTCATCATTCCCTTGGATCTGTCGACATCCTGGGTTGCGAAGAGCCGTCCTCAATTGCCCCATACACGACTCAAGGAAGGTGCGTAGAGTTGCATCAATCTTGTACAACTCCAGCACCCTCATGAGCCATGTATGTGGCACCGAGTCGTAGGCCTTCTTATAGTCTATCCAGCATGTCGAGAGGTCCTTACGGGATCGACGAACCTGTTGGCTTATGGCCATGTCGATGAGAAGTAGCTCCTTAGTACCGCGGGACCCGTTCCTGCATCCATTTTGAGAGGCGGACATTATTTAATAGCTGTCAATGTGTGTGTTTATTTTCACTCTCAAAATGGATGTAAGAAGTTTATAGACCGTCGACGAACATGTGATCGGTCTATAATTCTTGGGTTCCGCGGGGCTACCTGACTTATGGAGCAGGTGGGTAACACCTGTTGTTAGAAACTATGGTAGCGACCCAGACTCTAAAGATGACTGGAATTGAGATGCCAAGCGAGTGTGTAAACTAGTCAGCCATTTTAACTAAAAGTTGTGCAGTCCGTCCGGTCCCGGTGATTTCCAATTCGGTAACGGGCGGACTGCTCTGGCTAAGTCTAGTGGTGTGATTAAAACAGCTTCCATTTCTGGTATAGTTTCACACACTCGCTCGACATTCTGTATCCAGTCAGCCTCAGCGTGACATACGGGTACCGACCATATGCTGCGCCAGAATGCGCTCGTGGCGTCATCATCCAAGCGGCACACGTCTGTCACATTTTGTAGCTCCCACGCTCTATATACCCATCTCTCATCACTCTGGAACATGCGATTCTGCGTGTATCGGTCAACCCGCCGCTTATACCGTCGAATACGGCTCGCCCATGCACAGACTTTTTGCTTCAGGAAGTCGATGCGCTCTGTGACACGGGACATGTATTCTGGAGGACTGATTCCTGTCCCAGAGAATGCCTGTCTCACAAAGCGCATCACTCGTGGTCGTGTATTGCCCTCCCTGAACTTGTATAGTTTGCCGATGAGTACCCTGGCCCCATCGATACGGCGCTCGATCCTACACTGCCAGGCTGGTACCGCTGGTTTTGGTCGTGTAGCTCTGTCACACAGTGGGAACTTGACGTTAGCTAAACGACATGCCGCAACAGCCGCGCAATACAGGATCGAGTGTGTATCAACGAGATCCTCGCTGCTCTCGAAAAAGTTTTTAAGCTGCGAGTCCAAGGCACACACCAGCGCCTTATTTTTCTTGTGCATAGGTAAGCGTGGTAGTCGGGGTCTAAGTTCGGTCGGGCTGTGCCTATAATCGCGAAACGCATCCTCCAGAGCGCTCCTCAATCGGGCGTTGCACTGGCTACTTACTGTGACAACCCTATCATTCTCTTCTTCAACATGATTGCACCGCGGCGGGATTGGGTCAGGAATTGACGGTTGTGCCGCGGTTTGTGCCGGAGTCGAGACGATACGGTTGCTCAGTACCTCTGAGCGCAGCCTATCAAGTGCAGCATCGTCCAACCTGTGATTACGTTGGATGACCCGCACCTGATCCGACAGTCGTTGGGCCGAGACGTTGACGGTTGGTTCTAGTTCCTGGAACCTCTGTTCCAGGAACTAGAACCAACCGTCAACGTAACCTCACTGCATACCGCGATAGGATGCTGTCTCTACAGCATCCTATCGCGGTATGCAGTGAGGTTAGTTCCCCCCTCTGCAGACCCGTAGTATGCGCGCATGACGTTCTCGTTCATAGACTGAGTCCATCTCATGCGCTGCACACAACCACCGGCAGCGAGGACCCGGCTCAGGGTCGGTTGGCCCCTAAGTCCCAAGCTCCTCGGTGGCCGGCCGACGTACGGGTGTTGGTGACGGCGGGGAAAAATATTCGTCGCTCGAGCTCGACGCAACTGCCACGGCCGGTATTACAGCACTCACGATGGGGCTAGGTTCCGGCGGCGGTGAGGCGGAGCTGAGCGACGATTCCGGAGGTGGTAGGCGTGCGCGGCGGGCTGCTAATCTCGTCATTATTATTATATTTATTTAGATTACTACAATTTGAAGGGTGAGATGATATTAAAGAACTTTTTGTAACATTTTGATGATTTAAATCAGTATTTATATTTTCTTCATTTATTAAGCAAGAGGTTTCCTCTATTGTCGTAATTTCTAATTTAAATTATAATCAATGTCATTTTTTGTTGCCAAATTATTGGCAGCATGATCTGTTACTACCTATCTTTTCGAATGTAGATGAAAGAAATGCAGTATGTGCTATATATATGGACCTCACAAAGGCTTTTGACTATGTAGATTATAAGATACTATTAAATAAATTAGAGAAATATGGTGTAAGAGGCAACATCCTGAATCTTATTGAATCTTACTTACATAAAAAAAGCAGATTTTAGAAATAACACAAATATGTCCACGCACCGGAAACGAAAGAAGATACAGATCAAGCAGTAGGATAATTAAATACGGAGTTCCACAAGGAAGTGTGTTAGGACCCCCACTATTCTTAACTTATATAAATGATCTGCCTAGAGAAATAAAGCATCCAATGGTACTATTTGCTGACGACTGCACGGTTGTGGTAAAATGTGACGATCCCAATACATACGAAGCAGAGATAAACTTGACATTGAATAAAATAATTACTTGGCTACATAATAACAATCTCGTCATAAATCTAGAAAAGACTAAAATAATGCACTTCTATCAAAAAATTCCCAATATAAACCTTGACATTAATTATTTAGGGACTAAAATAGAGTCTGCAACTATGACCAGGTTCCTTGGTGTTATTATAGATAGTAACTTGTCCTGGAAACCGCAGACGGACGATATTTGTAAAAAAATTAATAACTTTGCATATGCTCTTTATAAACTAGCTAAAATTGTAAGCCTAGAATCTCTTTTAATGGCTTACCACGGTTATGTTGCATCCGCACTAAGATACGGCATAATTTATTGGGGCAATTGAGAAATAGTATAGAAATAATAATATATTAGTAATAGAAATGAAAGAGTATGTTTTCAAAGCCCAAAAAAGATGCATTAGAGCTATGTGTGGTTTACAAAGTACTGACAGCTGTCAACCTATATTTAAAAGCCTCAAAATCTTAACCCTACCTTCACTGTATATATATGAAGTAAATGTATTTGTCAAAACAAACATCACCCTATATGAGCTTTTTAAAGCAAATATAGGAAACTACGCGATAAAAATAAGTTATAACTTAAAATACCACATGCAGGTACGGCTTTAATGAGGAAAAGCTTTTTTTGTATGGCTCAAAGAATATTTAATAAGTTACCTTGCTTGATAAAAACTCGAAATTTAGTAAATTTCAAGCATAAATTACGTACCATATTAATACAGAAATGTTACTATTGTCTCAGTGATTATTTTGATGACAATTCTTTGACATAATAATATTTGTATAGTCGTAACATATTATTTAAGCATGACACACTTTATGCATGGCGACTCTAATATAGTAATTCTGTGGACAATGTTAATTTTAAATATTTTTATAAACAACTGTAACATATTGACATTATCGTTATTTATTTTTGGCATTATTGCATTTCGTTAAATATTTTCATTACCTGACATAGCCATTATTGCATTTCAATTTTTTTTTTTCTTTTTTTCTTTATTTTTGGCTTTGCTACTGAGTTATTATAAATTAATTTACGTGATAAGCCTTCTGCACATAATGTATATTTGTACGCCTAATGGCAAACATAGAGAAACTACAATAAAACAACTGTAACATCTTGCACACTACTGTAACCTATGTTTACAAATAAAGAATATTGATTGATTGATTGGGCGTATTTTGACGGTAATTAAAACCAAATTAAGTAAAATCTAATTTATAGTTCAAAAGTAATTTAAAACTTTAAAAGCCTAAAAATATACCTCTACAAAAAAAAAACGGCTGAAATAACTAGATCGAAGTGTAAAATATTTTAAGTACTATGTTTTTCCAAAAATTTTATCCGTG
Source organism: Lithophane ornitopus (assembly GCA_948473465.1). Classification (NCBI taxonomy): domain Eukaryota; kingdom Metazoa; phylum Arthropoda; class Insecta; order Lepidoptera; family Noctuidae; genus Lithophane; species Lithophane ornitopus. Next base: position 16,970,152 of record OX419625.1, read on the forward strand.
TTAGTTACGAATAAAACAAGTGTTACGCTTCTATAAATTTATCTCCTCATAAAATTTCCATACCGGGGGCCTTATGTCCGATTCGAATGAATTATAAAGTATTTTACAGCTACATAAATACTCTTGATGTTAAAACTATTTATTTGAATAAGAATTAATATTATATTGATAAAACTCCTTCGGAAATAAAGCATTAATTTCGAACAAAGGACATTGACCATCCATATATGGGAGTTGGACCAAGTGCTACCCAGAATAGACACATAGTGCATCATGTTCCTTGGGCCTATGCTAGTCTTTAAACCAAAGCTCAATAAAATCTATCCAAGGAGTTTTGAGAAAAACGATTTGAGTAGTTTTTATTGATAAATACCAACCAACCGATGGCGAATTTTGTTAAATAATGACAGTAAATAAGCTAAACAACACATTACTATTTCATTTGGGCTGATAAAATAACTCAGGGCTGTCCCTTACACCCTGTATTAATATTAATAATTAATTAATAAGTATAGATAGAATAATTAGCAAATGTTAGTAATAATTAAATAAATCCGTAAGAACAGCTAACAATTATCGATATCCATATCTCAGCACTGCACACCACTAATGCATCGTTTTGAAATGTCACAATTAAATATTTATAAAATCCTTAAATATTATAATGAATGCTTTGATTTTTTACTTATTGGTGGTAGGACACGCCACTTGTCTTAAGGTTTGTTGTTATTGTCCTATTTTTGCAAATAAGCACGGAACGATTCGGCATTTTGTAAAAATACGAAATGACAGTGACACGTTTCGATACAAACGCTTCAATACACCGGCGTCAGGCGCATATATAATCAATTTGGTTGCATGCAGGCGACATGTGCCAAGCCTCCAACCCATATCCCTCGGTATCCGTGGTCTTATCACATCTAATCGATGTTTTTACATTCAAAGTTTTTTTTTTTCATTATTTCCTTTTCAACACTTTGCTTGTAGAGTGCCTCCTATTGAAAATCACGTGTGTTTAACACACTGCATTATGAACTTAAACTAATGCAGTGCATGCACACGTGTTTTTTACTTTATATTATATTACCGCATTACTGCGGTAATGTGCGCCACAGATAACTATTTTCTAGTCTATTAATTTTTCCATAAATATTTGTTGTTAACGTTTTCGCTGTGTGGTATCAAAAATATGAAATCTAAGTATTGTCACCGACCGACGGCGGCGTTGAAAAGTTTTGAAGAAGAAGCTCCTGATAGTCAGTACCTGGCAAAAAAGGTCAGTTGAACGATATAAATCTAAATGTATCATCTCTATATTTACGTTATTGTAGTTCTTACAGCAAGTCTGTTTTTTCCATGCAAGACATAATAACCAACCTAGCACACTTGGATCATAAAGTACTATTGTGTAATGTGCATGACAATAACAGTGTACCTAATACTTGCAATTATTACACTAATACTTCGTGATGCAAAAATAACGTCGCTTTTGATAAAAATAAGCGTGTCAAGTAAATCGGAGCGAAATAAGCAGAAAGGACCTAGTTTTTATTTTCACAAAACAAACAAAACACGTACAATACAACATAATGTACTGTATTGATCGCAAATAAACGAGTTAATTCAGATTCTTTTGAATAATTTTTATTCAATTAACACGCTCAGCAAATAGGTTGATGAAATAAAGACAGTATTACTCCCGCTACGTGTTTCCGCCGCGCCGGGGCAAGGATCTAACTTCCCAATTAGTTCCAGGTGTAATAATCATTCAGCTAACACAGAATATTACGTATTCCAATTGGACTCAATTTTATTCAGAACATCGCGCTAATACGGCACATTTAATTTGTTCGAGAAATATAAAGGGAAAGGTAAAGGGCACCGGCTAATTGTTAGCATCGCTAAGTTGGTTCGCAAATGAATCAGCTACCTCACTTTAACAATGCAATGTAATCGTTTTTACGGTTTGTAAAACTATACATAATCCATACTTAATAATATCCATACTAATAGAATAGAAAGTTTTTATTTCAGACCGGAGTCCATAGGGTTAGTAACAATTTTACTTAAGTTCTAGTGTTAGTAGGTTACAGACATGAAAATATACAATTAAAATTCAGCATGGAGCCGCATCCACCTCCGCAACATTGGGGAGTCCCACCGATCTGCGAATACGCTGAGAATACTGTTGGTGCTGCCGCGAACACGAGTCATCAGGGATGCACATCTATTTCTAATAATGGCTGCAAAACCATCAATATTATTATCTGCAAACATCCCTGACGCACTACTACGCCACGGCAGCCGCAGCAGCACTCTCAGTGCATTATTGTACTGAACGCGTAGGTCGCTGTATGTCCGCTGAGTAAAGTTGACCCACAGGCCGCACGTGTAGAAGGACTGACAGTAAGCTTTGAAAAGCGTTATTTTAACTGGCTTCGTACAACGTGCAAACCTGCGAGCCAGCATGTTACAACGGACAGCCAGCGACCTACGTTCCCTTTCAATGTCACAATTATCCTTAAGATCTTCAGTGACCCAATGACCCAGATACTTAAACTTGTCCACCCTTCGCAGCGGTTCTCCACAAAGAGCGACAGTTGGAATACATGAATATGTCACATTGCCTGCTTTAAAAACCATTAGTTCGCTCTTTGTGACGTTATATTTGAGCCCATGATTCACCGCATAGCATTCGCATATAGCGATCAGTTGCCTCAAAGCACCAATCGATGGGCTCAGCAACACCATGTCGTCAGCATAACTAATATTGTTAATGCACACCCCGTCAATATGACATCCGACACTGGTGCTGCCGAGCTCAAGGAGCAGCCGGTTCATGTATAGGTTGAAGAGCCTGGGAGAGCTGAGTCCCCCTTGCCTCACTCCGCACTCCAACCGATACACGTCCGAGTGCGAACCATTCCACTTCACGCTATTGCTTTGACTACTATACCAGTACTTAAATATCGACACTATTTCAGATGGTAAGGTAGTTTCACATTCGAGTTTACGCCACAAAACTTCGTAACATACAAGATCAAACGCCCGTGACAGATCCAGAAAACACGCAAAAATAGGAGTCTTCCTGTCTGTGTAGTATTGGACAGTCTGCTTGAGGCACAAGATTGCACTCTCAGTTGACAGCCCAGGCTTGAAACCGAACTGGGCGTCATGTAGTTCGAGGTGTTTAGCCAAGTGCTTGTCAAGCAGACTGTCCAATACTTTTGCTATGACAGTGGCCAGAGAAATGGGCCTGTAATTAGATATGTCAGAGACATCACCCGTTTTATTTTTCACAATAGGCACTACCATTGTATACATTACGTCATCAGGTAAGTAACTGTGGCTAACGCACAGGTTAAAAAATAAAGCCAGCACACGCGGCAAGTGTCCCTCCGCATACTTCAGGTGCTCGATGCTGAGGCTATCATTACCCGGGGATTTACCCCTCTCCATTTTATTTATGATGGCTGATATTTCTTGTGCCGTAAAAACTATAGAAATGTCCTCAGACTTGCCTCCAGCATCAAACACCTGCACAGGTCTAGTAAGAGGTGACTCAATCTGGAAATGACGCCGAAATGCATTGGCTACATCCGCCGGCTCGTGTACGCCCGCCACGCTCACAGGGGGACTCAACTTTGGATTCAAACTATTTGTTGATTTCCAAAATGATCCAAATTTCTTTTTAGTGTGATGTTTAGCTAAAATATCCATTTTTATCTGCTGTTGGTTATCTTGACAATATTTCACATTGGTCTTAAATGTTTTTCTAGATTTATACATTTTATTGTAAACATAACCACTAGCAGGTTTACCATAAAACAACCATGTTTGATAACACAGTCGAGCCTCTCTGTGAGCGTCACGAACATATTTGTTCCAACCAGGAATGTATCTCTTGCTATTATGACGCATCTGTTTACACAAATAAGTACTTTCGGCACCTTCCTTTAAAATGCTAACCAAACTGCGATACATTGTATCTAACACTTCCACATGATTAGCATTAGAACACATTTTATGCGCACAATACCGAAAATCATCTGGAAAATCTATTAATTTTAACTTAGAATTACAAAATTTTGAATATTCATTAATTTGATCGATATCTCTTTCACCCCATATAACCTTATTGCAAGTATAGATTGGATTGCTAATATTATATTATTATAAATTCGAAAATAACTCTGTCTATCTGTCTGTATGTTACCTTTTCACGCCTAAACCACTGAGCGGATTTTGACAAAATTTGACAAGGAGATAGATGGAATCCTGGGGAAGGACATAGAGTACCTACTTTTTACCGAAATAGGTACCACGCGGGCGAAGCCGCGGGCGGAAGCTAGTTATACATGGTTCCAACTAATAGAGAGTTCTCTATAATATGTGTTGTCAACATTGACATTTCGCCGCCGCTACGGAACTCGGGTTTGATCCGTGAATTTGGAAAGTCGGTGTCTTTGGTTTTGAATTTTTGTCTTTTGACACCGACTTCCGAAATTCTTTTTCTTTGTTTTCAAGGTATTTTTCACTTTGTAGTGTTTTTTTAAGAAGACGGTAGTTTTTTTTTTTGTAAAAAGTTTTATGTTTTACTTTTTAGTTGTGATAAGTAAAAAACAATGACAAGATAATAACATCATCCACATAGACATCCACTAAAATTTCAGTATTTTCAAAAAATTTCGAAAAAAAATTATGTAAATCTCTGTATTGCTATCTTAATAAATTTAACTTATTATGTAAGGAGCAAAATGGTTTTAGAAAGAATACTACGATCAACATGGCCATTTTTGATTTTTTACGTAGCATTATGCTAGCAGTAGACCAAAAAGCTCCTATTTGTGCTATCTACACAGATATGACCAAAGCCTTCGATTACATAAAGCACGACGTCCTATTAGACAAACTGCGTAGCTATGGTATCAGAGATAACATTTTAAAACTACTCGAATCCTATCTCTCCAACAGAATGCAATGTACAGAGATTGCAAGAGTATGTAAAAACAAAATTTGAAAAGAGTTTTTTATCTCATTCGAGATTAATAAAGTTTGGTGTCCCACAGGGTAGCGTCCTTGGGCCACCTCTTTTCTTGATCTACCTATATAAATGATCTGCCAAAGGTGACTCAACATCAAATGGTGATGTTTGCAGACGACAGTACTGCCATAGTGAAATGTATTGATCGCAATATTTATCAAGATGACATTAATAATACACTATACATAATTAATTGGCTTAACAAAAATAATTTAGTTATAAACTTAAAGAAAACCAAAATAATGCACTTTCACCAAAGAGCCGAAATACCAAAAGTAAATATAAGGCATAGTAACTGTGACATTGAAGAAGTTAAAGTAGCAAAATTCTTAGGTTTATTCCTTGATAACCAACTTAACTGGAAGGCCCACATAGACGACCTAAGTAAAAAAAAAACAGCATATGCACTTTTCCAAATTGCTGGAAAAATAATGGATGCCCTACTGATACTAGTTGCATATCACGGCTTAGTAGCCTCAATTTTGCGATATGGTATTATTTTTTGGGGCAATTCTACTGATACCAAAGTAATTTTAACTAATTTTATTGCTCTGATTGAAAAAGCAAGGAGTTATTGTTCTGAGGTTGTCGTTGGCCAACGCCATGGCTTTGCAAATGGCCGCCATGGCATCGTAATTCCCATGGTGCATAAACCATAGATTCAATTATAATCACTTTTAAATTAGATTTAGGAATGCACACACCATAGTATTTTATTTTTATTTTCAGTGTAATTATTATACCTCTCAGTTTATGTATCTTTTATTTTTATATGTAACGCATAAATACAGACATATACATACTTTTTATTAAGACTTTTATATATATTTATTTTTATTTTTATTTCTATGTACTTACGTTCAACATTCAGTTACACTCATTTCTGTAAGCTATTCTGCTTACATATTATTTTCACATGGGGGGACGTCATTACCTCATTCGCGATGTTTTTGCTGAAAATCAGCGCTGTTGACGATAGGTTCGTCTGAAGTCACGGCATTAAGCTGAGCAATGACCTATTCTTGCACAGATGCGACGCACAGCTTATTGTTCTTGTTTATTGTTGTTTTAAAGATGGATAATTTTCCACTCAGTAATCGGCATTTCGTTTAATTTGTGATTGTTTTGTTTGTTTTCATTTGGTAATGTCACAACACATTACGCAAGTAAATTGTCTTTGGCCTCTCATCCACAGATAACTATTTATTGCTCTCATCAAGCAATAGACTACTACTAGAATAGCAATTGTCAAACTTGTATAATTTTCTGTTTTAAATATGAGGCTTTTGGCTAATTTGTACATATAGTGAATGTCACTCATTATTTTGTATTGTGCGTTTAGTTTGTGCAGAATAAACAATTTTTCTTTCTTCTTTCTTTTTTTCTTTCTGATAAAGATATAGTTTTTAAGGCACAAAAAAGATGCATAAGATCAATGTGTGGTCTGAAAATTGATGATAGCTGTGTACCATTCTTTAAATCACTAAAAATACTGACCTTATCCTCATTATATATTTTTGAAATTTGTGTTTTCGTCAAAACAAACATGAGGTTATTCGAAAAAGTGTCAACGTTAAGAGAGGTTGCGATTCATAGCCAATACGCAAACTCTTTAAGCAATCAGCGTTGTAAAACTGCCTTAGTGAGAAAGAGCGTTTTAGGCATGGCACCGCGCATTTACAATAAATTACCCGATGTCATAAAAAATTTGAATGTTACACAAATAAAAAAAAAATTAAAACTGTTATTAATTGAGAAATGTTTTTATACTACTGATGATTTTTAATGATGAATTAATGTAGACTTATTTATTTACTTGACAGGACATTTTATTTTTTATTAATTAACTGAATATTGTGACAAATTGTAATTTAATAAGATTATTTACTTATGCATTGACTGTAGAAATTATTCTTATTTCGCATGCAACCATATTTGTACGCCTCTTGGCATAACATAGCGACCTATGAACAATAATTTAAGAACTGTATTTACTACCTATGTTACACAAATAAAAAATGATTGATTGATAGATTAAGTTGAAAAAAATACGTACTAATATTGAAGCTAACTCAAAAACTACCCAAGCCAAGTTAATAAAATTTTAGGGAATCACCGCGTAGGCTTCCTCTACCAAATGCAAAAAGAATTCAAACAAGGAACAAGGTTAAAAATGTTATTCGTCAAAAAATAACACGCTATGTAAAAATAGCATCTAGCGTTTGCTAGATCGAATACTTCGCGCTAGAAAATAATATTTCAACGCGCAAAGCGGCAGCAAAGCCATTGGAACGGGATAGCAATATAGTCTTTAGCGTTTGCTAGATCGAATATTAATAAAATAAATGCTCATAAAATAAGTTTTTTGTGATAAGATCTCAATATTACGAATGCCAGAAATAGCACATTTTTGCAACTTGCTGCAACCGTATACTTAATTTCTTTTAAGGGCTGTAGTTTCCTCACTGACCTTGAGCATGTGGGCGGAGCTAAACTCCCTACTCCCCGAATACGTAAAACGCGCGCGGTGGCGCGCTAAACTAAAACGGCGATCAAAGAAAATACAAGGGCGCAGAGTTGCGCGCATAGGACGCCTATTTTGCCTACGATTCCAGAAAGGAATGGCGGAGATGCAAGGCTGACATTTGTATAGATAGATACATAAGTTACGTATATTTTAAGTTTTTACTGGATATTATTTTTTAGCATGTCTTTGGATGAAAATAAAAGGTGTATCTTTTTATACACGTGATACTTTATGTTCGCATAGCTCGTCAAAATGTAGAACAGCTGATTATTTTTTTGCGATTTCAGGGTTGGTCCCATATACACACGGCTACACATCAAGCTACACATTTCCAGTTTATGCAGATCTCGCATTGTATAGAATTTCAGTACAACGCGAGTAGCCGTGTGTACAATGACCCCTTAAAATATTTCCTACCTGCATACCTACCTACATACTTACCTAAATACATACCTGGAATACCTACCTACATACCTACATATCTACCTACATATACCTACTTACTTTTATATCTACATGTTGTACTTAGTAAACGCTCAAAACTCCAGCACAGACCTACATAACATAGGTTTTTCTGTTGCATTTAGAATACGCGTCATAGTGGCAACCTATTCTTACCATTGCATTGCTAAAATTCGCGTAGAATTTTCATGTATTTGTAGCCGTAAGGGATAAGCAATGGATCCGCAATCGAAGAGGTCCGGGATCGAATTCGAATCGATTTTTATTTTTTGAAACCATCATAATTATTTATAAGTATTCTAAGCAACAATGTTAGTTATTATTTTAACTATTTATATTTATTTATAATCTATTCATTCTTATTTTTTATGAAGTTTAATATTTGTTATTGTATTATTATTTAACTATTTATAGATATCAGTATTCAGCAGACTTTATTGAAAACTAATAGTATGATTTAGACTTTATGCATGTTTTTTTTTTTAATGTAACGTATCGTATGAACACAATGAAGTCGAGCACGATACAGCCAGAGCGTGTATGAGTGATGTGTGTGTGAGTGAAAAAAAAAACATATAATGTATGACGAAATTAAAAGGAAAACTATCACAGCTATAGGCTATACCAGGTTCTACAAGTTAACGAGTAGGTAATAATCTACCAACTTAAATTTGCAGTTACAAAAACATGTTCTCCCGTACATTTCGTATGGGAGAACATGATTTCAACAACAATGTTAAGTTTGTTCTTGGCATAAATTCATTCCAACTACGGAAACCTTCATTATGTGCGGTCCGACACGCACTTGGTCGGTTTTTCTATCTGGGATTGCTCAGTAGCAGCCCGGAGTCTCGCTTTGTGACTGGTTGATGGCAATAGGCTCGCCCCTATTACATGCGAGTGGCAAAATGTGAGTGTAACGTAACATTTTTTTTTGGTCTACTTATATTATAAATTTGTATGTAAATTATGTGAATGTAAATAAAAAAAGTATTAATAAGTAATTGCAAATTTAAAAAAAAACTCAACAACAAAGCGCCTACGCGCACAATTGAATTGGGCTCTCTGCAGCGAGCTAGTCTATAAACGCACATTGATACAATTCGTTCGTAAATATTTGCACTAACACACGCAAACGTGCATAGTCGGTCGATAGCCGGGGCGGAGCAGCGAGCGACACACCCGTCCCGTAGCAATGCTAACTGCGCACTGCCGCCCGCGCCCCGCGCAGAGCACCTCTGAACCTCTATCTCTAAGTGGGGTAATATTCTTAAAAATATTGATTAATTTACATTTATGGTACGAACAATCTGTAGTACCTCTAACCATCAATTTTTCAGTATAAAAATATTTCCAAACATCAAAGCCGTTTAGTAGTAGTATGGAAATATTAGCCAACAAGTGCGTCTTGGTAGATATTTTTTTAAGGCAAAAGTATTAGTCTTACGAAAAAAACTGATCGAATAAAATGTTGTACATGAAGCTCTGGCAAACATATATTTTTTTCAGATCTTTTATCCAAGCCGTTAATGAGGAGTAGGCTTTTTAAATTGACCATGTTACGGTACTAAACGGGACCAAGCGCCTTAAGTAATAAATATTCAAAACCCAAGTCATTTATTGTTATAGTTAATGTCCATGTTAGGCCAGAGCACCCGAACAAACTGATCAATTCCCTTTTGAACCTCCATTTTCTGTGTTATTCATCACGATAAAACGGAGCTTTCAAAGTTATTGAGATCACCTTAAATAAGACTATGGTAAATTACAAGTTGTCCATTATTCACATAAAGTATCGTTTTTACGGAAGCAAGTATTTTTTGTCATATTATAAGTAGGTAGTAAGTAATTATTTTGTTGAGAGACAATAATAAATTAATAGTGATTAGACTTGGGTTGACACAATAAATTTACAAAGGCGGTTTATAAGATCTCTCATCTATTGACAAGTAACAGTCGTGAGACTTGGCTTGACTTTTTCACATAAAATGTTTTTGATGGGATTACGTCCTATCCTGCGTACCCAAATTATCTTGTTATGATTTGGTTTGTTCGGCGCAGCAGTATCTCGAGTTTGGTGGAGTTCTAATTTGCAAGCGGCTCCTTCGGGAATCTAATATAATTTGTAACGGAACGATATAGGTACAGATTACAGGAGAAATTTAGTCGTTACGTAAATGACGTGAAACTAGTTCCTACTTAACGAAATATTTGCAAAAATAAATAAAAATGTCGTATGTACCTTCTTTTTGAATATCCTTGGAACAACAATATCACAAACAATCAATTTTCGAGAAGAACAACACTTGAAAACAATAGAAGAAAACGCTAATGAGCACTAATGAAAATAATAATGTTACTTGTGTATCCTGTAACGATAAATGACATCATAATATATTTTGACCATCGATATTTCAGTCCTATGACCTATGACCGGGAGCACTGTGCGATGGAACTATATCATTTTTAACCGACTTCTTCAAAAAGGAGGAGGTTCTCAATTCGTCTGTATGTATTTTTTTTGTGTGTTTGTTTCGCGATTACTCCGTCAATTATGAATCGATTTTGATGATTCTTTTTTTGTTTGGTAGGTCATGCTTCAGAGGTGGTCCCATATAAATTTTATTAATTTAGCTTGCGTAGTTTTGAGTTAGCTTCAATAATTACGTATTTTTGCCACTTTGTGTATATTGACGATATATTGTTTGACCCCGTCACTGTTATTTACATGGCAGGTAGTGGTATTTGAATTTGTGTGGGGTAGGTACCACAACTAAAAAGTGAAAAATAAAATTTTTTACAAAAAAAACAACCGACTTCCAAAAAAACAATATAAAAGTGAAAAATAACTTTAATTTCGGAAGTCGGGGGCAAAAAACGTTAATTGTAAAGCCAAGACACCGACTTCCGAAATTAAAGTTATTTTTCACTTTTTTAGTGCTTTTTTGGAATACGGTTGTTTTTTTTTTGTAAAAAGTTTTTATTCCCAATCTAGTCTCAATAATGACAATACTCCAGTGATAAATATTGATCACCAAATTAAACTTTTGTAATTAGAGAAAATTTATCCAGATATTGGTATGACTAACGGACAAAAAGGTGTGGACAAAAAGGGTATCAAGGTCACAACGAGTGATAGATCTATGACTAGTAGTTCTGCGAACAGTAGACCTCGCGGGCACATACTTTTTGCATTATTAACCTTTAGTTAGTCGCGCCAAATAATCACACTGTTAGTCACATGGGGTCTGTGCGGATCTCAAGAGTTTATATTTTGTGAATCAAGGTATCAAAGTAGGTAGCACCTACTCTCTAAGTCCATCAACGTAGATACGGGTCCGATCGAAAGTAGTTCGAAACTTTGGAGTGACCGATTGATTAACTTTTTTGAACAGGCAAAAGGTTTGTACAACCCGTGCGCATTAACATGGCACCTGGCTCACTGACATTTGCAGCTCCCCTCGCTTCCCCGCACGGCGACGGCGGGGAGAAGCGCGGGTAGCGGGGGGAGTATTGAGTTCCGACCAGGTGCCATGTTAATGCGCACGTGTTGTACATTGAGCGGCAATCGTGCGCGGCGGCCGCGTGTGGCTTTGGACGACTGCCGCGCGCGAACTCTTCTGTCTACCTGCTGTGTTTGGAAGAATTATTAGCAGAGCTACGCAATCGCTTTCTTGCCAACTGAAGTGCGCGCGTGTCTGTCTATCCCGCAAACATTCGTTGGATTAGTCCATACCAGAGCGCGGCGTAGCAAAAGTGTGTCCTGCAAACGCCGCGTATTGCAGCCGCGCTCTTGCCGCGCAATGTTTGGACACCGCGGTTTAGCACGTGTACGTATTAACGTACACAAATAATCCGAACTTGTTGGGATTTTTCGTGCGTTCAATGCGATATCGCCGGAACACTACCTATTTGACAGCGAAAAACGTATTCAATGTGCGCACTCAATTCATTTTACCACGGTCTTTGGTTTACGTATCATACAAATTCGTGTTTTAGCGTTTAAAAATATATAATTATGTACCAACCCTCTTCATGATTTAACCTATAAATTTTTCGCGTTTCCCTAAAAACAATAACATTGAACTTGCCTGGGAATTGAACGAATTACGTTTGCTGCGATCAGAGGATCGAAAAAAACCCGAAATGATTTTAAATAAATTTAATTACTGATTTAATATTACAAAATTAAACCTATGAATGATGATTCTAGTTCGAAGTAGGATATTAGAATGATCCTTCTTACAATTTTTTGAAACAATTTAAACAGACACCAACTTGCGGAAGCGATTGGTGTCACAGACCGTGTATCAGCGATTTTAGAAATTAGCAAGGTCGTCACGTATTTAACATCAGCGACCTTCATAAATAGTGGCGCTATGCAATTAAGGTCGGCGCGGATGTAACGTCAGCGACCTTCATATTGTAGCGTTATGTAATTCCTCCCCTCTTAGAACGGCGACTATTTTAGCACGTTGAGTGAAAATGTTGCCGGAAGTTCGTCAGGAGTTTCCTTATTTTCCAGGGTTGCAGCTGGTGGTTGCTGCTTCTTTTTCATAGTGTTAGTACATTTGCACAGGTAGCGCCGGGTCATTGCGATGATAAAGAGTACGCTTGCACTCAATAGTATTCCATAGAATGGGATTGTAGTGTGATAAAGTGCGTTGGCCTGCACGTTCTCAAGTTGAACAGGATTCTGGATCATAATTTGGTCCTGGATGCTGTGTAGTCCTTGTAGATTAATAGAGTTCAGATTGACGTGGGTGGCTGTGGTGGCCTGTTTCTCAGCGTCGTAGGGTATTTTCATTAACTTCAAGGGTTGGCCATTAATTTCATCGTAAACATTTGCAATGGTGAACTCTTCGGATTTCAGATAACATCCAGTAGGAATCGTAGCAAGGTAACTACCCTGAAGCGATGTGTAGTCTTTCTGGTTGCAGGTTAATTGTACCTTCGTTTCTTGAGGAAAGGAGAGGACGTAATGTTGGTCGTCGGGTTTCTCCATGGCTTCTCTCATCAAGGTGACTGTGGTAAACTTGCAGGAGTCTTGTAGGGCTTGGTTGGTGATTAACTCCTGGACGCAGTCAGCTTTGTTGCGAGTCTGGTGGGTAATATCGTTCTCACAGAGGTACCAGTCTTTCAACTTCGGGCATTCAGCCTCTATGTACGCATGTAACATCTCGTTAGTTGCAAGGAAAGGAAAGGGTGGAATAAGAGCTTGTGCGTGTTTATTAGGTACCACGGAGAGTTTATAAAAATCATAACTATTTTTAGAAAAGAATGGAAATTTAAATACGAATACTATCTGGTTATCTACATAATATGATCCCGGTTTTATAATGTCATAATAATCTCTAAGTTCTAGATCTAAAATTTGCTCTTCGGCGTAAATAGTCTTAAGTTTTTGTACCATTGACTGTAGTATTTCTACGTCTATCATAGAGTGGTGTGTACTACTCGCACGAACAAAAGCTAAACTATTTTCTATCCTAATTAGTTCCTGAGTTAAATCTTCTACATTATCGCTTATAATTTCTAGTAGTTGGGCAAAATGAGCATATTTTATTAAATTATTTTCTCTTAGTGCATTACTTTGTAATATAGTCTCTAAAGTAGTGTTGATTTTATTCTGGTTTTTTGCTATTTGTGTAATTACGCTATTATATTTAGACATCCACTCTTTACTTATACTTATATGATCATTGAATTCGGTCACTAATTGGTTTTGGTTACGTTCTAAGATTTGAATTGCCTGATTATACCTTACCGCATCCTCGTGATCTAGGTTCCCGGTTAGGCTTTTTATTATTGAACCTAGTCCGTTTACAAGACCTCTTTTGGCTCTGTTGGGTTCTAAGGATCGTAATTGTTTTAGGACATTGCCAAGTTTGCTAGCAAGATACTCTAATTGAATTTCGTATAACGCGTAGGTGTCATTAGTCATTTGATTTTGACAGATCGTTAGTTGAGTTTGTAGGGATTGAACATTGCTTTTTATATTGCTTAGTTGTACGTACTGGATGAAAGTATGATGGTGAGTCGTAATTTTCATTTGTCCAAGTTTAAAGGGTAGAAGTCCAGGTCCGTCATCGAGGCTTTCGAGTCTTATCTCCTGAGGTCGCGTCATTGGGAGAATTGCTATCAGTAGGATCCTGTAACAATTTTGCTGATTTAGGTACACGCTTGAGTCTTGATTTCGCTATGGGGCCACGTTTTTTTGAAGTATAAATATGAATCGGCAGGTCTGCCAAACCTGTGTCCTGTGTATATCGTGGGGCAGTCTTTTGTCGACTAGCAAGGGGATTTGTTATAAATATTTGCTGTTGGGGTACGTATTCTATCTCGGGTTCACGTTTTTCATTTCGTTTCTCACCTATCGCGGTACGATTAGCAAGTGATGACGAGTTGATGATGTCATAAACATGTTTCATTTTATCTCTATGGACTTGCGTGTACTGTGTAAGGTCAATGTCTTTACAGTCTCGGGGGTCAAAATGACCAGTCAGTAGGTCAAAGGGGCGACATCTCGTGAAACTATGTATTGAGCTATTATAAGCTATTAAAGCATAGGGCACAAGATTAATTATTGGTTCGTCTTTATACTGTAGCTTGAGAAGTCTAAGATGTTCTAAAAGAGTTGAGTGGAATCGTTCGATATTTCCGTTATCGTTAGGAGAGTGAGCTAGTATTCTATGATGGTTGATCCCATGAAGCCTCATAAATTCCATGAACAATTGGTTTGTAAACTCAGTCCCATTGTCTGTAATAATAGTTATAGGGACGCCATGGTGGGTGCAGTACTGCAAAAGGGCTTGTAGTATGCTAATAGCGGTTCCGTCACGTAAGTGGTAAGCTTGACCGTACTTTGTAAATACATCGATAAATGTTACATATTTTTCACCCTGTACAGTAAATAGATCCATGTGGATTGTCTCAAACGGCTTGGTAGCTGGTGGTACGATGTTAAACTGAGGTCTAATCGGGTTTCTATCGTACTTGGCTTGACCGCAAATCGTACATTCGTTTATAAATTTGGTTATCTGGTCTTTCATTTTTGGCCAGTAGTATTTACGAGATAAGGCTAAATGACACTCGGTAATTCCACGATGGTTAGTTTTACCGTCATGATGGTGTCGTATTATCTCCTGTTGTCGAAGGTAATCTTTGACATTTTCTAATTCACATTTAGCTAAAACGAGATTTAAGGATGAACTTTTGAATTTTTCCTGTATGATTGGTATAATTGAGTACATGGCTAGAGGTGGATTAACTAAAATAGCTGTCTTAACCTTGGGGTTAACGTATTCTTTTACGGCACAGATCACATCTTCCTCTAAGTTAGATTGGGATAGCTGGATACTTATACGCGTATGGGTGTCAAATGGCCTGGTAACTACAGGTCGTTTCTTTACGTCATTTACAATAGTTAAACATATCTGAAGATTAAAGATAACTATGGAAAATATGAATACAAAACATAAACTTGTAGAAAAGGTAACTAAGAAGTTAGTTAGCGAGATAGGAACACCAAATAAAAGAACTAAGTTATCTACACCACTTAGAGAAACCTTACGTAAACAACACAGAAAGGATAACTCAAGATGTGGAACTCCGGAACTATTCACCTCTACACAAGTTACTCCTAAAGACAAATTGGTAAAATCTAAACAGAAGATAAACAAGACGACTCAAGAAGAGAACAGCAAACTCTGTATTATAAGTAGCAATAAAACTAACGAAATATTACCTATTGCGGAAAACACTTTTCCGTGTCACCAAATATGTCACTACCGTTTACCAAATCGTGGAATAAAACAATTATTATGTAACATTCAAACTAAGCTAACTAATTACACGAAAATGGATAGTTGTATAATATTTATTGGGGAAGATGACTTCCGACAAACTAATAATTACTTTGACATAATAATAAATATTCGCGAAACTTTATTAGCTGTAAAACATACTAATGTAATACTGTGCTTACCGACATATAAATATGATTATTACTCAACAATGTATAATTTTAGAATTGAAATTTTTAATAACCTTCTCTACCAAGACATACAAAATTATAATTACGCCACATTATTTGACTCAAATTTAAACCTATCATGGGACTATATCATGTTTCAAAGACATAGTGGTCGAGTCAGTAACCACGGAATCACAAATATTTTCTACGACATGAAAAGCTACGTTTATACGAACTGTAATGCAAATACCGTGAAATCTTTGAGCGAAACCTCATCATTTAAAGATGGTTTAATTTGTGATTCACCGAATTCTTTCTGTTCATGTGCTACTGATGTCTCTAATCAACATTTTTTTCGTCTATGACAGCTTATGCATATTGCATCAAAATATAAATGGTCTAATAGCAAAGGCTGATATAATAACAGAACGTTTGGATAATTTTGCAACCAGTGGAAAGTGTGTTGATATTCTCTGTTTTACGGAACATAATATGAAGCAGAGTGACGTTGACTGTTTGAAAATTCCTAACTTTACTTTGGCTACATCCTTCACAAGACTTAGGCGAAACGGTGGCTCTTGTATACTAGTGAACAACCATATTAGTTTCTCTGAAATTGAATTAGTAAAAAGTGTTAACATTCCTAACGTATTTGAATGCTGCGCGGTAGAATTAACTGACCACAAAATAATAATATTGTGTATATATAGAGTTCCGAACCAAAGTAAGTTGTATATTTTCTTTAATAATTTAACCTACTTACTACGGAACTTTTGCTATAAAAATAATCAAAAAATAATAATTTGCGGAGATTTTAACATTGACATTCTTCAGAAAACTAAAAATTCTACTCTATTTAAACATCTTTTAAAGGAGTTTAATCTCAATATAGAAATAAAAGAACCTACGCGTCCTAGTAGCGGTACTTGTCTAGACAATTTTCTACACAATATACGAGGCTGCAAAAGTGAGATATTGGAGCTAGGTGTATCTGACCACACAGCACAAATTATGAGGTTTCCTGTACACCAAACATATATTTTAAAATATTACTATGTGAATAGACGCGATTATTGCAAGGAAAACATTAATCTTTTTTGGAAATGTATTGCCAGTCTTAGTTTCTCTGAAGTTTACGAAACGGATAACGCAAATGAAAGCTTTGATTCGTTTTATGATTTGTTTAAACTATTCTACGATCTCTGCTTCCCAATTATCAAGCGTAAAATTTCCACAATTATGAGGCCAAAGTGGATTACACGGGGAATAAAACGCTGTAGTAAGAAGAGACGAAATTTATTGTGGCAATATAGACTAACACGAAACAGTGATTCGAAAATAGCTTTTAGATCATTCTCAAAAAGATATAAAAAAGTGATCAAATTAACACAGCGAGCTCAAAATAGCAATTTTATTGGAAAAAGTACCAACAAATCCAAGGCGACTTGGAAAGTAATAAATAGTATGAAACCCGACATTCCTAAAGCTAATATTAATGTAATTAATGTAAATGACAAATTTATGACAAATCCTAAAATGATAGCAGAGAAATTTAATGATTATTTTGTAGACTCAGTTCAACCGAATGCCAATAATTTTCAAACGAATAATAATATTAATACATTAGGATCGCATAAATCTATGTTTATGGAACCAACCATACCAAATGACATTATTACTATAATAAACAACCTGAAAAATACCAATAGTACAGGATATGATGATATTGACACAAGAGTAGTTAAAGCAGTGGCTCCTCTTATAGCACCTATATTAAGTGACATTATAAATAACTGTATTCAAGATGGTGTTTTTCCGCAAAAGTTAAAGGTTTCCATTATCAAGCCACTGCATAAAAAAGATGACAAAACAAAGATGGATAATTATAGACCGATAGCTCTTATACCGATTATCTCAAAGGTATTTGAGAAAGTTATTTATAATCGTATTTATAATTACTTTGAAAAACATAATATTTTTTGCAAGGAACAAATGGGTTTCAGAAAGACAAAAACCATTAATATGGCCATCTACAATTTTCTTGAAAAAATTCATGACAACATGGATAATAGAAAACCAGTAATGGCAATGTATATGGATATGACCAGAGCATTTGACTATGTGGATCATAAAGTATTATTAACTAAGCTATATAGATATGGCATCAGAGGTAACGTGCTTAAGCTCATACAATCTTATTTGGAGGACAGAAAACAAATTACTCAGATAAGTCAAGTGGATATTAAGTCCAAAACTGAAATAGTTTATTCTTCTAGCTCTAGAGTTCTTTGTTACGGTGTTCCGCAAGGTTCTGTGGTGGGGCCTTTGCTGTTCATTTGCTACATTAATGACTTTCCCCTAGTAATCAGGCATCAAATGTCCTTATTTGCCGATGACAGCACAGTTTTATATAACACTGGTAATAATAGAGAAATAGAAGATGACATAAACACTAGTCTTATTACGATTGTTGACTGGCTGAATGATAATAGCCTTAAAATTAACCTCACGAAAACGAAAATTATGAATTATAAAATTAGACATAAAGTACTATCACACGCTCAAGTAAGCTACAAAGGAGACCAAATACTTGAAACTAATATAACGAAATTTCTTGGACTGCTTATTGATAATGATATGTCATGGAAGAGTCAGATCGATAATGTATGTGGGAAGCTAAGTAAGTTTTCTTATGCTCTCTATATGCTAGGCAAAATTGCAAATAAGACAGCGCTCCTAACAGCGTATCATGGGTATGTTGCCTCCACTTTGCGATATGGCCTTATATTTTGGGGTAATGCTACTAAAGTTCAGGAGGTATTATTAGCACAGAAAAAATGTATTCGAGCTATATGTAAAATCAAACGAACGGATTCATGCAAGCCACATTTCCAAAACTTAAAAATATTGACTGTACCATCACTTTATGTCTATGAAGCCTGTATCTTTGTAAAAAACAACATGTATTTATTTAAAGCTGTCGAAAGTCAACGACGCTCAAAAAAGTTGCACCCGTTAGGCACAAAAACCAAATTTCTATACAATAGTATACCGGATGACATTTTTTACCGTCTCGAGAATAATATGGTGTATTGTGTAAGTGGAACAGAAGCCATACCCGAGAATATGTGCTTAGTACCATTGAGATTGTAAAAGTTCAGAATTTCCTTAAAAAATCATGAAAACTATACATCCTACGGCCCGTGCGTAAAAATAATAATAGCCAAAATAAGAGAGAGTAAACGGCTTATGCTGCGATCGCGCATCAATGAAAGTTGTACGTGCGAGCGAGACGCACGCATATTTCTTCCTCTTAGTAGGTATACCTACAATGCGGCCGCTCGCGTGGTAGGTACAGTCGTGTTTAAAATGTTTCCAAATCTAATTCAAAATCAATGCAATAACATTAATATTCCACTTACTAATAAAGTAAGATAAACCTGATCTAGAAGTAAAATGAACATAAAAAGTACCCTAAAAATTACAAACTTATAATACAAATACCAAATTGACTAAATAAGCCTCGGACCAAAAGCATAAGTAGTAAGTAGGTATAACCTTAACACAATAATAATAAAACCTATCCTACAATAATAAAACACAACAAACACAATTAATTAAAAACCCCACCAAGTAATAAGATAATGCAATCCAACCCATCCTTACAAATAAATCGAAAACAGTACCTAACAAGGACACGAACGAACTTTTAAAACTATTCAATCTTCTTTATAATTCGAAACAATACTTGAATAAGCAAGAATACGCGACTGTACTCCAAGCAAAATAAAAAGGACGTGCATACATGCGGGAGCGAGAACATTGACAGAAGGTCGTTCGGTCGCCCCGTTGCTAAGTAACGTCAGCGCGCCTATTTTAGCGTTGCGCATACACACACACACAAAGAAACTTGACGTGTGCGTGAGAGTTCACCTACGGGTTCATGTACGAGAGCCGAACAGCTGACCGGCACTCGCGGGCGACGCAACCGACCGACGCGCACGGGGCGACGCGCGACGTTAGAGTAGGAGGACACACGGGCCAAGGTGCTGGCGCAGCATTTTGGGTCGAAAAATGGGATGCCCAACACGTTGGGAATCCTGAAAGTCTCGTGCAGAGAACGGAAATTGTAATACCGTGAAGTTTTCTTAGAAATTGTTTTGTTAGAGGCAGAGCGCGGCAAGATCCTTTGATATGTGCCCGAAAAACTGATAACATTTGGTTGGACGGTCAGTGCTGGTCGCCAACTACCAACACACGCAAAGTAGATCTCAACACGTAGGCCCAAAATACTGGCCCAGCACCTTGGCCCAAAATGCAATGCGTACAGCTCAGCGGCCTTTAGGTAGGTACCTTTCAGAGGCAATGATTATCCGTGGCAAGTAGGTACCTAATGTAGGTACCTACTAGGCGTTGGCACAGTACTGGTCTGTTTTGTAAAAATGTAAACAAACATGTTTGGGTAGAATTCTTATACGATTACTCACTGAATGGAATAATAGTAATAGGTACATTTTCTGTAGGCTAGGTAAGTATAATGTACATTTATCTGTAGGAAATCTGACGTAAAGTGAGGTTAAGATTAAGCGAAGATGATTTTAAATTAGGTAGGTACCTACATAATTGGTATTTATTATGAAAGTTATCAAAGCATTCAATTACTATGGTAATGGTTTTGTAAATGGCAGTGCAATTACCCAGCACTGTGCCATCACTAACTAAACCGCCAAAGGTCGAGCTGACCCATTTGTTATGATTATTTTGTGATTTCGATCATTCCTTCATACTTTTGTCGGGCTTAGGACCGTATATTATGATGTAGTTGAAAACAGTTCCATGTTAAATTATACCTTTTGTCATAGTAAATTGATAAAATGTTACTACAAGTTTTTGTCAATCGTATACAGTTCGATTGAAACTTAATGGTGGCTCACTCGGAACATGAGGCGGATCGCTAGGCAGTAACAATTTCATGTGTCAGTGGGGGGTAAGGGGTACTGCGCAGCGAGTAGCTAACTTCCGAGCCGCCATTAAGTTAGAATCGAACTGTATCTACTACAACATGCTAGGCGTATTTAAAAGATCGAAATCAACTTATTTACAAATTACACTGATTGATTACAAAATGACACAAAATTATTATTATTTACAAAAAATGATGTAGATTTGTACCTTTTTAGCGAAAGCGCAGTAATTGTTCAAAATGTCCACCGTTTCTTTCTAAACATAAACTAGCACGTTTTTGCAAATTGTTTGTTAAACTTCGAAGCGTGTCTCTATCACTTTTTAAAACATTAAAAGCGTCTATTATTCGCTGTTTCAAATCACTGACACTTTGAGCTTCTTCGGTATACACTAAACGTTTTAGTTCGGCCCACAAATAAAAGTCAAGGGGTGTTAGGTCTGGTGACCTCGGCGGCCAGTTCACAGGCCCACCGTGACCTATCCACTTATCACCGAATTGGCCATCGAGATATGCGCGCACAGATCGTTCGTAGTGAGCTGGACAACCGTCGTGCTGGAAATACATGTCTCGCAGATAGGGACCAGGAACGTCTTGTAACATGGTGTCGATGACGGAACGTATCATCTGTAGATACGTTATTCCCGTCAATCGACCTTCGATCCAAACTGGACCAATTATGCGATCACCAATTATCGCAGCCCAAACGTTTACACTGAAACGAACTTGATGTGCATGTTCTTTAAACGTCCGTAATATGAGGGAAGTGCTTGGAATTTGAGGAACAGGGATACCGTTCCTTCGCAGCGACTGAAGAAGTTCTTCTTCTGCGTACATTTGCCTCGCACTGGCTATGTTTTCCCCAGACAGGATATAAAATCGCACCATTGCGAGGTACTCTACATTTGAATATTCGTACATGTTTAGTATATCACCGGGCGGACGATGCATACGCGGAAACAAACAGCGCGACGTCACACCGCCGTGACTAATCGCAGGTGACTGAAGCGCGGGCGGGACGCGGGCGGGCGGGGATGCGCGAGCGAGCGGCGCGGTGGCGCGGCGGCGGCTCGTGCGCCTCCTGATATCAAAGAAGCCGACGGCAAGTGCGGCGACTACCTATCGGCCGCAAAGGAACGGGTCTATGAATTCATTGATAAATTCCGCGCGTTTAGTAGGGTGCGTATGATTTGGATTTCTATATTTTTTCATCGATTTATTCATTTTTTTTTAAATTACTGTTTTTATTGTTTTAGTATGAAAAGTTTACTTCAAATGGGTAATATTCACTGATAGATCAATTTCTTTGAAGGTTGAAAAAAACAAAAAAAAAAAAAGTTGACTACGCCAAAGGCTTCTACTCCGTTCACCTACTATACCCTATGTTTGTCGAGACGGTAAAAAAATTCATCCGGTATATGCAATGGCTCCAAAACTTTACAACAAATTGCCTGATGAAATTGTATCAAGCAGTAGCATGAATGAGTTCAAACATAGGCTTTTTAAATTATTAATTAACAAGGCGTATTATTCTGTTAATGAATATCTTAATGACAAATTAAAATAATATTTTTATAATTTGTTTGTTTAAAATGTTACTATTTAATTTATTATTGTATACGAAATTATGACTAAATACTTACTACCTCTTGTTTATGTGCCGTTTTCATTTATTGACATTTTATTTGGCATGAAATTGTGACATGTTATTTTCTTGACTTTATATTTTTATTTTTATTTTATAATGCGACATTATGATTACCTCAACAAATTTTGTATGCCTTCTGGCGGGACATAGTATGGACCAATATTTCTTTGTAAAACACCTGTATATTTTTTTGTTACCCTATGTTCACAAAATTAATAAATGAATTGAATTGAAATTGAATTGAATCTGTCTGTTAAACTTATTTAAAGGCTCGTCAGTTATGGGAATTTCTAGGATGGGGTTTTCAGCGCTTGTATGTACTGTTTCAGTCGAGGAGTTTGGTTTGCCAGGGATGGTTTCTGATGGATTACCCATTAAGGAGTTGAGTTCATCGATTTCCTCTCGATAATAACCGAGGAGGCCCAGAAATTGTTTGATTTCTTTCGGTGTTTTTGGAATAGGATACTTCTTGATTGCAGATATTTTATCGGGATTTGGCTTGATGCCATCCTTACTGATGACATGGCCTAAATAGGCAGTTTCAAGTTTAAGGAATTCTGACTTGTCCATTTGGATTTTGAAGTTGGATTCTCGAAGTTTCTGGAATACTTTTTCGAGGTTAATGATATGTTCCTGAAGGGATGTACTGAAAACGATGATGTCATCTAAATAAACGAGACATATCTCGTTTTGGAGTCCTCTAAGGACATTGTCCATCACACGTTGAAACGTGGACGGAGAATTTTTTAGTCCCATCGGCATTCTTAGAAATTCAAAATGACCGTGTTCTACATTGAATGCGGTCTTTTCCACATCCTGTGGGTGCATCTCTACCTGGTAGAATCCACTTGCCAAATCCAAGGTCGTAAAATAGTGGCATTTACCTAATTTGTCGAGAACGTCATTGATATTAGGTATAGGGTACTTATCGTCTAGTGTCTTTTCGTTTAACTTGCGAAAATCTACTACGAGACGCCATTTTTGCTTTCCTGAGGCATCTATTTTTTTTGGAACTACCCAAATAGGCGAGCTCCATGCAGATTCTGATGGTCGGATGATACCTTGATCGAGCATTTTAGTTATTTGGTCCATAACTTCTTGGCGGTGTACGAATGGATACCGGTAGTTTTTAACGTGCACTGGAACATCATCGGTAGTTCTTATTCGATGCTTTATTTTATTTGTGAAAGTTAGTCCCTCACCTTCAATGTAAAAAACATCCGAGTAACGAGAACAAAGAGCTATTACGTTAGCCTTCTCTTCCAGGTTTAGGTGATCAGTTCTCAAACGCGGTACTACTTCCTGAGCGCGGGTCGATATTTGTTGAGTAATACTGCACTCAATATTAAATAATTCCGCGTGCGCTGGGCGATCGAGTGAAAATATTACGTCATTTGGTGTCGGGTTTTCGATTTCTAAGTAGCCACGATTATTATTTACGGTGGTAATACATTCATGAATTATGCAATTGCAAAGAGTTTGTTCCCGAATAAAAACGTCTCCTTCTGGCACCTCAATAGGGATACGAATAATCTTAGTGCTCCCAGCTGGTATAATATCTTCGTATAAGTTTATGTTGCACGAGTTATAAATTACAATAGGGTTTATCGCAGATCGAGTTACTAGTGTATTTTCTTTTAAATCTATGCGAGCTTCCCATTTATTTAATAGATCTAAACCAATGAGGCCGTCGAAATAATTATGTAACCGATAAATGAACAACTTCATGCTGTTAGCGTCGTTAAACTCCGCAAAACATGGCAAGGTTATGGAATAGTTGTTCTTGCTTGTTGCGTGTATGTTGGTTATCTCAAAAGGATCGAAATTCAGAGGATACTCAGAGAAATATTTTTCGACAACTTCGGGGCTAATGAAAGATTGGTTGGCACCTGTGTCTATTAAAAGTTTTAATGGTGGGTCTCTAATTTGTATATAGGGAAGTTGCCTCTGTGTCTGAAGGTTTAGTTCTATTTTGGTTTTTGTGACATCGAAGCCTCCAGAAAATCCTGCTGAGCATGGTTAATTATACCCGCTTGCGATTCATCAAATACCTGGGCGTCCGTTGACACATTATAATAAGTCAAGTCAGCGGCTAGACTCGGGTCAATGTCACTGTTGTTGTAATCAGTATAGTAATTGTACTCCGGTTCGTTATAATAGTTGTAATATGAGTCGTCATACGTCATGCACTCGTTCATATTCATTTCTCGGGATTTAAAATAATTTGAGGGTGGTGGATTGCCAAACTTGTTCCAATCATGGACTGCTGGTGCGTTTATTGGGGGTAGAGGTCTGGGAGTAAAACGTTGAACACCACTCATCGGCTGAGGGCCTTGAGGTACATTATTTCGGGGTGGTAATCTAAATGTGTTACTACGGTGGTTGTAGTTAGGAGGTGCCGCACTGAACACTCTTTGTGTGTTCGTTGGCATACGATATTGGTATTGTGCTGGTGCAGGGAATTTAAGAGGCTGAGGTGCAGGTCCCGCTGGACGTTGTCCCACGGGTAATGGCCAATTAGGTGCTGATGTTGGGAAGTTATGAGGTCGTGGTGTAAACGCTACGGTGTTAGAGTAGAATGAGTGACTTTAGAAGGAGCTTGGGTTTTTGCGGTCTCACGTTGTTGCAAGTACATTACATTGAGCTCTTCTTGAACGAACTCAAGCGCCTTTTCTATCGTTGGTGGGCGCATGCAACGTATACGGGATCCTAAGGGTTCTTTTAACCCTCGAACATATGCCTGCATGGTAACCTTTTTATACAAGTCGCGTTTCGCTGCTATAGTCGTTGGTACAGTCTCATGTAAAGTCACGTATGTCATGATCGTACTAAACAACGTTTGGCAATGATCATAGAACTCTTGTGGCGTTTTATTACCCTGCGTAGTTAGAGAGAGGTCGTTGTACAATGCGGTTTCATCACGTTGATCCGAAAAGTTATTAATCAAGGCAGTTCGAATACCTAGCCAGCTCTCAGGTATTCCATTTGCGTTAATAGTACATGCCGCGGTCCCAGTTATCTTGTTAAGTATACCGTTCAGTAAACATAAGTTGGAAAATTCGCTGCCGGGTGTATTACTCAAATACTGCGCAGCTAACGAATCACAAATTCTAATGAAACGCGTAAGGATATTTGGGTTGCCGTCAAACTCCGGAACAAGGCGAAGGGCCTTGAAAATGGTATCTGGGTCATTTTGAGTCATATTGATTAATTCTAATTTATCTAAAGTTATATCTCTATTTATATCTACTATACGTTGGCGAGCCTGTCGTGATTCAGGCTCCCGCGCACTGGAGGCCCTTGGATGGTAAATCTTGAGGGTTAAGATTCAAAGGGGTGCAACACGAGAATGATTCAAGTGTACTTACAGGTATCTCATTTCTGATTCCTCTCTGTGAATCGATGGCTGGATTCTCCTTCTGGTCTGCAGCAGGTCCGTAGGTTCAGGATACCCGAAATGGTGCTTGATAGCCACCCGAGTGACTCGCGACGCGATTATCGATGTGAGATGGAGTCCCGATATCTCTCGCGGGTATCCTACCGACTGCGCCAATTACGTTTGCTGCGATCAGAGGATCGAAAAAAACCCGAAATGATTTTAAATAAATTTAATTACTGATTTAATATTACAAAATTAAACCTATGAATGATGATTCTAGTAGGAATTGTTCGAAGTAGGATATTAGAATGATCCTTCTTACAATTTATTGAAACAATTTAAACAGACACCAACTTGCGGAAGCGATTGGTGTCACAGACCGTGTATCAGCGATTTTAGAAATTAGCAAGGTCGTCACGTATGTAACATCAGCGACCTTCATAAATAGTGGCGCTATGCAATTAAGGTCGGCGCGGATGTAACGTCAGCGACCTTCATATTGTAGCGTTATGTAATTAACGCGATATCTACGTGTCACTGATTCAATACGCACTAAATAATACACGTATTATCATACTCACTTTTACATCCTGTGCGTGTTTCTAAAATTCTAAATAATTATACTATTTTAAATATCAATATAAGCGAAAACTAGTATGGATTTTGAATTTTTTCACACGTCAAACGACCGTCATCCTTTTTGTCTCGTCTAATTTTATCTTGTCATTGAAATGCTAGGGATTGACACAATAAATGTCGACTATTTGTACAAGCAGTATTTAATACTTCTTTAATGACAAAAATACCAATTGAATTTATTTATAATACTGACAACAATCGTGTTCTTCGGCTAGTATCTTCAAGATGCTGTTAGAGCTAGCCCATTTAGTTTGATTTAATTTTTTTCAAGAAATTTAATGCTCAATTATGATTTGACCCCTTAAGATGATGCCTATGATTTTAATTTCACGGTTTAACCTATGAACATATTTCAATGGAATTGATATAAAAATTGTTTTGTTTTAATTACTCAATATATAAAATGTTAATGAAACACTAAAAAAATCGTAACATCGATAGCACCAAAACCTAAAAGTCATACGACCACATCACTAAAACCTAAACAATTTCAATTTGCCTCTGGTGTGGGACGCAACCTGTGTCGACACTCTTGCGCCATCCCATGTTCCTAGCACGGCGGGCTGTGCTGGCGCCGCTGCTGCGGCTGCTGAGACCCTCAAGCGGCGCAAATACTGTAACCTTATAAGCACCTACAGTTTTGAGCCATTTGGGGTCGAAACGCTCGGGTCATGGGGCCCGAGTGCGCGTCTCCTTTTTAAGGAAATCTCCCACCGACTGGTCGACACTTCACGTGACCAGAGGGCTGGCTTGTTCTTTGGTCAAAGAATTAGCATTGCCATTCAACGTGGCAATGCTGCCAGTCTTCTGGGCACGTTTCCGGATGACAGCGATGCGGACGAATACTTCGACGCCTAAAGGTCCCTTTGTTTTTATATTTATTTAGTTAGTCCCTTTAGTTTTAGTTTTATATGTAAATAGTTAGTAGTGTTCTGTTCATAATTTCGACCGGCTATTTTTGTTCAGATCGTTGGAGAATTTTGGAAAATTGATTTTTTCACATATCCAAAATTAAATGGCAGGGGCACTTGACTCTAACAAAAATTAGCACTTTAAGGCTTAATATTTCGCGACGGATCACTGAATCAAAAAAAAAAATTCACACCCCACACGACACACCATAACATGGGACAGTTGAGAAAATGAAATCATCCCCACTTTACGCGTAGGGAGGTACCCTACAAAAAAAATATTTAGCATGATTTTATTTTACCACGTTGTGTGTTTAATGTATAGGTATACCCATGCCAAATTACAGCTTTCTAGTAGGTACTAAGATCCTCTGAGTTAAGCCGCGGATAGACTTACAGACATGGCGAAAAAATATCGGTTCCTTGTTGACTACTACAGAACCATAAAAGCCAGAAAAGTTATGAGCAAAAATTTGTAGGCCAGCTACAAAAATTAACAAATAGGTTTTAATAAATAGTGAGCCATTTACTGCATTTTGAGAAGCTATTCTGCTCATCATGTCGAAGATCCTTATCAGATATTCACCATTTTTTTTGTGACCTACTTAAAGTTACCACCTTTCAAATAAAAAAAGAACCATCGTTATCGGATCTCATAGGGCGTAGATATCCAGGAGCCCCCTTTTTGCCCCATTTTGGGGAAAGTAGACCTCCAATCAAAAATCCCCGACGATAAAAAATTCAAAAAAATTCGTTATACCAAATTTCGTCCAGATCGTAGACGAGTACGTACAAACTGACAAATTTGCCGATTTTGCCAGACTTGATGCAGAGACGCTTCGCTCGCTACGCTCGCTCGGTCAATAATACAATCGGGGTATAAATGCCTACTCATAAAGGTGAAAATCTTGGCGAGTTCTCATCATGTCTGGGTGAAATGTATGCGATTATCGAAAATGAATATGTGGACTTGGTTTACATGTTGAGTCATTTTATTGCGAATCCTGGCATGCCCTTTTATAAAGAGGTTATGGAATATTGTAGTGAACAACGTGTATAGTGCACACTGAAATCTTGCCTGCAGCGTAGTATACTTATGTTAGCGACAGTCACGCATGTAAGAGGTGGCTTGAGCATTGTGTGACCTCATTAGCGACTAGTACAACTGTTGAAAGTGCGAAAATTCAGTACAATGTTTTTTGGTCTGGTTATCTGCCGATAGGAATTGTAATTAATCTAGGTAACTGCACGCCCAAGAAGCTCGTAGATAGTTGTGTGAATAATAGTAATAAGATAATAAAGGGTGCTCTATGGGGGGATAGGGATCAGTTGCAAATAATAAATTATCATAAAATATGTCACAGTAAATTAAAACATGACCCATTACCTGAGTCGAGTTTTGTTCTGGAGTGGAGCCGTTTTTGTGTAAATTTAAGACATATCGGGTCTGAACAGCCGTTTGACGACGATTCCTTAAAGTTTGCACCCTTATAAAATGGTCGTCTACAGCACTGGTTGCACGATTTCTACCCTGCTCTCGCCTGCGCACGTAAGATCCTGTATGTGTATACACCGTAATGTGCAACGGTACAGCCGTTGCACATTACGGTGTATCACGCACGAATACTGATACAACCAACGTTCGACTGACTGAACGGTAGCTGTGACCTTCCTCAATCGTTGTTACAGCACTTTTTTTTGTTTTGTTTGGGATATCATCAAATGACTTCTCCCGCTCTGGGCAGAGCGGAAGGGCGTGTCAGACTTTTACTGACTAAAACCCACCCGTGTTCCTTCAGTTGCCTGTTGTCAAGGTCCCGGTATCCCTTTCGGACATTCCCGCAACCCTGGCAGGCATCGGTCCTAGCGGACCCCGCCAATTGTGCTGACATCTCTTTGAGGCGCGCGTGGAACACGACGTGCCATCGACCCCGGCCTGGTCCTGACCAGGCCGGCGAGCTACCCATTGCTCGCCGTCCGCAAGCCAGCGCCTATGGTGGCCGGGAATCCGCTTGGGTATCCCGACGCCCAGGGTGTCTCCAGCGGCGGTGGTTAGGGGTGTGAGGGCGCAAACTTTGCCTCTCCCTCACGCGTTCCGCCTCCTCCTTCGCGAGCATTACTGCTTCGCAGAAGGAAGTGACGGCTTCTTATGCCTCTCGCTCCGTACCATGGCCTGGACCAGGGCCGGGTGCGAGAGGTCATCGCCGCCAATCGCCTCCACGAAGACACGGCGGTGCTCCGCCCTAGCAGGGCATACCTCCACTGTATGCTCCACCATGTCCTCCTCGCACCACTCCCAGATGTGGGCTAAGACTTTCGCCTTCAGATCCCTTGGCGGTAATCCGGCAAGGAGGCTCGCCACCTCACGGGAGACCGTGTGGTATCCCCGGCAAGCCGGATGGCTATGACCCTTTGGGACGCGTTCAACCAGCGGGCTGGCCGCAGCCTCAGGGAACGCGCCCACACCGGTGATTGTTACAGCCCTGCAGGCCCTACATGAAACACGCGACAATTACTCACGCGAGAGTGAGTAATTTTTGTCTATTTCGTCACTTTTCTCGTTTTCTGACAGCGCGGCCAAAATACTCGACTCGTTCTGTCAAACTTGATGTTTTCTCTACAAACCCTAACATGGCACCTGAGTTATCTCGACTTTTGACAGTTCAACAAGAGATATCTCTTATTTTTCTGTCATTTACTCGTCGTTGATTTTTACTACGAGATGAGTAGACAAACTTATTATACAAAAAAAAAAAAACGCTCCATAATAACATGGCAGTTTCTTAAATTGTACTTATTTAGTCATAATTTTATTTTGCAATATAATATGTCATATCATAATGAAAAAACTTAGTTTTAAACTACTATTTATATTGGAACGAAAGTTCCTTTGCTACATCGGTATCTCTTCACGAGATAGAGAAGTGTCAAAGTGCCTTTTTCGAGCTTACTCGTGCGTAACGGTCATGTTAGGGATTAGAATGACGTCAAAATCGACGACAAATTTCGACAAAACGAGAAAAAGAGCGTTTTCGCGCTTGTCATGTTAGCCCTGCTGGTGACTTCAGTTGCAGGCAAATCACTCATTCTGTCAATGTAAAAAAAAAAACATAATGGTGCCGATTCTGTTGTTCACAAACTAAACTAAAGGAGATGTTTTAAAATGGGCCAGGTCTATGTACAGTATCTCAAAAAAAAGAGAAAAATCCGTAGAATTCAGGAAAAATACAGATAATTCAATTAAATGTTTACTGTTGTGGTAGTAAATTGATATTTATTATCAATTTTTATCGACTTTCAACATGGCGTCTCACGGATTTAGTTACTCTATGCTTAAAAACATTGACAGTAAACCATAGATCATAGAAACAGAACTGTCAGCTGTCACAACAGTGTTACTTCAGTCACACCTCCACAGAAATAAACATGTCAAACGTGACAAACGTCAATCAAAATGACAGCTTACCGCCATGACGGGTTTTTGTTGTGTTGCAATTTCAAGTGTAATTTCTTGTGTTTACCAGCAAACCAAGCCATTTTAAAGTAATTAATGAATGGATTAATGAACACTCGATTTTGGTTTATAAGCGCCTTTCTTATGCTAGCAGTTACTTCAAGAATAAAGTTGCACGTCGGTCCCTCTTTTTTCCCTGACTTATGACTTAAATTTATAGAGGCCAAAAAAGAGTTACGGCACAAATTAGGCAGTTTGTCGGCTACATTCTGCTCATAGATGCAATTATAAACTTCATTGTCAGTTAAAACGGTCGGTACTCCTATAACTACAATTCTTGGTCTTCTATTATGGGGCTCTTCCACTTTCAGGCCGGAAGTACTTACGTTAGCTTAAGGCAGCCATAGGATAGCCCGGTATAAGTAGTCACGACCTCAGAGCACCTCAGAGGTCAAGAGATACATTTCCGAAAAAAAAGTGCAGTATTCAACTCGCTTCTCGCAGTCCTTTATCATTTTTTGCGTTTTGCTAGCTTTGTGCGTTTATCGAGTTTATACTATTTGTTTTTTACTACTTTGGCGTGCTTAATGGACTTTGTTTGCTTTTGGATAAGGATCTTGTTAAAATGGAAAAACTGTAGCAAGTGGCCGATCTGAGTTACGTCGCAGAAAAACTTTTTACAAAAAAAAAACAACCGACTTCCAAAAAAAACACAAAAAAAGTGAAAAAGAACTTTCATTTCGGAAGTCGGTGGCAAAAAAAAAATTGAAAAGCAAAGACACCGACTTCCGAAATGAAAGTTATTTTTCACTTTTTTAGTGTTTTTTTTGGAAGTCAGTTGTTTTTTTTTTGTAAAAAGTTTTTATTTTTCACTTTTTAGTTGTGGTACCTACCCCACACAAATCCGAATACCACTACCTGCTATGTAAATAACAGTGAAGGAGTCAAACAGGATATCGTCTAGATAAACTAAGCGGGAAAAATACGTAATATTGAAGCTAACTCAAAAATTGCGCAAGCAAAGTTAATAAAATTTATATGGGACCACCTCGGAAGCATAACCTACCAAACAAAAAAAGAATCATCAAAATCGATTCATAATTGGCGGAGCAATCGAGTAACATACATACAAAAAAAAAACATATAGACGAATTGAGAACCTCCTCCCTTTTGAAGAAGTCGGAACGACATTTTCAACGATACCCCACACCATGGGATTGACGAGAAAAAAAAAAACCATCCCCACTTTAGGTACGTTTAGGGGAGGTACCCAAAAAAAAATTGTCGGCGTCGTTTATATGTATATCCATACCAAATTACAGCTTTCTAGTACCAACGGTCTCTGAGCTAAGCCGCGGACAGACGGACAGACGGAAATGGCGAAACTATAAGGGTTCCTTGTTGACTACGGAACCCTAAAAAGGGAACAAATAAAAAGTGTAACGTAAGAAATTAACAGGAAAATGTGCCTCGCGGCTGCGCCAAATAGCCCCAGTTTAGCAAA
Source organism: Lithophane ornitopus (assembly GCA_948473465.1). Lineage (NCBI taxonomy): Eukaryota > Metazoa > Arthropoda > Insecta > Lepidoptera > Noctuidae > Lithophane > Lithophane ornitopus. The sequence goes on from OX419625.1 coordinate 17,002,658, forward strand.
AATGCCAGACAACTAGTGCCTGACGCGGTTTCCAACTGGACCTGAAGAGTGAGGTTACGAATGCAAATCAGTTTTGTACTGCAATGTGCGTGTGTGTAAACTTAAATCTTCACTAAGATTTTCGGCTTACCTATTTTATCTTATTTTCCTAAAGTAAATGCTGCACATTAGGCACCTCGAGTTTATCTCACGTCGTCACTCACACTTACGTAACTCATTATTCCTAAAGCTTCACGTTTGATAACATTCTGGGGTAGTAACCATGTTCTCTTGTTGCAGGTGGTGCTGGAAGCGCGCAAGGTGTGCGGGCGTCGACTGTTCGTGTACCGCGGCGTCGTGGAGAGCGCCTACAAGCCCGTGTACCTACTCGTCGACGCCGCCATCGAGGTGAGTCTATTAGTTGAAAGTACACAATACTTGTACAGCTCACTATTATAGCCAGCAATCAATGAGTAGGAGTTAGAAGAAGATAGCAGACCCTTTCTGTCACCAACACACGAATCAGATAATATTTTAAAGATAGCAAAACAGAGAGCCGGACTCAGTACTGAAAAAAGTGACGTAATCATAGTGATATTGGACGAAGTTTTAGAATTTATTAAAGAATTATGAACTGAATTTAAAAGTGAGTTTGCCAACAAAAGGATAAAAGTGTTGAGGGTGCAAAACGCCCAAGTTATAAACTCTCAATATACGCCATCAAACTTGTCGGGTGGCCCTCCAAGGACCTCAGACAAATTTTATTATGAATGGTCTACATCGGAACTCGTCGCACGACATTGCAATCAAAAATATGTGACAAGTTTGTCGAATAGTAAAACTTTTACAATAATTCATAATGGCGTTGTAGAAAACAAGACATCGATCCTTCTAGAGCGTCCACTTTTTGGCACCTCGAGAAGTTGTGAGACGATGTATAGTTATTATGACTGTATTGAGTGAGATGCTGTGGAGCAAGTTTTATATCATAACCGCTGAAAGAAATGAATACCAGCCTGCAGTTTTAAATTAATCTGCGTCCGGGACGTCGGTCGGCACAAACTTACACTTCGGACGGAATATAAAATAGCCTTGTGCCAACTTGAGCCTAGAGTCGCGTTTAATCTGACGGTTTTATAATTATTTAATCATTAATTTTCTTTATACCATTCCCCCTCTAAAAACCTTATTTTATTCACTGAAAACAGTGAATAAAAAGCACTTTTAAGCACTGTTTTGGTGTTTGAATTTAGAACACATAATATATTCGAACTTCATCTCAACGCTATACAACCTACTTGCGAAAATATTATGATACAATCTCCGATTTAGATTGGTCGACATTTTCGACAAGGAGTTTAGAATTACAATATAAACTGTTTTGTGTTCTTTGCCATCATTAGTAAATTGGCGCTATTTTGAATACTGTAAGTTGTACGAACACAGAGTTTAGTGTTACTTAACCCGTCGTATGCCGTAATTACAGACACAATTAAAAATCCATTGTTTCTCAACGGGATCCACGTTCCGGCATACCAAAGGTTAAGTAAATTTATTGAAAATGCATTCAAGTGATTAAAGAAGATGTGGTAACTCCTGAGTTTATGAAAGAGAGGGCGGCCGATATAGTAGAAAACTTGCTACTCATAAAATCACGGCGTTTTCATCAAAGCCTACGATGAGTTTTGCAAATGGACAAATGAAAATTAAGCTTCGGGTAAATTTTCAGAGTTTTCCTAACAAGTTTAAAGCCTACCTTAAAAGGCTATCAGAAGGCTCCAAACCGATTTTTTTAAATCGATTTGCGCTAAATCTTTCTTTTCTCTTAGTCATGGTATAAAGTATTAGTATGCAACTCTTGAATAAAACGGATTTATATCGAGGGCCATGAATCACTCGCGTCACTCAGGATTCTAACACTTAAATCACTCGCTATGCTGGTGATTCAATCATCATGAATCACTCCCTACTGTTGTGATTCAGTCTTTGGAATCCTTCACTTGCTCGTGATTCATCTATGGCCCTCGCTTTAAATCCGTCCTTTATTACCTAATTCCCTAATTCACTGTTTTTGTGTTTGAATTTAGAACATACTAATATATTCGACCTCCATCTTAATGCTATACAACCTCCTTGCGAAAAAATACTCGATACAAACTCCGATTTGATTGGTCGACATTTTCGACAAGGAGTTTCGTTCGTTCGACAAGGATAAATCGATTGAAAATGCATTCAAGTGATGAAGGAGATGTGTTAAAACCTGAGTTTATGAAAGAGAGGGCGGCCGATATAGTACTGGTATACGTAGTATACTAGTATACAATGTGGAGATGACAATACAACAATAAATGAAAACACTGGCAATACTAATGCATGAGTATTTTGGAACTATCAAATAAATCCTAACATGAAAATTAAAAAAGTAATTTCTTCAAACAAACTAAATAGTAGTAATGGGCCGACTATGGGGTTTGCCGATCTTTGACTAGCTATCGTAACTATTGGCTATATTTGATTAATTTTTTTTAAGTAGACCGACAACGTCATTAGATATACGGAGTTTTATTTTTTGTTGTATTGTCGTCTCCACCTTGTATATAGTACTAGTCCGTAGACTAAAATCCTACATAACTAACATAAACTACTCATCATAATTTGACATCGTTTGAAGCGTCTTGACGCCGCCCGCTTTCTCATTATGGCATGAAAATCGTCAACACGGGCTTCCGCAAACATCTGCGAAGCGCTGTAGAAGCGCGGAAGCCCCATCAACACCCTAAACCCATTATTATACTGAACGCGTAGGACGTTGTAGGCCCTCTGCGTATACTTCACCCACAAGCTGCACGTGTAGAAGGTTTGACAGTAGGCCTTAATAAAAAGATACACCTTCACATCCCCACTACAACGTGCAAACCTGCGGGCTAACATATTGCACCGAACCGCCAACGCCCTACGCTCCCTGTCCAAATCTGCATCATCAGATAAGTCCTCCGTGACCAGGTACTTAACCCGAGCAACACGCTGCAATGGTGTGCCATGTGGTGTTAATGCCATAGGCATTTTGTTTGTTCTTGTTTTTTTTGTTATACCTTTTTAGTTGACTTTTTTGCCGTAGTTGGGTTCTAGTTTTATATAATTACTAAATGTGCAAATCAGACTTAGATGATGAGTGTCAGCGTTTTAATGTCGAAGATGATGTATTAGCACATCAAATGGTCGCTAGATGTTTTGCGCGTCTAATAAATAATATTTACAGAATGTCCTTGAGACTGCCTCGGGTTTTTGTAGTGTCGGAAATGTTTGCACAGAATCGAACGGACAGCTTTCATGCGATCATTAGAAAAAAAAATCGCATCATTAGTAACGAACACGGACCAGTAGCAACAGTTCTGAAAACAGTGACAGAAAGTTTATATTTTCTCATTTTGAGGCATTTTGTGGAGAGGTTGGCGAAGTGAGAAACTCGTACCTAACTTGGTCATTTTCTGTGCAAAATTCTTCAAACTCAAATAATGATAATATTACTTGCTAACACCAACTATTTTGATTTGATTTGATTGATTACACGAACAGCTCTCTAGTTGTCATGTGAAGTTAGTGATTAGTTGCGATCAAACTTGTTTTTACATTAATGTAAGTATGTAATCATTGGCGCTCGATAAACTTGTTAGAAGAACGCTCGAACTCACTCTAAACGTCAGCAAACAAACAGCAATTGATATCTCATTTCATTGAAACGCTCGTCATTATCGTATTGAATATCTCGGCAACCGGAGCGTTGAATAAAGAGAATACATCAAAAAGTTACGTGCAAATATTGAGTCGACGAAAATGTGTTTCGTGTTTTGCCTGAAAGTCGATATTTTAACATGCTATCGTGGTCGAGCTCGCAAATGAGGTCAGGTGCCATTTAAGCCACCAGATTTACACATAATCTTGGAACTAGCGCGCCTCACCGCGCTGCCCTGCCACCGCGGGCTACTCTTAAGAGCTGCGCCACTATCTGAGAACTTATTTACGTGTGGTTTTTTTTAAAGATGGCGTCTTAACGTAAATATTTCATAATGAAAAATGATCAAATGTGCAAATTTTTTGATTGGAATATTACCTATACTACAACTGGAAGTATTCACAATCTATCAAGAGAATAACCACATTGAAGTTAATGAAATACAGACACATAAAATAGGTACCGGTATAGGAGCAAACGCTCCCTTTGATACCAGATAGAACCCGACCTGTGTTCTATGTCCCTTTAATTATAACAAAGGGATGCTTCGAGCCTGAAACCTCATAATTAGTAGAGCTACATAGGAAACTATAATTACAACTATTCTGTTCGTTACTGGGAAGGGTCCTGGAACAGGAAGCCGAAGTACAGCTCGCCCTATCCTATAGATTTTGATAAATACCTATATTCATTTATTTATTTCCTCGCACATTGCATAGTAAAACGTTGTATGATACACGTGTGTAGATAATTTCCGATTCGTGTCGGCAAAATGCCACTCGTCGGAAATCACCTACTTTCCTCACTTATAATTATCATAAATAACTATTATTACTTGATTGTGACATAGCAATAACTATCCAAAAACAACCGAGTTCCAAAAAAAACACTACAAAGTGAAAAATCTGGGGGCACTTCCTGCCAAGACGAGCCAAGCGAAGTGCAAGGAGGGCACTACCTACCTCTTCCCGAAGCGCTTCGTCGCTTTTCTGAACACCTGACATAAAATAAAAATACACAGACGATCACAGAACCTCCTCCTGTTTGGAAGTCGGTTAAAAACGCAGTTAGCCGACTAAAAACTTACAACAGCTGGCCCTGAAGGAAATCATTTCCCCTTTGTGAATTGTATCGCCTTTTGATACTTCGACACCATTCAATACATAATTGACGACAATAATCCTTTCTGAGGAGTATCAGCTTCCATCTCGCGCTCCCTTTGTATTTGTTTTTAGTGTTATATTATATCCTCACAAAAAAGATTTTACTTGCGCAACAATAATCTGTCTCTTATTTCGAGTGCTGACTACATAAGACTTTTTCATTTTATTACTCAAACAGAGATTTGATATATTTGCGAACAGACTTTAATATCACGTCACATATTCTTTCCTACTGACTCTTTATTCCACATAAGAGTGTCTACAAAAAAGAGAGGAGAAAAGTAATTACAGCGGCGTGTTAGGTCATTACCATTTATTTAGAACCAGTTTAAAATACGTTGCGCGGCAACATGGCTAACGGCCCAGAAAACATTATTCGAGTGTTATTGATTGTCTAGCAGTCCTTAATATAACGGGGCGTTAGACGGCTGCGCTTGAATAAGCGCTATTTTTTCGACGATCAGATGAGGGGGCGCGTGGCGACCATTTGTTCGAGTCTACGGCGATTTGCTCGCGATCACTCTCAGGAAACCTTCGATAGGTCATCATCCGTCTTGAACAGGCGCGGAGTCACGACACTCCATGTCCTGTGGAGACGTCGCTCATGTTCATAAATAAATCAAGTCCTGACTGTATTATTACTTTCATTAATCATGTACCAACTAGTGAATTGATTCTCTTGATCTAATAACTAGGTACTGAGCTACCCAGTACATTATTTTCATCAGAACCATTTCTCCGTCTATTATATTAACCTAATATTGATTACATTCCATCAGTTTCTTCCACTTTTGCTCATTACTCATACTCATCTTATAAGAAATAAAGTTCCTGTGTGACAGACGTTATTAGATCCGTTTACCAGACAGAGTGATTGCATAATATTACAGTGATGTAATAAGACGCCATTGATTACTGAAACAATGCGGCTCTTTGTCTGACGCAGATTGATTATCACGCGGGAATGCTCTCTGGAAATGGAACCGAGTAGATTATCATTACGTCTCATTCTGATTCAAAATATAATGAAACGCTTCCAATTCCGCGAAAGTCCAACAACAGTACAGTTATCGTATACACTATGTTATCTAACTAAGGGCGTTCCCGTTAACCTGCAATTAGCGTCTATACATGCAAAAAAGATTTTTTGATTTTTTTATAGTAAAACTAGCTTCCACGGCGGCTTCGCCCGCGTTGTATGTCGATAAAAAACCGGCCAATTGCGAGTCGGACTCGCGCACGAAGGGTTCCGCACCATTATCTATAATACGGCAAAAAAATCATGTCTGTTGTATGGGAAAAATAAATAAAATATTTGTAATTAAATAGATGATAACATGTCATCTTTAGCCTCCGGATCCACGTTGAAATTTCATAAAATCGGGAAAAATGCCTTTTGTCAAAACATTAGTAGGAGTACTGAATATAGTTTAAAGTAGAAATTTCAGTAGAAATAAAACAAAAGTATAAAGATCAGACTAAGTTATTCATAAAAAATACGGAAATCAAAACAACAATATATTTAGTTGTTGTATTATTTTACACAAAAATCCTTTTTACTCTCGAATTTAGGCATATCTTTGCGAGACTCTATCGGAGCCTTTATAAAGCCTTCTCTAGATGTATTGCTGCACAAGGTACATGATGCTTCAGTGACTGTCTTGACACTGATTGACACAGTGGAGCTAGTTGCTTGTAAAACTGAGGCAATGGCCTGCTCTGTCTGACCCACCATATCTGTCGCTGGTGACGGTCCTTTAGGGAACTTTAAATGTATTTAACCTCAGTTCTTTGTCGTCACTACCAGACTCATTGGCACCTGTGGAAGACGATGCATCGAGTCGGACTGCAATAGGATCATTTACAAAAAACAAGCCATAGCTTTGTTATTTTTAACCGACTTCTTAAAAAAGGAGGAGGTTCTCAATTCGTCTGTATGTTTTTTTTTTTTTTTGTGTGTATGTATAGCGATTATTCCGCCAATTATGAATCGATATTGATGATTCTTTTTTTGTTTGGTAGGTCATGCTTCAGAGGTAGTAGTAGTTTTTGAGCTAGCTTCAATAATTATGTATTTTTCCCACTTAGTGTATGTAGACGATATATTGTTTGACTCCTTCACTGTTATTTATATACCAGGTATTTGAATTTGTGTGGAGTAGGTACCACAACTAAAAAGTGAACAATAAAAACTTATTACAAAAAAAAAAAAATTATAATTAAATCACAATAAATTATTATTATTCCTTTTATTTCATAAAGTTACATATAAATTACATTTTTAAATATTAGAACATAAAAATATAAAAACATTTAAAAATATAAAAAATAGTAGCCCACCGCTATCGGGAACAGGGTCCAAGCTACCGGCGGTCAGGGCTCCAGAGAGAGGAACCTTCTAACAATACGGGCCGTGTCCAGAAGTACCGCTTTCTGAATCAAGCCCTTAATCCAGCTGCCTAACGAGAGCCTCCGTAGATGTTGGTCGAGGCTCTTGGCAATTAAGCCATTGGCTGATACGACTATCGGCACAATGATCGCAGAGTCCACATCCCACATGTCGACAACCTCGTGAGCCAAGTCAAGATACTTGATTTGTTTATCTTTCTCGGCCTTCACGAGGTTCTCGTCATGCGGGACCGTTATGTCAATGATCATTGCGCGCCACTCTGTTCGATCCACCACCACTATATCAGGCTTATTGGCAACAATAGTCCTGTCAGTGATGATGGATCGATCCCAGTACAATGTGATATTTCCATTTTCGAGAACTGGGTCGGGCACGTACCTGTAGTACGGCAATTCCGATTCCACAAGGCTATACATTAGAGCAAGTTGCTGATGGATAATCCTGGCTACAAGGTTGTGTCTATGCAAGTACTCTCCGTTAGCTAGACGAGAACACCCGGAGATGATATTGTGTCGAATTGATTCTCCCGGTCGGTGGCATGCCCGACAAATGTCAACCGTTCCGTCCTTCACAATAAATCTCCGGTAATTGTTCGTCATGATAACTTCGTCCATAATTGCACAGACAAAACCTTCGGTTTCCCCAAAGAGCTCACCGAAACGCAGCCAGGCTACGGACGCTTGTAGATCTACATCGGGTCCATGTAGGGCCCGGAAAAAACGTCCGTGAAGCTCCTTACTCTGCCATACCTTCCTGCGATCGTTAGTGTCAAGCACTACAGGCTTGCGCCAGTTCTCTTTCGCCAAGGAGAGCGGGGTGAGGCCCTTGTCCACCGCGACCACATATCGATGCATTCCCACGTCGGTTTCTAGGAAATATTCCCTGAGACTGCAAATCTCGCGATTGTGGAGGGTCTTAGCGTTTAAAAAGCCTCGACCTCCACACTTTCGCGGGATATACAGTCTCATTACCGATGACCGCGGGTGATGCATTCGGTATGCAGTCAGCAGCGTACAGACCCTCCTATCCAGGGCGTCAAGTTCGGTCTGAGTCCATTTGAGTATGCCGAAAGAGTACATCAAAACCGGCATGACCCAACCGTTGAAGGCGCGCACCTTATTTCCGCCTGATAGAAGACTATTAAACACTTTCTTCAGGCGGCCAAAGAAGCGCTCCTTCAACGATTGCTTCATGTCAGTAACATTGATGCCTAACGCTTCCGACATACCCAAATACTTACCTATAGGTTTCGGATGCGGAGAGGGCTCTAAGGTATATGGAATCCGAGAGTTGGATCCCTGCGGATTCCACAATCTCCCCTCGCTTTACATGCATGACCGCACATTTGTCCACACCAAATTCCATCCTGATGGCTCTACTGAAAGTTTCAGTTACTTTCAGTAGCTCCATCAGATGTAAATTGTTGGGGGCAAAGAGTTTTAGGTCATCCATGTAGAGGAGGTGAGATATAACCTGACCACCTCTCCTCAGCCGATAGCCTAGACCTGAGTCCTCCAGCAGTATGCTTAGAGGATTCAGGGCCAAGCAGAACCAGAGTGGACTCAAACTATCGCCCTGAAATATACCTCGCTCGATCCTTATCGGTTCGCTGTTCCTTTGGATATTTCGACATCCTGGATAGCGAAGGACCGTCCTCCATTGCCCCATACATGACATCAGGAAGGTGCGTAGAGTTGCATCTACTTTATACAACTCCAGCACCCTCATGAGCCATGTATGTGGCACCGAATCATAGGCCTTCTTATAGTCTATCCAACATGTCGATAGATCCTTTCGGGAACGACGAACCTGTTGGCTAATGGCCATATCAATGAGGAGTAGCTCCTTAGTACCGCGGGACCCGTTCCTACATCCATTTTGAGAGGCAGACATGATGGAGTTCGTGTCTATATGTTTATTAATTTTAGGTCTCAAAATGGATGTAAGAACTTTATAGACCGTCGGTAAGCACGTGATCGGCCTATAATTTTTGGGCTCCGCGGTGCCACCAGATTTGTGGAGCAGGTGGGTAACTCCTGTCGTTAAGAATTGGGGTAGCGAACCAGACTCCAATGCAGTCTGGTACTGGGTCGCCAAGTGAGCGTGCGACCCTATGAACCATTTTATCCAGAAGTTGTGCAGCTCGTCCGGCCCTGGAGACTTCCAGTTGGGCAACAGGCGGACTGCACGGGCTACATCTTGGGGGCAGATGGTAATAGCCCCCATTTCTGGTATAAGATCGCAGGCTCGCTCGACTTCCCGAGTCCAATCTCCTTCAGTGTGACTGACAGGCACCGACCAGATACTGCGCCAGAAAGTGCACATGGCATCATCATCCGGCAGGCGCGTGTCAGCCACACTTTGGTCCGGTTGCTCCCAAGCCCTATATACCCACCTTTCATCACTCTGGAAGGTGCGGTTCTGAGTGTATCGGTCCGCTCGCCGCTTATACCTACGGATACGGTTTGCCCAGGCATACACTTTCTGCTTCAGGAAGTCTATGCGCTCTGTGACACGGGCTATATAGTCTTCAGGTCTGATATCAGTACCTGAGAACGCCCGCCTCACAAAGCGCATCACTCTAGGGCGAGTATTGCCCTCCCTGAAGCAGATTAGTTTGCCGATGAGCGCTCTGGCCCCACCAATACGGCGCTCAATTCTGCACTGCCAAGCTGGTACGGCTGATTTCGGTCGTGTAGCTCTAGATTCATTTGCAAATTTGACATGAGCTACACGACATGCCGCTACAGCCGCACAGTACAGAATCGAGTGAGTATCGGTGAGGTCTTCGCAGTCCTCAAAATAGTTTGACAATTGCGAATCCAGAGCCGCTATCAGCGCCCTGTTTTTGTTATGCATGGGCAAACGAGGTAAGCGTGGCCTAAGTTCGGGCGGCATGAGCCGATATTCACGAATCGCACCCTCCAAAGCACTCCTCAATTCATCATTGTACTGGGTACTTACGTTTGTAGCCCTGTCATCAATCCCCTCGTCGGCTTGACTTGTAGTGACCGGTGCTGGTACTATAACAGTCTGCGGCGGGGGAGCGATGACATGGCTACTCTGCATTTCATTTCGCAGGCGATCAAGTACAGTATCATCCAACATATGATTACGCTGGATGACCCGCACCTGATCCGACAGTCGTTGTGCCGAAACGTTGACAGCCGGCTCAAGCACCTGAAACAGAGAGAGCATCCGAACACGGTACGCGGTCAGATTGACATTCTCATTGATGGTTCGTGTCCATCTCATGCGCTGCACACTTCCGCCGGGAGCTGGGACCCTATCAGAGGCCGGTGGGCTTCCAGGTCCTAAGCCGTCCGGCGGCCGGCGTCCTCCCCGTCGACGAGCAGGTGGTGGCGTCGTGGGCGGGGAGAAATACTCGTCGCTCGAGCTCGACGCTACTGCCGCGGCCGGTATCGTCACAGCACTCACAGTTGGGCTGGGTACCGGCGGCTGCGAGGCGGAGCTGAGCGAGGAGTCCGGAGATGGTGGGCGTGCTCGTCGTGCGGCCGATCTCGTCAACATATTGTCTTCATTTTCGTATTAAGTATTTTGTTCGTTGCTCCGGTTCATTTTTGTCGGAGGTGACATCTGTCATGTCACCTCCGATTCGGCAGTTTTAATAAAATTCTATTACATTTTGTTGAATTATTCTCTTTCTTGGATTTTTTACGATTTTCCGGTTTCAGATTTGGGATGTATATAGAAAACTCTTGCGAAAATGCGTTAAAATTAATATCGTTGTTTAAACTCGAAAATGAGATGTTGACACGGTGTTGCCAGTCCAAAATTATTATTATTATTATTAAATCACATTTTGATTAAAAACGAACGATACTGATGTGATAGTTTATTTTTTATTTCTTATGTTAGCCTACACTGTCCCACTGCTGAGCAAAGGCCTCCCCCAAATTTTTCCAAACATCCTTTTTCAGGGCCACCTCGATCCAACCCTTGCGGTACGCGTCTAGATCGTCTCGCCATCTCTTCCTGGGCCGGCCTCGGCGGCGCCGTCCATCTTCAGGCACCCACCGCGTGCAGACTGTTGCCCAGCGTGATAGTTGCGTGATACAAAAAAAGCACAAAAATAGGCACAAAAAAAGTGCATTCGATCACTACAATGTGATATAAATTATAAGAATAGTATAGGTTATTATAAAATGTATGAATAATGAATTGATATAATATAATGTAAACTGTATGTATAACTGGAACATTTCAGTATGTTTATTTTTTTATTTAATATCTAAAACCATTTAAATTGCATGCCTTAACAGGCAACAAAGTTCTAAGAACCTACCTATTGTTAACATCTCCAAATTATGTACCTACCTTTAGTTCGCAATAAAGAATTCGCAGTATGGTTTCACCAAAGGACGTTGCACAACCGACGCCGGTGTCACCTTATTACAACACATTTTTAACGCATGGGAAGAGGCTCAAGATGCAATGGGCATCTTTTGTGACCTATCTATGGCATTTGATTGCGTGAATCACGAAACACTGCTCTTGAAACTTGAGAACATTACGGACTGGGTAAACTTGCGCTTAGCTTAGTAAAATCCTATTTGAATGACAGACTGCAGCAAGTTTAAATAAACGGTGTGAATTCATTAGGTTTAAAAGTCAAAATAGATGTACCACAGGGCTCGATATTGGGTCCATTCCTTTTTTTAGTATATATAAATGATTTACCTTATCTACTGAAAAACCGACCACAAATGGTGTTATTTGCTGATGACACATCACTGATTTTTAAAGTAAATAGACATGCACAGGAGTTTGACGACGTAAATAATGCTATGCTTAAGGTCCATAATTGGTTTACTGTAAATAATTTGGTATTAAATGAGAAGTAAACGAAATGCATTAGATTCGCGTTACCGAATGTTAGAAGTAGTGATTGTCACATTTTACTGAATAAGGAGATACTACAATTCGTCGAACAGACGGTTTTCCTGAGGATTACGCTTGATTCAAAATTACAGTGGGGTTCTCACTTAACATCCAAAACTCTGTCATTGTCGTCATCCACTTCTGCTTATTCAATACTAAAAGAATGTGTACCAGAATGTGACAAACTTTTTGAATTTATAATTGCTACTGCTAAAGACATTATAGAATCTTTTAAAGAACTCGATGTGAAAAAAACTGCTGACCTTTGGGGATTATCAGTACATACTATGTCTTCAATAATTGATGTTATTTCACACTTTTTGGCAATTGTTTTTAACTCTTGTATTGCATCTGGTGTATTTCCTGATCTGATGAAACTTAGCAAAGTGATTCCACTGTTCAAGTCTGGCAGCACAACTGATCCCACGAATTTTCGGCCTATCTCGATATTACCTACGTTGAGCAAAATCTTTGAAAAAATAATTTTAAAACAGATGTTAAGTCATTTCAAAACACATCATTTACTTCATCTGAAACAGTTCGGTTTTACAAAGGGTCGTTCAACTACAGACGCGGGCGTGGAATTACTGAAGAGCATATTCGAGGCTTGGGAGGAGTCGCAGGATGCTCTTGGCATTTTCTGCAACTTGTCCAAAGCTTTCGATTGCGTACATCATGATACTCTCATCAGGAAACTGTACCACTATGGTATGAGGGACAAGGCTCTCGACCTTCTGACTTCTTATCTGAACAACAGAATTCAGAGGGTCGATGTTAATGGCAAGAGATCTGCAGGATCTTCGGTCACCATGGGCGTTCCGCAGGGTTCAATTCTAGGTCCTTTCTTATTTCTCATTAATATTAATGACTTGCCTTACCACATAAGGGATAATCACAAGATCATGTTATTCGCAGATGATACTTCACTCATTTTTAAAATAAAACGTCAGTTAGTCAACGTTGAACAAGTTAACGATGCACTCTCTAGAGTGGTGCATTGGTTTAATGTAAATAATCTTCTCCTGAATGAGAAAAAGACTAAACTCATTAAATTTTCAACGCCAAATGTCAGGCAGCTGTCTACCAATGTTAAAGTTAATGGAATAGAGTTGGACCCCGTTGAGTCGACAGTTTTTCTTGGAATAACCATTGACGGTAAATTACAATGGGGCCCACACATAGAAAAATTGTCAGGAAGGCTTAGTTCGGCCGCCTACGCCGTTAAAAAAATTAGACAGATAACTGACGTAGATACAGCCAGAATTGTTTATTTTAGTTATTTTCATAGTCTTCTGTCTTATGGGATTCTTCTCTGGGGAGCCTGTGCGGACATTAATGCTATCTTTGTATTACAGAAAAGGGCTATTCGAGCCATTTACAACCTAGGTCCAAGGGATTCCCTTCGAGAAAAATTCAGAGAAATAGATATTCTGACTGTAGCCTCACAATATATATTTGAAAACCTATTGTATGTACACAAAAATATATCTAATTTTAAGAAAATGTCCGATATTCATAGTTTAAATACCAGGAATAAACACTATCTTGCTGTACATCGCACTCGTCTCCACAGAGTAGGCAACTCGTTCATGGGTCAATGTATACGCTTTTATAACAAACTTCCCATTGACATTCGAAACTTACCCATTAAACGATTTAAAAGCTGCATTAAAACCAAACTTTGTAGAAAAGGGTACTATAAAATTTCAGATTATTTAGAAGACAAAAAAGCATGGGATTGAGCTGCTCGCTCTGCTAAGCATTGTAACATTTTGAATAATATGGAAAATCATCAAAGTATATCAACCAGTTTTATTTACAAATTGACATTATTGAATATTCTATACAAAATGACATGATTACTTTGTAAAGTATTTTATTATTGTGAATGTGAGGACTATGTGAATTTTTTAATTTTTTTTTTTCTTTCTCAGTTAATTTTATCAATGGTCTGGCAATTTGAGAATTTTATGCGGCCTACCCAAATGTCCTTTCTTTGGTATTGTTCGTCGAGTCGCTGAGCTCCTTAAGTTCTGAGTTGAGCTCCGCCATTACTGACAAATGCTTGCACTGACTGGACAGGTCCACTCAAATCTGTGTGGTTCTTTCCTCAAAAGACCATTTCAGACTCGAATTTACATGGTCCTCATATGGCTTGACTAAGATTATGTCTGGACTTTAAAAGAGACTGTGACCTCTGAGTTTCTTTCGGCCTTTCTTCTCAGAGTAGTCAGATAGGAAACGCCGACCTCATCTAGCTTATTTTTAATATTTTTTAATATGACGTGTAAAAGTGATTCCAATATCCTATTTACAGAATAAACAATTTCATTTCATTTCATTACATCACTTGCAGGGCGACTTAGTTCAGCCGCTTACGCTGTTTGGAAAATCCGCCAACTAACAGACGTGTATATCGCGAGACTGGTCTATTTTAGTTACTTTCATAGCATCAGGTCTTACGGTATTATGCTGTGGGGACGGGCTGCAGATATTGATTCTATCTTTATTCTGCAAAAGAGAGCTATCCGAGCCATCTACAACCTCCGCAGACGAGAATCTTTAAGGGAACTGTTTAAAAAAATTAACATCATGACGGTACCTTGTCAGTATATATATGAAAACATTATGTACGTTCGGAAAAATCTACATCTTTTTAGTAAAATAAGTGACAGGCATAATTTTAACACTAGAAATAGGGACAAATTAGATCAACCACGTTTTAGATTGTCTCTTGTACATACTTCTTTTATGGGGTACTGTGTCAAATGTTATAATAAAATTCCACTCGATATTCTTCAACTAAATGAGAAGAAATTTAAAACATGCATTAAACCCACACTATGTAGACAAGCATATTATAAGTTGGATGATTATATCGTAGATAAAAATGCTTGGCTTAATGCTGGTCCTGCTCCACAGGCACTTGAGCTCACTAGTTAAAATTGTAATAATTGGAAGAGTTGCTTCCCCTTTTATTTTTTCTGACATTACGAACTTAATGTTTGTTTTTTATTCTTATTTTAACTAATTAAAAATAATATAATATTATAATAAATCTCCCAATTTCTTTGCAAACTAGTTTTGTATAATTGAAGCATTTTTTCAATTTTTGTAAATGTGAATACCATGGAGCCGTTTAGAATAGTATGATATATATGTTGACTTGAAATAGCATGGCAGATGAGAGTATGTCATGCTCACTTAAATGACTGTCTCGCTGATGCTGGCACGTTTGTTGGATCATTCGGTTCCCTACAAAATGGTTGAGCTGGATGGTGCTGATCCACATGTCATGTTTGTGAACGGGCGCCGTCAGTTGAGACTGGTCACCTCTTATTTGCCAGAGCTTATTTTTAATCTTTTAAAAATTATAAATTTTGAATTGCTTTTGATTATGTTTTGTTTTACATTGTTCTCACATATAGAAGCAACAAGAATACTGTACCTAGGATTTTGTAATATCTATATCCATTTTTAAAAGAGTGTCCTTGGAGTTTCTTGCCCGTTCTTCTCCATAGATATCTACGTTTTGGAATGGGCAACTAGCTTCAACTCTCTGACTAACTGACCGACTCTTTGACAATTCAAAAGTGCCTGTAAATGGTTTAATTGAAATAAATGCTTTGAGTTTGAGTTTGAAGAATTTGAATTTGAATAACAGAACTTACGCTAGACTGTGGTGACCACCACTGGAAGTGAAGGCTTGCTGATTAATTACATAATGATCAGTAAATAAAAAGGTATACTCATACCTACTTAAACGAAATCCTTAGTTTTTCTGAAAATTTCCGTTTACCGCCTTCGGATATTTGATCCGTTTTTGAAGAACAACAGAGTACCTAACACAAGAGTGACGCCTGGCGCGGACGGACGCGACCGTCCGGGAAAATGATAACCTAGCATGATAACTATTGAAATATGAACATAAGCCAAACCTCGTTGTTTCGGAACGATTCACGCGCCCCTATAATTGTGTGTTTCTAAACGACCACACTTATGTCAGCGGTTAACTTTTTCGCCTTGTCACTTGAATATTTCTGTCGTTGTAAAACTTTTAAATAAACTAGTTCTTACTTTATATCTTTCTGTTTCATTACATTAATAACGATGCCCTAAGTGATATTTAATTAAAACACATCTAGGCTTTTTACGCGGTGATGGTGGGTTTATGGGGGGGGGGGGGGCAGTGACTTCACGCCATGCCTCATGTGAGCGACTGAGCGACGGATTGTTTGTGGAACTAAGATGGACGCCGCAGAGCGAGTAATTGAACTGTTTTAATGGTATAACGGTGAAAATTGCTGTTTTAATGGAGAAGTTTAGTTATTAAAATAATTGAATGGTGGCTGGCTTGGTTGGTTTTGTGTTCTCATGTGAAATAAACAGCACGAGGAAGGACTTATTTCGGTCTGAGACGAACCGCTAAATAAAAAAGCTAAACAATTGCCGCTTTGTTAACTTACCTATCTATTTATTTATCCCTGCCAAGGGGTTGTTGTTTGTTTTGAAAT
Organism: Lithophane ornitopus; assembly: GCA_948473465.1. Taxonomy (NCBI): domain Eukaryota; kingdom Metazoa; phylum Arthropoda; class Insecta; order Lepidoptera; family Noctuidae; genus Lithophane; species Lithophane ornitopus. The sequence continues at coordinate 17,019,359 of OX419625.1, forward strand.
TCATATAAAGTAATAAAAACTAAAACCCAACTACAGACACCACAGACAGACAAATTAAAAATCTGGAGTCACACGTAATCTGTTCGATTTATTAACACGTGTGACTCCGGATTTTTAATTTTTCTGTCTGTGGTGTCTTGTTTATACCTTTTTAGTCGTATTTGGGTTTTAGTTTATATTACTTTAATTTAATTTTAATTCTTTTGGGGTTAAAATATACATATTTTTGAAATGTGCTCATTAAGCCCTTTCATTTGATACCCAACATTAAACAATTTTTTTTGTTTAGTTCCTGACTTTATGTCCTCTAGAGGGCGCCATTTTTATTGTGTATATTTAATGTGACGTCACATAGCCTATAACCAGCGGACGATCAATACGCTTCCAATGATACCTCATTTGTCAAATTGTGATGAGTGGTTTAGAAGATAGGAGGGGACAGATGAACAAACATACGTACATACATACATACCGTTCAAAATCATAACCCTCCTTTTTTCTTCGCCGTAGTCGGGTAAAAAAGTACTAGGTAAGTTTCGCATAAAAACTGAGATAGGCTATAAATAATGTCCAGATCCACAGGGATGATAACTTTCACGAAAACTACAGCTAAACATGGGGTGTGGCTGTGTCGTGGACACGGCCGTGAGTTTCACGTGAATACGTGTACTTTACGAGAAGGTAATGTTTTCTTTGAGACGAATTCTTCGATCCTTTAACTATCGAGTGGGGTAATTAAATTTTGGATGTAGATTTTGGAGACAGTTATGTAGCTGCAACATCAAACTGTACACTCCGATTTTGTTATCATCCGTTTTTTGATTTGCTCCCACTATGGAAGCTAATTTAGAGATGTATTCACGTCAAAAATACGAAAAACAACAGAATACAGAGGTAGGTACACCATTAGATACTATTCATTGAAGATCGCTATTCAAAGCTAGAAACAAAAGAATGCTACGTAATAACTTCTCTTCAACTTGTTCCAGTTTTGAGGGTGTACATGTGTGTAATGATTGCTTGGCGGCGATGTAATTTGGCGAGTCTTTTCAATAAACTATTAGTTTGTTAGTCTGAGGGACGGAGCCTGCGGCCGTTTGTCCACTCGAAATGGATGAAGACCCGATATTCCTTTATAAATACTTAAATCGAGTGAAAACCGCACAAACTCCTTACTTACTATGAATATACTGTAGGAAAACGAATCGAATACTATGATGGACATACTAACCAAATACAACACATTCGATCGGACAGCAATAAAATTAATGCCTCAAGGCCCCAAGGCAGTGTGATTGGATGCCTTTTATTTATAATTTATATAAACGACCTCCCAAGAATCATAAATGAGTCATGTGTCCCGTTTGCTGACGATATCTCAGTACTAACTTCATGTCAAAACAATAGCAACCTAACTGAAACACTTACAAATACACTCAACAAAAAATAATATGGATGACAGAACACAACCTTGAGATTAATTTTAATAAAACTAAAATCATGTCCTTCCACCCACGCCAAAAAACACCTCTAGATATAAATTTTACTTACAATGACATAAAAATAGAGACAGTACAAGAATTCACCCTACTCGGTCTATCCATAGATACACATTTAAATTGGAAATCACACATAAAAATAATTTGGTCAAAATTATCTAAATTTGCTTATGCCCTCCGCGAAACTAAAAAAACCACTAACCTTCAGACAGCCCTGGTTACGTATTATGCCTATGCAAACGCATGGTTAAGCTATGGCGTAATATTATGGGGAAACAGTACACATGCACCTACACCTTTCACACTACAAAAACGACTAATCAGAATCCTAGTTAACATAGGAGACACAGACAGCTGCAAACCACATTTCCAAGAACACAAACTTTTAACACTTCCCTGTATATATATATTAGAAATATGCAAATTTATTAGAAACAACCAACACTTATTCACTACACGAGAAAACATACAAACTAGATATACATTACGACACAAAAATAGACTAAACCTACATGGTGGCTCTAAGCTGAAAATGCACTCAACAAGCACTTTAGTAATGTCAGTTAAAATATATAATAAACTACCAGAAGCAATAAAAAATTAACAAAAATCTAATATATTTATAAATAAACTAAAACAATACCTAATCCATAAATGCTATTACAATATTAATGAATATCTTAATGATAAATTAAATTAATCATTAAAAATGAATACTAAAAATAATAACTAAAATTAAAGTGGGAATGAGTAGTAGAAAAACATTTACCTATAATTTATTTCTTTCAAATAATAATATTATAATATGTATAATATTAGCCCTGTTCCTCTATCCTATCTTGCTGTGCCCGACAGGGTCCACAATGATCTAAAATTATGTATATTTTATAATGTACCTACCACCTAAGTTAACATTGTGGAATGCAAATAAATATATTGAGTATTGAGTATTGAAAATCATAAAAGAGTATGTTCCCTTTTGAGAGGTCTCCAATAATTACTTTTGAAATAATCTTCAAAGCTATGAAAGTTTCTTTATCATTTTCTCTTTAATATTTCGATGAGGTTTTCCTGATAGTGTATAGGTATGTATGTTTTAATGGGTACCTACTTCTAGGAATATTAAAAAAGTGTGTTGATTAAAAATAAATTGGTCTCTTTGAGTAAAAATATAATCTGTACGGTCAAAAGGTCAGAAAGAGCGTAACAGTGTACGTCAATAAGAGCGTAAGAGCGTAAGTCAGTAAGAGCGTAACAGTGTACGTCATTAAGAACGTAAGTCAGTAAGAGAGCAAGAGCATAAGGCAGTAAGAGCGTAGGAGCGTAAGTCACTAAAAGCGTAGGAGCGTACGTCAGTAAGAGCGTAGCAGCATACTTTAGTAAGAGCGTTGGAGCGTAAGTCATTGAGAGCTTAGAAGCATACTTTAATAAGTGCGTAGGAGCGTACGTCAGTAAGAGCTTATGTCAGTAAGAACGTAACAGCGTACGTCATAAAGAGCGGAGGAGCGTACGTCATTAAGAGCGAAACAGAGTACGTCAGTTAAGAGCATACGTCAGCAGTTACACTTGAACTAGAAAAACCACCCTTACTGCTACGAAATAGAAACTGATCATGATCACGTTGTGATCACGTTGTGATCATGATCGGAATAAGTAGAGTCCATGGTCACAACGTGTCTGAGAAGAAAAGTATTATTACTATTATAAGTATTAATTACTTAACGTTGCAGGGTGTGAAGATCTCGTGCGAGGTACCTCTGGGCGGCGGACTCAAACCTGATTCCTTCGTCATCCTGTCACGGACGCAGGTATGAAGTTTATGTCGCTAAATAGTCGATTAGTAGGTAAACACAAAATAAAGAAAACAGTTAGATTCTTTAACATGCTCAAATTCAAGTAAGTAAACATTGGTGCCGATTCTGTTGTTCACAAACTAAACTAAATTAAAGTTCGGTGCATCTTTTTCCTTCCATTTCATTATGAAAAGGACAGAACATTTTAGTTTAGTCCTGTAAAATTAATCAGCGTCTGACGTCAATTGACGTAATTTTAGTAGGCAAGTTTTTAATCGCGTCTAAACTTTTATGGAGTAGTGACAGTTTGACAAGACTAAACTAAAATTTATCTACTGTCCGTTTCTTAATGAAATAAAAAGAAAAAGATGCACTGAACTTTAATTTAGTTTAGTTTGTGAACAACAGAATCGGCACCAGTATCTGTTTGATGTTTGAAAAATACTGAAGTATGACAAGTAAATCCACAGAGAACATTACATTCTAAAATTCTAGGTACTAGGCTTACATATATTAGAACGCTAACTCAGAAATCTACATTTGCCGTGATACACAGTAATATCTTCTCGGGGCTTTTGTTCGGAGTTTGAGCGGCGGCGGCCAGACCAGAGCAGTATATTACGGTTCCGAGAACGGTTCGCCGCCAGTTTCCATGGCACCTTGAAAGCCTGTCTGAGGTATATCATAAAACGTTATCAGCTGTGACCACCGGTCGCCGGCTGCGAGAGTAGGATCAAGGTTATGAACACACTGAGCAGTCTGAGCACTTAGTACACCACAACTAAGGCTCGCTACGTCGCATTCTGGCCGAAGTAATAACACTTTTCGTACTTGGCCTCATTTATTTTGGTTTTGTTTTTAGACTAGACCCGGCTGTGTTTGCTCAGTTCCTTTTTTCACATGTGTGCTAGTAGTAGATTGTTGCATCGAGCGCAAAGTGAGTTACTAATGCACGACTGCACTAATTACTCACTTTAGCAGGGTGCGTAATCTTCTTTTCTTTCAACTACCAAATTTGCAAGAGGTTCCATTTTCTGCCATTGCATTGTAGACGACTCATTGATGATGTGTGTTTTTTGATTAACATAGCGAATGGCTCGATTGACTGTCATTAACTATTAGCAAAACTAGCATTTCGCACTAACACTATTGGATTACGTAAAAGGCCGCTTCTATGTGTGCCTTCTGCCACTACTAATTATAGGCGTATTGCTTTTTTTTATAAGAAGCGCTCGGAGTCACAATGATGTATCTTCTAAGCATGATATTGACTTATTTTGCACTAAGATAAACACAGCAAGGACGCTCTTAGCCAAATCATTTTTTGTGAGTGATGTGCTGGCTAGTGGTTCGTAACTGCAACTGTATACTTTAATTGTTTAATTGCTGATTGTTCGACTTTAGATAATCGATATGTTATATATTTATCTGTGGAGGCTTGTTATTAGCAACTTGATAATGTTTTGTTGTAACCTATTATTTGTAATTAGTCTGTAATCCTTCTTAAAAGTAATAAAATAAATAATTAAGATAGTCCGATCTAAAGTCTACCATGACCTGAATGCTGAACACAAAATTGGCTCTAGACTCCTCAGCGGTCAACCGTACAGACACTAAATCTTATATACGCATTTAATTACTGGTAGTTCTGAGAAAAGTAGACCTCGCGAGCAAACTTTTTTTAGTTGCGCCAGAATAATCACACTGTTAGTTGTCTGTGCGGCGGAATTTATTTGTGAAAAGAAACATAAAATAAGTGCAAATATTTTATAAAGGAACTTTAAGTACAACACCTTAACATAACAAAAATATAAAGGCTTCTAGAAAACAATATACAATATAATATCGATGGTCTAGAAGACAATCGTGCTAAGTGCAAAATTTTGATTTTTTTTACATTTAAATGCCAAATGTACTAAATGAGCATGCTCTACCGTTTGCTCTGGTTAAAATAGCATAATTCCGTCTCTTTCAGCCTAAATTGTGAGTGTACATTAATTGTATTAAGTGACATCAACTGGAACTCATAAAAGTTAATGACAGTTAATTACCATCGTAAAAATAGCAACATACGTTAAATGATTCTTAAGTATTTTACTTGTGTGTATCGCGATACACGAAAAATCTAAGTATATTTACTATTTTTGGCATTCAAAAATATTCGGTTCTCAATTGTATTAAGTGATAATAGTATTAAAGAGATCGATGAACAAACAATTCAAGTGATATTGTTATAGCTGGCCATTCAATCAATAAAAGGCACAAAAAGAATGCTATAAGATTATTACACCACTAAAAATAAAATGTTAAAAATTTATGTAAATGATTTAATAACAATAAAACTACAAAATACAATAGACGTAGATATATTTAGGAACCTATTCCGCTTGACTATTCTTCAAGAGTCATAAAAAACCCTGTAAGAAATCGACACGTGTTTCACCTCTCAACGAGGCATCCTCAGGATGACGATTGACCAATTGCAAACCAGAACGCGACGTGTTACCACAACGAGCGCTGGACTCAAAGTGAATCAAATCGCCCGTCAACCCCACTTATATAGGATTGCTGCTCGGCGCTGATTGGCTAGAATCGTTATCAGTGCAATAAGCGCGATAAGGGGCGAACAATCGCAACAAAGGCGACCTTGGCATACTGGTATTTAATTCGTTCAACAGTGTAACGTTCGCTGTTCCCCTGGCTGGAGGCTTTGAGTGTAGTAGCTTAATATATAATTTCTAAACTCTCTAATACTGACATTTTAAATCCTTTATCACAAGTATGTAAAATTTTGAAAGTGTCTTATCGCACTGATAATCAGCGCCGAGCAGCAATCCTATATAAGTGGGGTTGACGGGCGATTTGATTCACTTTGCGTCCAGCGCTCGGTGTGGTAACACGTCGCGTTCTGGTTTGCAATTGGTCAATCGTCATCCTGAGGATGCCTCGTTGAGAGGTGAAACACGTGTCGATTTCTTACAGGGTTTTTTATGACTCTTGAAGAATAGTCAAGCGGAATAGGTTACTAAATATATCTACGTCTATTGTATTTTATAATGGATTTCCGCAAAGTCACGCCTGAATCAATTAACTATAATAAAACTACATTAACAGTGGTTTTTAATTGAATTTTTAAATCACTAACATTTATTTTAAAGTTTAATAATACCATGGTCTAGAAGACAAACGTACTAATTACAGATCTAGCATTTATTCAGGAAGAGAGCTTTTTTTTAGCTAATTTAAGTTTGAAAAGCTGAAACTCAAAACAGTATATAGGTAGAGAGTATATTATAGTGAATATATTTAGTTAAGTATTATCCGTGTAATAATTCATCATAAATATAAACGTCCACTTTCAGAATATAGCGAAAAAAACTGTTTTATAAAAAAAACGTCACTTAGTACTATGGTACACTAAAGTGATTTGTAAATAGGATTATTGTGTATTGTCTATTAATTACAAATTAATTTTTATCAACTTAAACATTTTTTATAATCACTTACATATATAGGGTTGTGAAAACCTCCATGAAATTTAAAAATTAAAACTAAAATGAAAAGAATTCTAAAGCTCTAATTAGTTATGAGATCACGGCCATTTTTTATTCATTTATATTTATATAAATAAAGAAAAAGAAAAGATGGATTTGATAAGTTTGTTTGTTTTAAGTTTTAGCTTTTCAAACTTAAAACTCTCCTCCTGAATAATTGCGAGATCTGTAATTAGTACGTTTGTCTTCTAGACTATCGATACTACTTATATCAAAATAAAATAAAAATGAATACTTATACTATTGGCTAAAATATGATACAAATAAAGTCTCGCGGGGTTCATATTAAAGTTTTATGTTTACGTAAGTTTTATTTACCTAGTACTTTTTAGTTCAATGCTTGTTAAAAAAGTATTTTACATTTTATTCTAGCACTAGCTGCGCCCCGCGGTTTCACCTGCGTAAGTCTCGATCCCGTGGGAATATCAGGATAAAAAGTATTCTATGTCCTATTCCAGGTCATGTTCTACCCATGTGCCAAATTTCATCAAAATCCGTTCAGTCGTTTTAGCGTGAAAGCGAAACAAACAAACTTACTTTCGCACTTATAATATTATAGTCAAAATGTGAACATTAAAATTAAATAATTATAATTTGATAAAATATTCTATCATCACCTTCACTTGTAAGGTACCTACTTGTCAATAAAAATCCGACGAGTTCAACACAACAGGGCTACCGTGTAAAATTGAGGTGTTCCTATGGCCACCTTCCTGCGCTATCATCAGACCCTACACTACACCTTGGGCTAACGTACCTACTTGTCAAAACAAATCAAAATGGCCTAAACACAACAGGGCTATCTTGTCTAGTTTAAAAGTTCATAATTATAGTGACCTTCCAGATCCATCAAGAGGCCCTGGACTACGTCTTGGGCTATAGTACTTGGCAAGACAAAACCAACGACCGCAAACACAATAGAGCTAATTTTTGGTTCTTGTTTAATTGAGGAGTTTTTATGAACCTGGACAACATCTAGTGTAAAAGTAGTAGTCAATACATAGTCCAGTGAGTCCAAAAACGATGTTTCTAACTTGCTTGGCACCTTCCGGCTCCATCAACATGTATAAGTTAAATAGTTTTTGTGTTATTGAGGGGTGAAAAGTGGCTCCAAATGGTTCGTGTAATACAACAAAATGGTTCGTGTAATATAGCACACGGCTGCAGCGTCGCCAGTTATTTTCTTGAACTTAGCTTAACACGGGGCCGGGTGTCTATATCAGTCTGTGGCAAGTTGGTTGTGTACATAAAGCTAGGAAACTCGCTAAATTGCGACAGCGGCATAGGAATATGGTAGTATTCCTCCACATAGTTTAACTTGTAATAATTTTAGAGGTACGGCCGTGGTACGCAAATAGATTATCTCAGTTAATATTTACCTATTTAAACTTTTAGCTCACTCGTAAAGGGCAACTTTGTTAATAGAACGATGATGTTCTTCTCTTATTCGAAAGGCATTCACGGTATAGTTATAAATCAAATAAATAGGACTAGCGTTACGACAAAAATATTTTAATAGAAGTTATATGCAAGCATAAAGAAGAAGTTATGAGCAGTGGTGGCCCAGTGGTAACGGCCACGACTTACGAGTTGTAGGTCGTAGGTTCGAACCCTGACAGGCGCTTTACTTTGTGTAAATTATTTCATCGCCACTGCTCTCAAAACGGTGAAGGAAAACATCGTGAGGAAACCGGCATGTCCTAGAACCAAAAATTCGAAGACATGTGACATCTACCAACCCGCACTGGGCCGGCGTGGTGGATTACGACCCGTTTCCTCTCACAGAGAGGAGGCCTGTGTCCCAGCAGTGGGAACATTATAGGCTGATTATGTATGATATGTATGTTCATGCAAGCAGTATCAAAGAGAGCTTTGTGAAAACCTATAGAGGAAGTTTTGGGTTTGATTTATAAACGTGCCGCCTCGCTAGAAAGAATATGAGTTCTAGAGGGTCTCCTGAACCCTCCACAACAAATTTTGTAGGTAGTAGTAGTAGTATTTTTTTTTTAAATGTGCTCATGAAGGATCAACGAAGGATCAACTGGATACCCATATTGTAAATAACTGAAGATTTTGTTTTTTCACATTTGAAAATGGGCCCATACTGCCGCCATATTGATTAAGAAATATATAATGTAGGGATTGTAACGATACCCCATACATCCAAATCCGTTCAGGCATGTAAAAGCAGAGGTGGAATAAAGAAACTCACATACATAATACAATACATACATGAACCCTGAAAATATTACACTCCTTTTTGGGCAATCGTGCAAAAAGTATCCTATATCCTATTCCAGATCATGGTTTACCCATGTACCAAAGGAGATGTTACATTTTCGGCCATAAAGTGTACTCTAATGAAAAAAAAAGGAAAAAAATCCATGAATTGAGGAAAAATATTCTTTCCTGAATATTCCCCTGATTTCTTTGGCACAAAAAATTATAGTTTATCAAATTATTGCCATATTCTATTGATCATGGCGTCGTCTTACTTGCACAATGCTTTCGTCCAGAAATCATGTTACATTTAAACATAATACAATCACGTAGACGTTAATTAAATAAAAACGAAAAGCATGTATTTCTCCGCTATTAAGATAAGATAATAAGATAGCTACCTTAAAAACAACTTTTTGATGAATTATAAAGGTGTGATTCATCATTTCAAAAAAAAGGTGGATCATAGATTTGTAGGTACTTCTGGACGAAAAAATCAAACGTATTGTCTATAGGTATTTGACATCACATCTACACAGACAGTTCTAGATTTTAAAATGGCGATGGGTTGTAACTGGTTAAACACGACAACTGATAACACTGTTACTGTTACAAAAAAATAACGGATCCAAATATCTGTTATTAAATAACAGCCTATTATTTTTGTACGGACGATAAATACGTATTTAAATCTCAATTGAATATCTTCTATATCTCCTTTGGTTTAAGGTCGATAATCGTATCTATCTGTTATTGAATAACAGCCTGTTACGTACGATAAATACGTCAGTAACAGCCACGGTAACAGTATGTGTGGGGATTGTTATAATGTATTAACAGTAAAGGCCACGGTAACAGTCTTGAGGTTTTGTTATTTTATGTAACAGGTATGGTTTATTGTTAAGAACAATTGTTGTCTGTTATTTTTTAATATCTGTTACGATACATCGCCTCACCCGTATTTTTTTTAAATGTAAACGTCATCTGTCCAGCCAATCTGTCATGGCTAGCTGTCGATGGTCGTTTAACGTCAAAGATTTTCAGTTTATAATATAGTGCCTAAAAAATATCAGTTATTATGAAAAAAAAAATTCCTTTATTGTATTCAGGGGTTCGTTTTCCAGGTTTTATAAAGTGTACATGTTATGGCCGGAGTCCCATATAAAAATAAAACGTCTCTTTTCATCCAAATCCGTTGGTTAGTCCCCCTATGCTCAAGTCCCGCTATGCTCGACTCGTAAAATACCTACTAAAAAGTTTTGCTATGCACGAAATAACATTCGCGGGCAGTGATGAAGAAAACTGTTACAGTGCAATATGTTATTACTTGGCTGAATCTTGGTATGGCAGATTTAACAGATCTATTGGCAGAAATCCTAGCTTTCTATTATAATATATTTTTTAGTAGTTGATTATTTGTATTTTATTTGTGTAATTAATAAGACTGACATTTTATGAATACAGTTGATTTGACTTTGAGAACGGACTTTTTATTTACCCTCTTTTATATTTTACTAGTTTTCTGCTCACATTTATATTTGTAATATTAGTAAGATAGGATTTGTAACGAAGTCAACAGACTTCGTTAAATCTTGTGGGTCCAGTATTGACTTACAGCTCTATTCATTAACATTTCTTAACTTCGAATTGCTCTGAAACTCGTTTGTCCTTATCCGTTATTTTGACTTTTTTGATTGTCAGGACGAGACAAAACAAATTTTAACTTACAGACGCTTACGCCTATACGAATAGCGCCTTATAAAATAATAATTTGAATTCAAACATTTTCTTTCCAACTGTACCTTCCATTGTTTACGAAGTATCGAAGAATTTCGTGCATAGCGAAACTTTTTAGTAGGTATTTTTCGAGTCGAGCATAGCGGGACTAGAGCATAAGGGGACTAACCGAAATCCGTTCAGCCTATAGCGTGTAAGCGTAAAAAATAAACAAACAAACTCACTTTCGCATTTATAATATTAGTAAGGATTTTATGTTTCTTTTTCACAAATAAACTCTTATGAGATTAAGTTTCCGTGCGATGGCCAAGTAATTCTATTTATGAAAGAAATACAGAAGAAAAATAGTACAATAGGTACTGAATAAATTAACAGACTTGGTTTTACATTAAATCTCACATCTTTTTGCGGTAGAAGAACTGCGTTGCGAGACCTGCATTTTCTACATGTTATGTTTTTGATGGGATCTTATTGTACATTTTTAAACATATTACAAGATAATATTATCCAACATTTTGCATAGTTTGTGTTAAGTAAACTACGTTTGTATTTAAACTAATCCGATTTCAAAATACAATAGACGTAGATATATTTAGTAACCAATTCCGCTTGACCATTCTTCAAGAGTCCTAAAAAACCCTGTAAGAAATCGACACGTGTTTCACCTCTCAACGAGGCATCCTCACACCGAGCGCTGGACGCAAAGTCAACTTTGCGTCCAGCGCTCGGTGTGGTAACACGTCGCGTTCTGGTTTGCAATTGGTCAATCGTCATCCTGAGGATGCCTCGTTGAGACGTGAAACACGTGTCGATTTCTTACAGGGTTTTTTAGGACTCTTGAAGAATAGTCAAGCGGAATTGGTTACTAAATATATCTACGTCTATTGTATTTTATAATGGATTTCCGCAAAGTCACGCCTGAATCAATTAACTAATCCGATTTCAGCAGGATCTCATGACCACTGGCTCCCCAAGTAGCAATAGTCTAATAACTTTACTAACACTCTACCAAAACACATTACGAAGTCCCGAATGACCCATAGGGAACGATAAATTAACCGATTTAAATTTTCAGTTCATTGCCTTTCATGTTTAACGATTTCAGATAGGAGTTTCGGAAACCGTAATGTGAAGCAAACTGTGCGAATCTGTCGTTATTATCGGGACACGATGGGCGCCTGATCCTTTAGGGGTGTCGAACAGGCGCCACACTGGGATACAATGATCCGGTTCCAGCTGACGCGGGCCCCCAGCCGTGTCACAGGTCCGGGCCCAGCCGTGTCACTGGTTCCCAGGCCCAGCTGTGACACGGGCCCTCGGGCCCGGCCGCATCGCGAGCCCTTTAGCAAAACACGTTGTGAGATTTTAATCTTATCTCAACCTTTACAAATAAGGTCAGCTGGGATATATTTAGCGACTGCGGCGAAAGGTTACCCGGCTTGACATTCAAGGCTCAAGCCACAATCACATGTTCCTAGTATGCTGCGAACTAAACAGATTAGTCGTCCATCACTTTTATGCAATGTAGGTGTACCCAACTACGGCCAAGCTCAAATGTAAGTAATAGTATGTCGTGAACTTTCCGCCAGAACTATCATCCGGAGCAGCACCTGCTCCAATGCCCCCGTGTTTGAAACACAATCACATAATAGTTGCACAACCAAAAGTCTCTATTGTTTAGCATCATGTGAAGGAGCGGGACAACCCCAAAACACGTATTACTAATTACTTATTGGGGCTGTCACACCGTTTGAGACAGAAAAAAAAAAAAACATTTAACAATTCCTGTAAGTTGTCACCGACAGCGACAGCTTACACATTTATGTCGGCACCGCAAGCATAAATTGCTTAGTTATTTCTCTTTACCTCCAATTGTTTATACTATAACATGGAATTGTGTTGGTATTTAAGTAGTTTTTAAGAGCAGAACAGAGTAAATTTGGCACATGGCAGACCTGGAATAGTACATAGGGTAATTTTTATCCCGATATTCCCACGAAATCGAGACTTACGCGGGTGAAACCACGAGGCGCAGCAGGCAATATTATAAATGCGAAAGTGATTTGTTTGTTTGATGTTCCGCTTTCACGCTAAAACGGCTCGGACCGAATATGGATGACCTTTGGCTCATGGGTCGACCATGACCTGGAGAAGGACATAGGAAATACCTTACCTACCTTTTATTCCGATATTCCCATGGGATCGAAACTTATGCGGGTAAAACCTCGGGGCACAGCTAGTACATAAAACATAATATTCTAATGCGAAAGTGAGTTTGTTTATTTATGTGTTTGTATGCTTTCACACTAAAACGGCTGAACGGATTTAGATGAAATTAGGGGCACATGGGTAGACCATGACCTTTTTATTCCGATATTCCCACGGGATGCGGGTAAAACCACGAGGCGCAGGTAGTACATAATAATTATTATTCTATTTAAAAGGGTACCCTTTTAAATGGCGGTCCCGTAGGACGGTCTATCCCTCAAAAGAGTTCGCTAAAAACCGTAATTACTTGGTTCCCAACTAGGGGATGAAATATTATAAATTTCATCCATCCCGGCACGTCGTCGCTCATAAAAATGCTTGCTCAAAGAGCTGAATATTTTCTACATAAATAATTATATTATACTAGGTACTTCGTAAGGAACATTTTGTGCTATTTTTACACAGTGACAAGTGAATTAAGGATCATTTATCTGGTATTTTTTTGGGTGGCTGCAAACTTAATCAAAATAAATTATTTAATATTAGGTAGACATCACGTCAACACTTCATTTTATCATGATGTAGGTAATTCTATTCAGTGAACAGCTCAGGATTTAGATAAGTAGAACCAGAGCTCAACTTAAAATATTTTCGTGATACAACACATTACGTCACTCACATGTAGATTTCGCAAAGTAATTTATACACTGGGCCGCAAAGAAAGCGGTTCGGTAACAAAAACCTCTTTTTTTTTTGTTATTAGCCGTTACTGTCCCGCCGCTGGGCAAAGACCTCCCTACTGATAAATAAATGATTTATTTCTGTAAGTAGGTTTGTACAAACACTTTACACGTCAATCACATTTTTTAAAACTAGATCTACTCTCTTGGCACCTCTCTCTGTCCAGAGCTGCCAAGGACCAATCTTGTTAAAGAAAAGAAACTTGTTAAAGTATGATACAGCGTTAACAGTAACTATTATTGATCTACGTACCTACTAACGCCACTTTGTAAAGTAAACTATGTCTCTTTAAGCTCCAAACACACACAAGGTATGCGTGTCGGGCACGTTTCGGGACGGCAGTACGGCAGGATAAATAATTGTAATTCAAGGAATTATATTGGATGTCAGCATACGAAACGCGAGCGCGGAGCGGGATGGGAGCGGGAGCCGCGCCCGCGGCCCGCCGCAACAGACAGCGCGCTGGGTAGCGGGTTGAAAGCAGGTGTAGCTTCGTTAAATTCGTCGTAATACACGTATTCTTCGATGAAATTAACACGGAACGTCGTGCGCGGAGGAGTATTGAAGTCCAGTTTTGTGAATATTTACAAAAAAATGTTCCTTCTGTTTGGCGATGGATGTCTTGTCTAGATTATGAAGATTTTAAATATTATTATTTTAACTTCCTTAATTAATTTAAATTAATTCTCTACACTGGCGTAGCTGTGTTCGTCTGTATGTATTTTTTTGTTGTGTATTTTCATCGATATTTTCGCCAATTGTGAACCGATCGAAATTTATCCAACAAACTTAACATTGTAGTTGTTGTTTGTTGAAAAACTTGTTCTCTTGTAGAGCCCACGTAGCGGTGATAGATTTCCTTTTAATTTCGTTACTGCCCGATCGAGCGTAGCGAGCAAAGCGTCTCTGCATCAAGTCTGGCAAAATCGGCAAGTTTGTCAGTTTGTACGTACTCGTCTACAGATCGTATTTTACAACCGATCTGGACGAAATTTGGTGTAACGAATTTTTTTTAATTTTTTGTCGTCGGGGATTTTTGATTGGAGGGCTACTTCCCCCAAAAGAGGTCAAAAAGGGGGCTACTAGATATATCCGCCCTATGAGATCCGATAACAATGATTCTTTTTTTATTTGAAAGATGGTAACATTAACCAGGTCTCAAAAAAAATTGGTGAAGATCTGATAAGGATCTTCGGCATGATGAGCAGAATAGCTTCTCAAAATGCAGTAAATGGCTCATTATTTATTAAAACCTATTTGCTAATTTTTGTAGCTGGCCTACAAATTTTAGCTCATAATTTTTCTGGCTTTTATGGTTCTGTAGTAGTCAACAAGGAACCGATATAGTTTGGCCATGTCTGTAGGTCTATCCGCGGCTTAGCTCAGAGGATTTTAGTACTAGAAAGCTGTATGGCATGGCTTTGGCATGGGTATACCTATACATTAAACACACAAAGTGGTGAAATAAAATCATGCAATTTATTTTATAATGAAATCATCACTTTACGCGTTCCCTACGCGTAAAGTGGGGATGATTTCATTTTCTCAACTGTCCCATGTTATGGAGTGTCGTGTGGGTGCGTGAATTTTTTTTTCCAGGGTTTCGTCGCGAAATATTAAGCTTTAAAGTGCTAATTTTTGTTAGAGTCAAGTGCCCCTGCCATTTAAATGGTTGTTTTTGGATATGTGACAAAAATCACGAGTGTAGGCCCCGCTCGCCCCTTGGATCTTGCCCCTACCTACCCTACCTACCCTACCTACCCTATCTACCCTACCTATCCTACCTGCCCTACCTACCCTACCTACCCTACCTACCCTACCTACCCTACCTACCCTACCTACCCTACCTACCCTACCTACCCTACCTACCCTACCTACCCTACCTACCCTACCTACCCTACCTACCCTACCTACCCTACCTACCCTACCTACCCTACCTACCCTACCTACCCTACCTACCCTACCTACCCTACCTACCCTACCTACCCTACCTACCCTACCTACCCTACCTACCCTACCTACCCTACCTACCCTACCTACCCTACCTACCCTACCTACCCTACCTACCCTACCTACCCTACCTACCCTACCTACCCTACCTACCCTACCTACCCTACCTACCCTACCTACCCTACCTACCCTACCTACCCTACCTACCCTACCTACCCTACCTACCCTACCTACCCTACCTACCCTACCTACCCTACCTACCCTACCTACCCTACCTACCCTACCTACCCTACCTACCCTACCTACCCTACCTACCCTACCTACCCTACCTACCCTACCTACCCTACCTACCCTACCTACCCTACCTACCCTACCTGCCCTACCTGCCCTACCTACCCTACCTACCCTACCTGCCCTACCTACCCTACCTACCCTACCTACCCTACCTACCCTACCTACCCAAAATCTTTATTGCTTTACCATAATGTGTACTTATATAATTTAGATCATTATGGACCCTGTAGGGCACAGCAAAATGGTAGGGGAGAGGAAACCTTGTTTTAGGAGATCATAAGTTGTTATTGTGGGGACAAGTTTTAACTTACATGTAATTAAAATCAGGAGAAAATTACGCTTATGTATTATTTAAGTATTATTTATCTGCAAAAGTGTACTTAAGTAGGTATTTTAGATTATTTTTATATACCTATACTTCTTATTCGTCGTTATTATTGGTTAGTCCCCCTATGCTCGACTCGTAAAATACCTACTAAAAAGTTTCGTTATGTACGAAAGTAACTTGGCAGAATTTTGGTATGGCAGATTTAACAGATCTATTGGCAGAAACCCTAGCTTTCTATTAGGTATAATATATGTTTTCTATTTTTTTTTTAATACAGTTGTTTAGACTTTGAGAACGGACTTTTTATTTACGCTCTTTTATATTTTACTAGTCTTCTGCTCTCATTTATATTTATTAGTAAGATAGGATTTGTAACGATACACAGACTTCGTTAAATCTTGTGGGACCAGTATTGTCTCACAGCTCTATTCATAAACATTTCATAACTTCGAATTGCTCTGAAACTCGTTTGGTCCTTATCCGTTATTTTGACTTTTTTGATTGTCAGAACGAGACAAAACCTTAGACGAATATTTAAATGATAAACATAAATAATAGGGAAAAAAGGAATTAATAATAATGTAATTTATATAGTATTATGTCAGGAAAATTACTAATAATATAACAATAATACATATTATTAACAATACTTAATGATAATCACGCAATTTATATGTTTAAAATATATTAATGATACAGTAATAATCAATAAATATTTAATAAATAATAATATAATAAAATACTAATTAAGAAACTTGCAATAATTATAAATAAATATTATAGCAATAATAATTAAGTATTCAAAGAAAAACAATATATATAAATGAATAAACAGAATTATAATAACCGGTTAGTCCCCCTATGCTCTAGTCCCGCTATTCCCGACTGGGAAAATACCTACAAAAAACAAAAAAGTTCAAAGTATCCTATGTCCGTCTCCTGGTTCTTAAATTCATGCAAGCCTAGTTAGTACTTTTTGTTTGTGCCTTTCATCCAAATCTTATTAGTGGGATAATAGTAATGATTGTAATACTATCTTGAATTCATGCAAGCCTAGAACTTTTTGTTAGGTTTTGATTGGAGTTTTAAGAAACCAATATTTTGTTATACCACGTTTTATGTCACGTCTCACGGGAACGTGACATAAAACCTATGTCCTTCTCCTAGTTCTAACCTCCCCACCAATTTTCAGCCAAATCGGTTCAGCCGTTCTTGAGTTATAAAAAGTGTAACACTAACACGACTTTCTTTTATATATATAGATAGTTTTTTATACCTAACAAAAAGTACTAGGATTTCATGAATTCAAAATAGTATTAAAATCATCATTAGTATTATCCCAATGTTTAATATTTGGATGAAAGGCACACAAATAGTTAAAAACTAACAAAAAAGTACTAGGCTTGCATAAATTCACGTTTAGTTACACTTGGAAATAAGTAATAAACGAATTAGCAAATATCGCAAAAAACATCCCTTCCACATAATAATACGAACATAGAAAGAGAAAGCATTCATAATATATTATATTCGACTCTCATACGATTTTCTCAACGGGTAACATATTTTACCAAATGTTTTGTTTATTGGACCTATGAAAAAGGTTCCTTTTTACCCGACTACGGCGAAGAAAAAGGAGGGTTATGATTTTGACCGGTATGTATGTATGTATGTATGTATGTATGTAAGTATGTATATGTATGTATGTATGTTCATCTGTTCCCTCATATCTTCTAAACGACTCATCACAATTTGACAAATGAGGTATCGTTGGAAGCGTCTTAATCGTCCGCTGGTTATAGGCTATGTGACGTTACATTAAATTAAAAATGGCGCCCTCTAGAGCACATAAAGTCAGGAACTAAAAAAAAAAATTGTTTAATCGTACCATGTTGGGTATCAAATGAAAGGACTTAATGAGCACATTTCAAAAATTTATATATTATAACATCGAAAGAAAAAAAAAAAAAAAAAAGTTATAAAAACTAAAACCCAACTACGACTAAAAAGGTATAAACAAGACACCACACGTAATCTGTTCGATTTATGCCCTAACACGTGTGACTCCGGATTTTTTATTTGCCTGTCTGTGGTGTCTTGTTTATACCTTTTTAGTCGTAGTTGGGTTTTAGTTTTTATTACTTCTTTTTTTGTTATTATAGGTAAGCCAGGTAGCAACAACTATCACAAGTGTCACGAGTTGGTGAGATTACAGATAGAGGTATTAAAGTTATCAAATATTCATAATGTGGGCATTTTTTTGTCTGACTGTACCTTTTTTGGTTAAATTTCAAAGGAAATGCCGCAAGAGGCGAGTCGCTACATCAAAATAATTATTTAATTGTCAATTTTCCACTCGCCCCTTCGTAAGGGGCGAGTCAGTACACCAAAATAATTAACAAACGGGGTGAGTGGGACATTTTAATCATTATTAAGGGGCAAGATTCAAGGGGCGAGCGGGGCCTACACCAAATCACGGCAGTATAAAAAAGTTAAAAGGAAAACTATCACAGCTAAGTATCCTTTACAAGTTAACGAGTACTAATCGACCAATTGACATTTGCAGTTGGAATGTATGGGCCAGCATGTTTTTAAACTACTACGTTAAAAGTTTGTTCTTGGGATATAAATTTATATCTCAACTACGGAACCCTTCATTGGGCGTAATCCACGCACTTGGCCGGTTATTATTTAAATTTGAAGTTGACGTATTGATATCTGTAATTTTTTTGGACAGGATACAATGTATTATGTTAAATCATGAAGAGCATTGGTACATAAATAATAAAATATTTTCAAATGCTAAGAGACGAATTTGTATGATACGTAAACGAATGGCTGTGGTAAAATGAATTGAGTGCGCACACTGAATACGTTTATCTCCGTCAAATTGGTAGTGTTCCGGTGACATCGCATTGAAAGCTCAAAAAATCCCAAAAAGTTCGGATTGTTTGTGTACGTTAATACGTACCCTACGTACGTACATGTACCAAACCGCGGTGTCCAAACATTGCGCGGCAAGAGCAACACGCGGCGTTTGCAGGACACATTTCTGCCGCGCCGCGCTTTGGTATGGACTAAACCGACTAATGTTTGCGCGACAGACAGACACGCCGCACACTTCAGATGGCAAGAAAGCGATTGCGTAGCTCTGCTAATAATTCTTCCAAATACTGCACCTTGAGACCCCACGTGTGATTATTTTGGCGCGACTAACTAAAGGTTAATCGTTGCAAAAAGTATGTGCCCGCGAGGTCTACTGTTCGCAGAACTACTAGTTTATACTACTGCCGTGAATTTTTTCACATATCCAAAGCTTAATATTTCGCATACGGATCACTGAATTTAAACGACCTTTCCAACGACCATGTGATCGACGAGAAAGAAAAACCATCCCAATTTACGTGTAGGGGAGGCCTACCCTAAAAAAATATATTTTTTACGATTTTTTTATATCAAATGTTATGACAACAAATTACAACTTGCTAGTACCAAGTCTCTGAGCTAAACGGGAAGGCGGACGGATAGACAGACGGACAGACAGACGGACAGACAGACGGACATAGCCTTAGTAATAGGGTCCCGTTTTACCCTTTGGGTACGGAAACCTAAAAATGATACCATGGAGCTGGTCTGATGATGGAGCCGGAAGTTAGCCATAGGAACTCGTCAATAAAACAAGATAGTTCCATGGCTAGAATAACCGTCACGCAGTCAATTAACCCATTTGACCAACTGTATTTTGTTACACCTTAGAGCTTCGGAGATAATAGAAACAAATAATATTTTGTATTTTTCTTTATAGTGTTGAATTAGCCAACGACCTGTATAACCATTCAACTAGAATGATCAGTCTTTATAGTCGAGAACAGTGCTATCATGAGCCGTTATCTAGGTGCTGAACTAAAAAAGAGTCTCTTTGTATTCATGAATAAAAGTCTAAGATGGCAATGGAGTCACGTATTGCGTGCGGCTTATCGCCCACATCGCGAGTGAAACACTTTTCAGCTGAGTACAAGTTCTTGCGGACGCACGTTTTAAGCATTTCTCCATCTTCAAAATCGATCGCCGCTGGATGCTACACAGGTTGCTACATATACAACGTGTTATTCCATAACTATTAGGTATTAATGAGACCATGTCAAAGAATCAACTGGAAAGTAAATTATTTTTCTATTTGTTTTTAGGGTTCCGTACCAAAAGGGTAAAACAGGACCCTATTACTAAGACTCCGCTGTCTGTCTGTCACTACACAGGTAGCTACATATACAACGTGTTATTCCATAACTATTAGGTATTAACTAGCTTTTGCCCGCGGCTTTGCCCGCGTGGATGTCGGAAATTATCCCATCCGGATAAAAGTATCCTATGTCCCATAACCCACGTGGTCTGTCTAGGCGACCTAGGCGTTACGGCGTAAAAGTAACAGACATGAGACAGCCAGTAACTTTATATATTAGTGGTAGTCCATATCTATATTGTGGTGATAGTGTGGATAGTATGGACAGCAGTATAAACTGTCGGAAAGATTAATGAAAAAATATTGTATAAAGATTAATGAAAAAACTATGGCATATTGTATGGACGATGGAAACTAAGGCGAAAGCTTTGGAGGAGCCTGCGAAATATGTATAATATATATAACATCTTATGTTTTTTGCTTTTTACAAGGTCAGTATCAAGTTTTATGTTGATCTAAATAATGAGTCACAGTTGTATCACATATTTATTTATCTAATCTAACTAATATTGCAGGAGTTGTATTCCTGTATCTAATGGTTATTATTCTGTAAAGCTACTATTTGCTACGATCGCGAATCATATTTTAATCATATTGACATTCGAAACTTACCCATTAAACGATTTAAAAGCTGTATTATTATACAATTTCAGATTATTTTGAAGACAAAAAGCATGGGATTGAGCTGCTCGCTCTGCTAACATTTTGGCATTTTGGCATTGTGACGTTTTGAATAAGTACGATGGAAAATCATCAAAATATACCTACCAGTTTTATATACAAATTCACATTATTGAATATTATATGTCGGATATTGACAAAATGACATGATTACTTTGTAAAGTATTATATTATTGTGAATGTGAGGACTATGTGGATGTTTATTTTGTTTTTATTCTTATATTTTTTCGTTCTCAGTTAGTTTTAACAATGGTCTGGCAATTTGAGAACTTTATGCGGCCTACACAAATGTCCTTTCTTTGGTATTGTTCGTCGAGACGTTGAGCTCCTTAAGTTCTGAGCTGAGCTCCACTATTACTGACAAATGCTTGCACTGACAGGACAGGTTCACTCAAATCTGTGTGGTTCATTCCTCAAAAGACCATTTCAGACTCTAATCTACATGGTCCTCATAGGGCCTGACCAATATGCCAATATCTGGCCTAGGTATGTCCGGACTTTAAAAGAGACTGTGAGTTTGTTTCGGCCTTTCTTCTCAGAGTAGTCAGATAGGAAACGCCGACCTCATCTAGCTTAATTTAAAAAAAAATTGATATTATTATGACGTGTAAAAGTGATTCCAATAACCTATTAACAGAATAAATCATTTCATTTCATTTCATTTCAACATACAACCTGCCTGACACTGACTTGCAAATTGCAAAAAACTTAAAATTTGAATTTCGCGAGCTACTGGCGCATCCCCCTTAAGAAAATTGCATCATTTGCACAACGCCATCTATCGAGTAAGTACTCACTGGTAAACTCAAACTCTTCGTTCCAAGCCAAGAGCCAAGTAGTAGGTAATAACTTTTGATTGAGTGGACAGATTCTCAAGATACGGACTATGACTATATTCTCAATCCTTTAACGCTCTTGAAGAGAGTCACGCAAAAATGTCAATAATAAGTACTTACATGTGAATTTTAAAATCAAGAGGGTTAAGAAGGGTTTTTACCCTCATGAGGGATGATTTTAGAAAAAAGTAACTCTTTATTAGTAACAAAAATCATAAATTTTCACAGCCCTAACTTAAAAAAAAAACCGGCCAAGTGCGTGTCGAACCATGCACAATGAAGGGTTCCGTAGTTGGGATGAATTAATTTATCAAACAAACTTTCCCAAAGTTTTATTGTTATTACGTCTATGGGCGTTTACTGTCCCTCAAAGTGTTAACATTGTAGTTAAAAAACTTGTTCTCGCATACAGAATGTTTGGGTTTTTGCAACTGCACATGTAAGTTGGTCTATTAAAAGTTTTTGAGCTAAATCGCGGACAGACAGACAGACAGACGGACATGGCGAAACTATAAAGCTTCCTTGTTGACTACGGAACTCTAAAAATGATAGTTTTCCCATAAAAACTTTCATCCCCTATATCCCCCCTTAAATTTGTTTTGAGAAAATAATTGCCTATGTTCTTCTCCGGGATACCATCTATCTGTTTACCAAATTTTATCGAGATCCGTTCAGTGGATCAGGCGTGAAAAGGTAACATACAGAATTACAGACGGACAGACAGACAAAGTTACTATCGAATTTATAATTTAAGCATCGATTAGTATGGATTATGTGTTCAATTCAAAATAAGCCAAATGTTTGATAATTATGAATTCGGCGAAAGTCATTCTTCTACGGAGACTCTTAACACCGCGATTTAGAAAATGACGTTAAATGAACAACGCCATCTATCGAGCACGAAGTGATACTGTCAAAATATATGGGAAAACGTTCGAACACTCTGTAAGCTATGTAGAAAAGACTGTTTTTAGGGTTCCATGACTGACTTGACCCGACTTGACTTGACTTGACTTGACCTGACTTGACCTAACTTGATTTGGATTGAGTTGAGTTATCCTTGAGCAGGTATATTTTATCGCGGCAGGTACATTGGTAGTTGAAAGAAAAGTAGATTACGTACCTTGCTAAAGTGAGTAATTAATGCACTCGTGTTAATTTAGTAAGCGCATTCGTGCCTTAATTACTCACTTTTTGCTTGATGTAACAATCTACAATTTTTAAGAAATTAACATTTATCACCATTTTTTCATGATTAATTTGTATCATGATTTAAAAGATAGATAGCGCCACCTATGGCACTACTACAATGCATTTGGAAAACTTGAATTAACCAAACTTTAGATTGGGTAAATTCACAATGTATCGCGTTATGTTTCCGCGCTAAGTATGTGAACATAATCATCATAAAACAACTGTTGTTTTATGATGATTATGATCGTGAACCTACCTGATTTTACGCTAGTGTCATTTTACGTCAATAGATGTCGTTACGTGTACCTACATTACGCACCTAATGAAAATTTCTTCTTGAATACTTTAAACTCTTATATCTTTTGATATTTTGAAGCGATTGCGATGAAATAAAGACTAAATGAAACATCGAGTTACACACAATATTTGAGTGTATAAGATAACCATATTAATTTCGTACTTTTTACGTGATATTGGAACAATCAAACAAACGAACAGACAAACAGACAAAAATTCCAAAAATGGTAGAAATGGCATCTGTTGGTTATTCTTGGACACTCCACGTAAGTTTTTTTTTTTTTCATTGTACAGAAACGACTCGTCTACAACTTTATTATATGTATAGATAGATGAGAC
Source organism: Lithophane ornitopus (assembly GCA_948473465.1). Lineage (NCBI taxonomy): Eukaryota > Metazoa > Arthropoda > Insecta > Lepidoptera > Noctuidae > Lithophane > Lithophane ornitopus. The sequence goes on from OX419625.1 coordinate 17,043,270, forward strand.
CATGTCAAAGAATCAACTGGAAAGTAAATTATTTTTCTATTTATTTTTAGGGTTCCGTACCCAAAGGGTAAAACGGGACCCTATTACTAAGACTCCGCTGTCTGTCTGTCTGTCTGTCCGTCTGTCACCAGGCTGTATCTCATGAACCGTGATAGCTAGACAGTTGAAATTTTCACAGATTATGTATTTCTGTTGCCGCTATAACAACAAATACTAAAAAATAAATATTTAAGGGGGCTCCCATACAACAAACGTGATTTTTTTTTGCCGTTTTTATAGATAATGGTACGGAACCCTTCGTGCGCGAGTCCGACTCGCATTTGCCCGGTTTTTTTTCTAAGCATTTAAATATGCTATTCTGTAAGCTGTCCAAAAAGGTATAAAGGCAAATTTAAAGATACGTAAATCATGGCATGGCATATTTAATTGAAGTGCCAGCTACGATATCATTTGTTAATGGTACCCATTCAATATTGTAGTTTTTTTTTAAATTTATTTGATATTTATTTCTAAATTAAAAAAAAACTAATATAATAATTTGGGTAAATATCGAAAAACCCTTAAAATTCAAATATCTTGAAAACTATTGAATTTTGGCCATACATATATGGCCAAAATTCAATAGTTTTCAAGATATTTGAATTTTAAGGGTTTCAATTTGGGGGTCAATTTGTTGCATTCTGGACCCCCTATCAGCTCCTGACGGATATACGTCGAATTACAAGTAACCCTGTATAAATCACGATTTACCGCTTCACTGGTTCCATATCTAAAGTATTTCTGCTGCAAAATCAATTTAGTTTATCAAATTTTTAGCAACACATAATGAACGTATTTATTTAAAATCGATTTTGCGTCGTCCCATTCTGTTTGGCATAATTATTCTAACAAACCGGCGCATACAAAGCTCTCCAGTCTGCATATTCCAATTACGAGTATCACACTGTGCCCGACTCCCGAGTGTCCAACACAAGCAAATAACAACAAACCTAAGCTATTTGAAGTGCTTAGTGAGTTCGTAAGCCACTAATCCTGGCAGTAAGTCCGGTGAACAATGTGCCGCATTCAATGTATGTGCGCGTAAATAATTCATCGCACGCCGCCCTCTAATGAAGAAATATCGTCAGATCTATCCTGCCTACTACTTCTCATTTACTTTAGAATTACGTTGTTTTGTATGTAGGTATCTCAACTTGCAACGAGTTCCTGTTTTGGGATGAAATATGTACTATAGGTTTGGCGTTGTGGTCACTGTGGTCAAATTAAAGGCACCAGTCATAGAAAAACTAAGATGAATACTACTACTCGTATCATAATTATGTCGTATCTCTTTGTATTTTACTGTGTGTACATAAATAAATAAATAAAAAATGCATGAAAAAAGGTGCTTTTATAAATTATGTGTTAAATTTTGTTTTTACATTAGTACCTTAGATGTATCATTGTCTGCTTCCAAATTATTAGGTACAGCCTCTCAATAGCCAATCTAATTCAATCAACTTAATGGTTCAGTCTAGACAACTTAATTTTCTGAGAATACTCGTTTTCTTCTGCATAATAATATTTATTTACTAGCTGTTACCCGCAACTTCATCTGCGATCCAGAATGAAAAGTAGCGTATGTCCTTCTCCAGGTCAAGGTCTATCCAGGTACCAACTTTCATCCAAATCCGTTCTGCTGTTTTAGCGTGAAAGCGTAACAAATAAACAAACTCACTTTCGCATTTCTAATATTAGTTAGGACTAGCTTCTGCCCGCGACTTCTTTCGCGTGGATTTCATAATATAGAAAATAATTAAATAATTTAACTAAAATAATAGCCACATTTCTATTTTGCAAGATCGGAGTAGGATGCTCGATCGATGGTCACTGTATCAACAGTATTAGTTACGCAGATGATATGGTGTTGCTTGCTGCACTCAGAAAGCTGATAGGCATGTGTGAGGAGTATGCGAGGGTACACGGTCTCCTGTAAAATGTACCGAAAAGTGAGCTCTTGGTATTTAAAGCCAGGTGTCGGAAACTGGGGGATGTGGCACCCGTGCTGCTTAATGCTGTCACTCTTCGAACAGTGAGAGAGTTTAAATACCTCGGCCATGTGGTCACCGAGGGTTTAAAAGACGATGGTGGTATAGAAAGGGCGATGTCGCGAAGGGTGAGAGTGATGGCGGTCCGCTGAAACATGTTGGCACGCAGATTTGCGAGGTGTAGTTTGGGGGTGAAGATCACTCTGTTTAAAGCATTCTGCCAAACTCTCCACACCTGCAATCTGTGGGTCAACTACACGCAGCGGGCCATCAACGCTCTCCGCATACAATATAATAATGCGTTCATCGTGCTGGTGGAGCTCCAACGTTATTTATTAATTTTTTATTATTTATGTACACACAGTAAAATACATGGAGATACAACATAATTATAACATGAGTACAAAGGTATTGCTTATTTCTTAAAAAAATTCTTCCAGCAGACCTGCGAAAGGAGAAATGAGAAAGAAATGTAGACATTAGTGTGTGAGAACAAGAAGAGAAAAACATGATTAAGTCTTAACTAAAATATTAAATATACCTACACGTATACGCAAGAAAATTAACATATACTTAAATAAATACATAAAGCTTAAATATATGTAAACATAAATACACTATAGGTACGTTACTGTAGTGCGTCTGCGATGTTTGCGCACGCGCACACAGACGGCTTTCACACTGTGTTGCGGCGCCGCATTGCTTCGCTGATGTTCCACACGCGTGGGAGCCCCACCACCATCCTGAGCGTGTTCAGCCACAAGGTGGACAGCCCCCTTCTGGGGCACTGGGTTCAAGCACAAGTGCGTGTGCCAAGGGCCCCAGATGGCGGCAAATACCTAAATTAAATTAATTATTGGTTTGTTTGTTCCAAATTTTTAAATGTATTAACATAGTTCTTAAGTCTTTCTACTAACAATATTATGGGCCAAGTATGTCTGAAATAAAAGTTTTTTTTTTTTTTTATTAAATTCCCTCGCCCCCCACCCGCCGCTTTGCATCGCATCGCCCGCCCGCGCTGTTACTTTGTTTCGCATTTGCTCGGCTCCTATGGGACGTAGCGTGATGTTAAATAACCTATAAGATTTTTTTTATTAACTTCGACTGGCAGGTCCTGAGATTAGCGCGTCCAAACAAAAAAACAAAGAAAATCTTCAGCTTTATATACATGATGGAGACGACAATACGACAAAAAATAAAACTCTGTTTATCTAATGACGTTCTCGGTCTATATACAAAAAAGTCAAAGATCGGCAAACCTCATCGTCGCGCGTCGGCTCATAATTACTATTTACTATGTTTGAAAAAATGGCTTTTTTTATTTATTTTTTATATCCATGTTATAATTCTCTTATGCATTAGTATTGCCAGTGTTTTCATTTATTGTTGTATTGTCGTCTCCACATTGTATATAATATTATAAAAGATAAAAAATAAAGATAGAAAGGAGAATCGGCAGAATCAGAATGTATGGAAGCTGGTCTAAGCACCAATAGCAACACCACATATCTCATTAGGTATGTATTTTAATATAATTCAATAACTACTATGGCGGCTTATTCCAAATGACTGTGTGAAAAAAGGTGTGTGATGCGATGTTTCGCAGGACTGACCTGGACGCTAGATAATGGAACCTTTGAATTGTTACTCACTTCTGGTGCAATCAATGCATTCCGATGATAATATGGAACGACTAAGCTGGTCTGATTATGGACCTAGACGCTTAGATAACGGAACTCTTGAATAGCCACTAGTAAACCCATCGAGTGTGGGCTTATTAGATGTGTATCAGCAAGTTCTGTCCATTTTACCCTTAGAGTATTTTACCAAATGACGAGGACCCGATGACTGACCTTCAGGCCTAACATGACACACGCGACAATTACTCACGCGAGAGTGAGTAATTTTTGTCTATTTCGTCACTTTTCTCATTTTCTGACAGCTCTGCCAATTGCCATACATTAACATTAGTTACGCCGATGATATGGCGCTGCTGAGCGCCTCGGTTTGTGGTCTTAGGAGGTTGGTGACCATCTGTGAAGAATATGCTTTACTTCATGGATTGGTCTACAACGTCACTAAAAGTGAAGTCATGGTCTTTGGTGTCAGTGGTCAATGTCCTGATTCTATCCCTCCGGTCAAGTTGAACGGAATATCACTTATGAGGGTATATAAAGTGAAGTACTTGGGACATCTTTTGACCGCTGACCTCAAGGACGATGATGATATTGAAAGAGAAAGGAGGGCGCTGTCGGTGAGAGCTAATATGATCGCTCGCAGGTTTGCACGCTGTTCTAGAGAAGTAAAGAGAACTTTGTTTCGTGCATATTGCACCTCATTTTACACGTGCAGCGTGTGGGTAGATTACACTCAAAAATCCTACAGCGCTCTTCGTGTTCAATATAATAATGCGTTCCGGGTATTGATGGGGCTGTTCCGCTTCTGTAGCGCATCAGGGATGTTTGCTGAGGCTCGTGTCGATTGTTTCTACACTACGGTGCGGAAAAGATGCGCTTCCCTGGTGCGCCGGGTGCGGGCAAGCCCCAACATTATACTGCAGTGTGTGGCGAGCAGACTGGACTGCTTGTGTGTGAATCGCTGCTGCAAGCTGTCTACATCGGTTTTGAGCTTGTAGCAGGGATTCTCATATCTTTAAGGCAGTGTTAGATAAGTATTTAGGTTAAGTGTACTAACATAGTTGATAAGAAAGATTGTTACTAATATAAATAAAAAAATAAAAAATACATAATACTCGACTCGTTCTGTCAAACTTGATTTTTTCTCTACAAACCCTAACATGGCACCTAAGATAACTCGACTTTTGACAATTCAACACGAGATATCTCTGATTTTTCTGTCATATTCGTCGTCGATTTTGTAGACAAAATTATTAAACAAAAAAAAAAACTTCATAATATCATGGCAGTAAGTAATATATAATAATGAAAAAAAGTAGTTTTAAACTACTATTTATATTGGAACGAAAGTTCCTTTCGGCAGCCGCGAGGGAAACTGTGGCGGAGGGGAGCACTATTAAGTAGATGAGCATCACTTTCAGTAATAACCAGTCACTTTGCCAATTATGGTGATTAATGAAGTCTAGGGATTATGGCTGTATGGCAGTACCATACCTTCGCAACATAATTACTAAAATCGCCAGTTCATTTTTTATGGGATGGTACTACGTTTTGTGTTTTGTGGTTATAATAGCGAAATCAACTCCAGCTGCATATTTAACTGAACGTCAGTCGTTTTGGCAGGGGTGGTGATTAACAAAATTTGCAATAACACGGGTTTTAATTTTTTAAGTTTTATTGTTACAATATCAACCTTCACTTTATCAAATTGCGATCATCGGCCCCTTTGTTATTTGTGGTGATTATTTATTGAGTATGCAGGCTGAGATTTAATTCATTGGCATTATTATCCACGTATTCTAATCGTATCGTATTCTATACTTCTTCATTTAGGACCTCATTACTTATCGAAAAAGAAATGATATTTATACTTATATTGTGCCACTAATTTTCTTTTCCGTCATTTTTTATTTTAATTTCGGTATGCCAAAGAAACATATTTAATTTTATTCAAAAGAGTCGGTTACAAAAGAGTTGGACGTAAAATTAATATAGTACATACTAATTCCATGCGTAAAATCGAATGAATGAAACCGAACCTCACGCTAATGTTGCTATCGTAAAAATTATTTGTTTTTAATAATTTGGTACATCGGTATCTCGTCACGAGATAGAGAAGTGTCAAAGTGCCTTTTTCGAGGTTACTCGTGCGTAACGGTCATGTTAGGGATTAGAATGACGTCAAAATCGACGACAAATTTCGACAAAACGAGAAAAGGAGCGTTCTCGCGCTTGTCATGTTAGCCCTGCTGGACGCTAGATAGCGGAACTCTTGAATAGTTACTACTAAACCCTAGTTTGGGCTCATTAGATGTGTCTCAACGAGTCCTGTTCATTTTACCAGGCGACTGACCTGGACACCTGCGTGCTCCCAATGAGTTGGTCTGATTATGGACCTGGACGCTAGATAATGGAACTCTTGAATAGCTACTAGTAAACCCATCGAGTGTGGACTCATTAGAAGTGTCTCTACGAGTCCTGTTCATTTTACCTTACCTGATGAAACCTGGAACCTTTGAATGACTACTAGTAAAGCCACTGAGTGTCGGCTCATTAGACGTGTGATAACGAGTCCTGTTCATTGTATCTGATAAAGAGCATCTGATGGTTGGCCTGGAAGGTTTATAACGAAAGTTCTGAATTTCCACCCAAACTCAATGTTTTTTTTTTACATTTAGCACATAAATAAGTAAGTTTTTTGCGATTATTATGGATGACGGTATGTAATTATAAAACTTTTTACTATTCCATTTGTTTTTTTTATTATAAAGACTATGTTAATGACCAACAGCACGAAACGCAAAGTAGGTAGTACATAGGGGTGTAAAGGTTGAACTTGTCCAAGAGTACAGAATTATACCTCGGCCAAATAGTCTCCTTTCAGGCGACACGAGATAAAGATGTCCCTCGACGCACTGAGAACACCTAGAAGAGCTATTGGTCAATGAAACACCTAACGAAAGGACGAAACTCATCGACATGTGCATGCTTTCCACCCTCACCTATAATACGGAGCGCAGACGTGGTCATTAACGAAGCGTCAGAAGTCCGCACTCACGGGTTCAGCCAGCGAGCAATAGGACGAAGTATGTATTCTGGGAGTTGACTCTCCTTACTGACCGTATAAAAGGCAGGTCATCGTAATCAGGTAAAATGAACAGGACTCGTTGAGACACACCTAATGAACCCACACTCGATGGGTATACTAGAAGCTAATCAAAAGTTCTGTTATATAGCGTCCAGGTCAGTCATCAGGTCTTCGTCATCTGGTAAAATGAACAGGACTCGTTGAGACACATCTAATGAGCCCACAATCGATGGGTATACTTTAAGCTGTTCAAGAGTTCCATTATCTAGCGTCCAGGTCCATCATCAGATCAGCTCGATAGTACCATATTATTGAAATTATTGTATGATCATCGCATACATTTGAAAATATTCAAACTAGAAATTATTAATATTCAAGTGTTCCGATAACTAGCGTCTAGGTCCGTCCTGCGAAACATCGCCATTTAAAATGAGCCACCATAGTAGTTGTTGCTCTGTATTAAATTGCCTATCTAATGACATAGGTGTGATTGTTATTGGTCGTGGGGACCGTTTTGTCCGGTCCTTCTTTATTGTGTCGCGGACTTTTTTGTAGAATTAGGATAGATGAGTGACCAAATGGCGGACCGTGTTCGACTCCGTTTCTTGACTCGTAATTTGAACCGAACGAACGAAAGAATCAAAATCAAATTGATATTTTCCACGAAGAAGAAGAAGCCAAGAAAAAGTATCTAACACTTCAACTTAGCCAGTGGGTAGTCGCTACGTCCTCATCAGGGGGCACGGCAGAGGGGTTACAGGCATGGCCCTTAAAGCCCTGCGGTATCATACGATGCCCGTCAATACGGACACGTTCGATGGGTGGCCCTTCAAACTTTAGTGTATACATGGGTGAACTTCATTCTTCTGCGGAGAATCTTTACACCGCGATTCAGAAAATGACAAATGAACAACGCCATAAATCGAGCACAAAGTGATACTGTCAAAATATAACGCATGGGAAAACGTTCAAACAAACTCTCTGTAAGGTATGTAGACTACCAAAAGTATAAAATTAAAACGTGTGCGGTCGGGGTACCCTCGTCAGGAACGAAGTTCCTTCTCACGTATGATTTAAAACAAAAACGAAATTTTCGCAGACGTCATCTTGGATATTCATTTTAGCCCTACTATAAGTTTTAGCACCCTCGAAAACCATTAAAACGATACCCATGATGAAAACTTTGGAAATTTTCAGAGTCGCCATCTTGGATTTTAATTTTTACCAAATTCACACTTTCTCTCTCTCTTCGGCATGCAGTTTATTCGGGCCGATATGTACAATTTTATCCCACGCGACACTGTAATCACTTTACTCTTTTCTTATGTTTTTTTCTGCCAGCCGGCGTTCACTTTCTGCCGGCGTTACGTTTACGAAAAACCTGGAACGACCCAGTAATATTCGAAACAGACCTTACCCTAAAAATACCCAAAAAAAATGAATACCCCAAAACTTACCCTGATGTAATAGTATTACTCTAAATCTAGGGTAAATTAAGTTGGCATAACTTAGAGACAAGTCGCCACGCGGCTTCCCGCTGCACCACGCGGATTCGCGAGGCGCAGCGGCGCATTGCGGAGCAGCGCAGCGCAGCGCGGTATTTTAGAATTATCTCAATTAAATGTGTATCTTTTTGTGTTGTAAATAAAGTTATATTTTGTGAGACTATCTATCTAAAAAGTGCGTGCAGCGTCACGTCTCGGTGTGAACTGACCCTAAAACAACACACGATCTCACAAAACTGCTTGAGTTTACGTTAGTATAATTTTGGGACAATAGATGTCGTTACGTGTTTCTACATTACGTAATGAAAAGTTCTTCTTGAACACTTTCAATTGATTGTATCTTTTGATAGAGTTAAGCTATTGCGATGAAACAAAAACTAAATGTTACTCCGAGTTATACACAATATTTGAGTATAAAAGTTAACCATATTGGTTTCGTAGTTTTTACGTGATATGTACCTTTTCTCTCACATAATAATAGACAAATATGGCCTAACATAGACAAAAATTGCCACACATTAGGTTTGCGTTACAATTATTTGTGTTTATTTGCTAAGTAAGAGTTTGGCAAATGAAATTATGCGGAATATTGTTTCATCATCATCATCTGCCTAGCCTTTTCCAACTGTTGGGGTCGGCTTCCAGTCTAACCGCACACAGCTGAATACCAGTATTTTACATGGAGCGACTGCTCATCTGACCTCCACAACCCATTTAATGGCTAAAACGAAAAAATATTTGGAAAGTGATAATTTGACAATTTTTTTGTTGATAAAATGGTTCAAATTCTATGGTTAAATAACTGTTCTGTTCTGTAAATAGGATATGGGAATCAATTTTAAAAGTCATATAAAAAAATATTAGAATAAGCTCATTGATTTAAATAGAGTAATATATTATGTCAATGAATAAGCTAGTTGAGGTCAGCGTTTCATAACTGACTGGGTACTCTAACAAGGCCGAAAACCTAACTGATTTAGGTATTCTTAATGCTGGATGTAAAACTCACGCACGGGTGTGGGGATTCAGGAGTTATGTCCGCTGGCAAACAAAAGGTAACTAGTGCCTGTGAGGCGGATCGTCTTGACATGGTGAACTTCTTGGATCCTGAGATCTAGGAGCATGAGTTCTGCGAGTGCTAGAGCGGCAATAGTAGAGACGGTCCGGAAGGCACGGATGGCCTTCAGTGCGAATCCCCGCTGAAGGCTGGCGACTTGTTGTTGAACGCTCTTCCTGCTTACTATGTGCCCCCATATGCCAGCAGCGTACGTGATAATTGGTTATATTACGTGCAAATAATATATAAATATAAACGGTAAACGCCCGCACAAATAATTGTGCGGGCGTTTACCGGGTGTGCGCCCCATGTACACCTAAGTGTACATTCGTAATTTGTTGAATATGCGAGTAGCTTTGCCCAGCACATATTTTAGGTGGCTGTTAATTCGCAGTTTTTCGTCTAGGATGACGCTAAGCAGTTTTATTTCGGGCACAAATGCTAAGTTGATGCCGTCTATTTGGAGCTGTGTGGTTTTCGCTTTGGGCGTGAAGGCGATGACTTGTGTATTTGCCGGGCCGAAGGTCAGTTTGACGCGTTGGCCTCATTCGCTGATGTTGGCGAGAATGCTATTGCTTCGTTGTTCCACTGTTTCCGGCGTATCCGCTGTCACCACCAGCAGGACGTCATCCGCGAAGCCTTGTAAATGGCAGCCCGGTGGCAGTTGCATGTCTAGGAGCTCGTCCAGGATCAGGTTCCATAAAACTGAACCACTCGCTTAAGGTACGTGTTATGTAGGTAGGTGTAGTTAGGTAGGTGTAGGTAGGTAGGTGCGTAGGTAGGTATGTAGGTAGGTATGTAGGTAGGTAGGTGCGTAGGTAGGTATGTAGGTAGGTAGGTGCGTAGGTAGGTATGTAGGTAGGTATGAAATGAAATGAAATGAAATGAAATGAAATGAAATGAAATGAAATGAAATGAAATTGAAATGAAATTGTTTATTCTGTAAATAGGATATTGGAATCACTTTTACACGTCATATTAAAAAATATTAAAAATAAGCTAGATGAGGTCGGCGTTTCCTATCTGACTACTCTGAGAAGAAAGGCCGAAACAAACTCAGAGGTCACAGTCTCTTTTAAAGTCCAGACATAATCTTGGTCAAGCCATATGAGGACCATGTAAATTCGAGTCTGAAATGGTCTTTTGAGGAAAGAACCACACAGATTTGAGTGGACCTGTCCAGTCAGTGCAAGCATTTGTCAGTAATGGCGGAGCTCAACTCAGAACTTAAGGAGCTCAGCAACTCGACGAACAATACCAAAGAAAGGACATTTGGGTAGGCCGCACAAAATTCTCAAATTGCCAGACCATTGACAAAGTTAACTGAGAACGAAAAAAAAAAAAATTAAAAAATTCACGTAGTCCTCACATTCACAATAATAAAATACTTTACAAAGTAATCATGTCATTTTGTATAGAATATTCAATAATGTCAATTTGTAAATAAAACTGGTTGATATACTTTGATGATTTTCCATATTATTCAAAATGTTACAATGCTTAGCAGAGCGAGCAGCTCAATCCCATGCTTTTTTGTCTTCTAAATAATCTGAAATTTTATAGTACCCTTTTCTACAAAGTTTGGTTTTAATGCAGCTTTTAAATCGTTTAATGGGTAAGTTTCGAATGTCAATGGGAAGTTTGTTATAAATGCGTATACATTGACCCATGAACGAGTTGCCTACTCTGTGGAGACGAGTGCGATGTACAGCAAGATTGTGTTTATTCCTGGTATTTAAACTATGAATATCGGACATTTTCTTAAAATTAGATATATTTTTGTGTACATACAATAGGTTTTCAATTTGTTGGTATGTAGGTATAGGTATGTAGTTAGGTGTGTAGGTAGGTATGATGTAGGTAAGATAGCTAGGTAGGGTAGGTAGGTAGGGTAGATAGGTAGGTAGGTAGGTAGGGTAGGGTATATAGATAGGTAGGTGCACCGTAGATAATTGGCCCGGAGCTGCGGAGGAAGGATATGACATTCAGTAATCCTTATAGTATGAGTGCCGAAGCACTCCTTTGACACCTAAGTGCACATTGCATTAGATCAAATTAATTTTAAGTAGATTTACTGTACCCATTTTTATAGTAATAAAGATTTTTATTTATTTATTTATGTATATGTTCAATACACAATTCATTCATTTTATTGAAACAGGTGCAGAGATGATTGAAATTATAATGAAAGATCAACATGTCTCGCGCGCGCTGCTATCGGCGGTATTCCCATTAAACCCGTGACAAATAAAGGCTCCCACAAACAGGAGCGATAATGCGCCAGTATGTACGAGCCTTAAGAATAAAATCCATAGATTTCACTCATGTTTTAATTACAATAAAATTCTGAAAATCTATTTACCAACACATATTTTATTTTACTGATCTCAAAACTTAAAGATTTCCCATAGAATTGTAAATAAATGCTGAACATGGTTGCGTCGTTGCAGAAAGAAGAGTTCCCTTGGGAGGAGGCCAAGTCGAAACCCTCCACTCCCGAGGAGATGTTCCGTGAGGAGGACCGCAAGAGAGAAACGGTCATAGGTAACTACTATTCATTATAAACATAACATATCGCCTGTATTCCCTCAACGTAAGCGTAATCAATCATTATCCACCTGCCCTATTCCCAATGAAATAGAGCAGCATGAATTTTTAATCCGTAAATCTCGTTTTCATGATCATACTTTGAAAGTCATGGATTCATAACAACGTTACAAAATTAAAGTCATACATATGAGTTTGTATCTAGACTTATCAAAGTTCATTTTTCCTTCGTCTGCGTCCTCTGTGATGGTTACCTACTTGTTTACAGTAGTTGGTTTTTTTTGCAGAAGACGCAATTTTCTCATTTTAACGACTAAGAACTTCAGTTTAGTTGAAAAGTACCTATTGTCTCCGCAGGGATTTTTTATCCGCGGTTGAATAAGACGTTTTTTACACCGGTAAACAACAAACGAACTTATAATACTTACCTGTTTCTTTGTTTATCACGCCATAAAGCTCAAAACACACACAAGGCGGGTGCGGGGCGGGAGCGAGTCGGGTCGTTTCCATCGCGTGAGCCGCGCTGTTCATCGTGTTCACACAGAGCGCGGGCGCGGAGCGGCAGCGTGTCGGGCGCGGGGCGACAGCTGGTCAGGCGCGGTCGTACTTTGACAGGCGGCAGCGGTTGCAGTGTGTAAATGTCGGGTGATTCGGACACGGACGAAGAATTATTATTTTTATTTATTTTAAAAAGAAGAGCGCAAAAAAGGAAAAGCTTGTGGGTTCATGACATTAATAAACAAGGACATCAATATGGAGAATATCATCAACTTTGCAGAGAATTAGAAACGGACGAAGAACGGTTTTATGAATATTTCCACATGTCTAGGGCAAATTGTGAACATATAGATACGGAGACGGGCATATAGACGGAGTGCAAAAATATACAAACCCGATACAAATTGGCTTGCAAATAGAACTGTTTTAAGTAAAGAAGAAATTAACATATTGGCGCATGAAATGGATTTTTTTACTCAGTTTGAATTTCCTAAGATTTCATGGTGATATTTTTACAGAATAGCACAACCGCTCCCGCCCCGCGCTGTCAGGGGTGACGGGCGCGGCTCTCGCTCCGCGCCCGACCCGCGCACGCGTTCTGTGTGTTGACGTCCATATAATTCCTTGAATTACAATTTATTATGCCGGCCGTACTCCCGCGCCCGACACGCTCCCGAACCGCGCTGTTTGTATGTGTTTTGAGTTTAATCGTTAATACAAACATGGTTTTTCAAAATTGCAATATTAAAAATAAAAAATAAAACTATTTGCTCACTTTTAATCACTGTTTTGGTGTTTATATTAAGAACACACCAATATATTCGACCTCCATCTCAATGCTATACAACCTTGCGAAAAAATACTCGATACAAACTCCGATTTGATTGGTCGACATTTTCGACAAGGAGTTTAGCATTACAATAAAAACTGTTTTGTGTTCTTTACTGTCATTAGTAAATTGGCGCTATTTTAAATAGTATTAAATACTGTAAGTTGTGCGAACACAAAGTTTAGTGTTACTTAATAATCAATCGATTGAAAATGCATGCAAGTGATAAAGAAGATGTGTTAACACCGGAGTCTAAGACATAGAGGGCGGTCGATATAGTAGAAAACTTGCTACTCAACAAATCACGGCTGGTTTACATCAAAGCCTACGATGAGTTTTGCAAATGGAAAAATGAAAATCAAGCTTCTGGCACATTTTCTCTCTGACTCTGTTTTCCTAACTTATTTTAATGAGTTGTCGAAGAAAAAAAGAAGTCATCGACATTTTGGAGTATGTAGTCTATGCTACGGTGTAGGAGCTATAAAAACAAGGCATAACATTGACATAACAACATATTCGAAGTTGCAAGTTCTTTTTCTCGTAGTCATGGTATAATCAAAATCAAAATAAAAAAATAGAATATGGTACATAAGATGTTACAAAACATATATAAAACGATATATTTTATTGGATGTAATAACTCTTGAATAAAACGGATTTATATCGAGGGCTATGAATCACTCGCGTCGCTCAGGATTCTGACACTTGATTCACTCGCTATGCTCGTGATTCAATCGTCATTAATCACTCCCTACCCTACGGTCGTGATTCAGTCATTAGAATCCTTCACTTGCTCGTGATTCATCTATGGTCCTCACTTTAAATCCGTCCTTTATTCAATAATTGCACTTATACTATTTCAACACACTTGCTCGTAAAGTGGCTCTTATTGAACCGCTTTTAGGTTCATAATGCACTGTATTATGGAAGCGTGCTTTTTACTTTATTTTACCGCACTAGTGCGGAAATGTACGCCACAGATTACTATTTACTAGTCGGAGAGTAATGACATGGCAGTATGGAATTAGTAAGTACTATCATGGCAGCATGGAATTTTTATCCAATAGAAATTGTTGTTGGTGAAGTTTTTTACCAGAGACAAGCGCTCAAAAGCAAGTTTTTATTTTTTTTAAAGAACCATAAGCAAACCAGTGGCATTTGAAGGAGTTTGTGACGTTAAGGCTTGTAGAGTTAGGGCGTGTAGAGTTAAAAGCTTGGCTCTACATGAGATCTGATAACTTTTTGTCTCGTTTTGGCAACATTTTACATGAAAATGTTTTTGGTGGGATTTATATTTGTCTGTTGCCTATTTTTGAGAATGTTCCATCTCGCTGTCTTTGAAGGCCGATTTTAGCCAACGTAGCCACATTAAGTACTACTTTTTATTTGACTAAGAAAACTGAGAGTCTGGCGCATTCTTTAAGCCTTCTTAGGAACATGAAGTCACCTGTTTAGATTTTTCATTTGAAGTTGACAATTTAAATCATAATTCACCGAAACCTCGAAACCTATGAAAAATTGCGGAACATACACGGAGGTGATTCGGATACCCCACGACAAAAGGGACCAATTTTTTTTTTTTGGATTTCAAAATTCCGGCCAACCTGTATAGGCTGTACAGCAGTATTAGCAGTACCTTTATTTACACTCACGTGCGCATCGCTAGCGGAAAAAACAAAACCAGCCGCCATTTTCCATAAATATTTGTTAACGTTTTTGCTGTGTGGTTAAAATCATTATTGAAAATCATTATGAAAAAAGCGTAAATAATAATAAATAGATTTGACTCCGCCATGGTACCTTTAGTAATAGTTTTTTTTTTTTTTGTATTTTTTTTCTTATTCTAATCGTATTTTTTTTGTATAGGCTGTCTAACGGTTTTGACAGTACCTTTATTTACACCTATGGAAAAACAAACCAAGCCGCCATTTTTCATAAATGCTAAGGTTACCATAACTGTCATTTGGTCTAATTTGTTTAAGCATAATTTGGAGTTGATATAATTTTTTAAGGCATAATTTATTTATTTGTCTTTTAATCGTAAGCCATAAATATAAACATTATTTATTATACTTTGGGAATTACTCTATTGGATTAGGTTAAGGTGCGGTGAGGGTGGCCCTTGGGCCACCCCTGAGCCGCGAACATGTTTGTTTTTTTACCGACTTCTAAGAGAAGGAGGTTATCAATTCGGAGGTTTGTTTTGTGTTTGTTCGGGCATACGTCGTATATAAACGGATTTGCAAAATTCTATTTTTAGGGTTCCGTACCCAAAGGGTAAAACGGGACCCTTTTACTAAGGCTCCGCTGTCTTTCTGTCTGTCTGTCACCAGGCTGTATCTCATGAACCGTGATAGTTAGACAGTTGAAATTTTCACAGATGATGTATTTCTGTTGCCGCTACAACAACAAATACTAAAAAATAGAATAAAATAAATATTTAAGGAGGCTCCCATACAACAGCCATGATTTTTTTGCCGTTTTTATAGATAATGATACGGAACCCTTCGTGCGCGAGTCCGACTCGCACTTGGCCGGTTTTTATAATAACTCGTGCAGTTACTCTCAGAAAGCACCATTTGGTGAAGTGGAACTGCTGATGAAGACCACATATTGCCACCGGAACTACTGAATAATAAGTATTTCACTGGTTGCGATTCGATTACTTTATGGTTACCAAGTAATTTATCGTCTCGACACATGGATATGGTGAAGTGGAGCTGATGGTAAAGTACTGGGAGAACTCCTCAACGATTAACGTCCCTGCATCGCAAAAAGCAGTATTTTGTAATGGTGGTGAGCAGTTGACATTAGGCTATTGTAACTGGGTGCGTCTCATATCATATAAAGTTATTTGGTATATTTTCATTTCAATAACGTTCACAAGATAATAAACGGGAGTTATACCAACTGTCGATATAATTACTTTAGATATAACATTTATATACTCTAAAACTTATTTCGTATAATGTTATTGGATATAACGTTTATTTAATCGAAAATCATTAGGCCTATCGTTTAAAATATATATTATAATATTGATACCATTTTTATGATTAATACCCCGATTCAAAGCAATCCGACTCGGATGTGTTATATTAGGTTAGAAGGTTAAGGCGGGAGCGGAGCGGAGTGCCAGGTCCCCTCAGTGTTGGTTAGTCATTTGGGTTAGGTTTGGTTAGAACCTTAGAACACTGACCATTAACGCGCGAAGGCGAACGAGTGAAGCGAGCGTGCTGCGGGAGAGGCGTGACAGAAACGAATCGCTGCAAAACCGACTCCACGTAGTCTTGTCTGCCCTACCCCTAAGGTGTTATTTAAAACGCGTAGGCGCAGAGGGGCAAGGCGGCCCGCGAGCTGAGGAGCAGGTAGTTTCAACACTCGCCGCCACACTCGAAGCCGTGGTGGTGACTGTGAAAAACATCTGCGACGATAAGCTCGCATGGGACCGCCGCGCCGGAGCCCCGCAGTGCCGGAGCCGTGATAGAAACCATGCCTGCTGCATGTTGCATGCTTGCTTGCATGCTGCATGTTGCATGCTTGCTTGCATTCTGCATGTATGGTGTATGCTTGTTTGCATGCCTGCTGCATGCATGGTGTATGCTTATTTGCATGTTTTTTACAGGGAAATAAAAACCACATATGTTTTTTACTAGGCGTTTTATCATATTAGACTAAATAGGTTTTATGTTTTTTGAGTGGTATATCAAACGATTTTATATTCAATGTATGTTATGCTTATAAAAATTAGGTACTTTAAAATTATATTAATTGTTTATCTGACTGTTAACTGATCATTATATCAAATAAAATTATAGATTTAGTTGGTATATCTTGTAAATATTAGAGATTTTGTAATTATATCATATATTACTTACCAAATGTAACTTCGATACAAACTGACCCACTAAAAACGAGAAATAAAAACACTACATAGTGTGAAATAACTTTAAATTTCGAAATTTGGTGCCATAAACCAAAATACACAACCAAAAGAGTGAGTTATATTTGGATTTTTTATTTTTATTCCAAAGAACATTATGTGTTAATATCATGCGTATAGATCATTATGCTTTATAACATTATGCTGCATTATTATTATGCCACCATTATTTATGGCAATTAGCATTATGGCAAAACATTTATACCTAATAATATTATTCGTAATGATCATTATGCTGAATTTCGTTTTGCCAAATGTGTAAATTATGACAATCTATTTTATGCTTAACATTAGTAAACCATCACAATGTACTATTATCATTCGAAATCTGAGTGCAGAAATGCATTTTATCCGCTAGCGTGGAAGAAGTTTTAAAATTCGAACCTTTCTAGGTATTCAATATTTTCTATACTGCCAGCCCACTGAAAATGCATAAATACTTATTTCATGTCAGTGCACCAACCTCATTTTTAGAATAATCGCACTGGCCAGCACGAAGACTGCATGAAAAAAAAAACTTTATAAGTTTTTCTTCTCTTTATTCAATTCACTTTCCATAATATTGGTTTCATTTTTGATAAAATCGTAAGAAATCATAAAATATGAGTGAGTCCAGCAGCGACGAAGATATAAATTTAATACCTTCAGAGTTAGTGCAAGCGGTACATAATGCCGAATTGAGTTTTCTTCAGCGTACAATTTGTTCAATACATGAAGATTTCCTACCTACATTTTCCTCGCTGTAGTGAGGTGAAAAGTTGTGTATTTTGCTCGGCAGCAAAGTCATTCTGCGTCTCGGATCTTTGAAACCCTCGCTACGCTCAGGCTTCTATCTAGAATCCTTCGCTTGCTCAGGATTTAATACAAGTACTCGCGTCGAAAAACAACTTTGCTGCCTCGTATAACAAATAACTATTTCACCTCACAACCTCGGAAAGATTTTGTTTATCATTCGAAATCTGAGAGCAAATGTGAATTTTATCCGCTAGCGTGGAAAAAGTTTTAAAATTCGACTCTCTATTCAATAAATTTCTATACCGCCAGTCCACTGTCAATGCATTAGTACTTATTTCATGTAGTGACATGAAATAACTATTAATGCATTTTCAGTCAACAACGACAAAGATAATTATTTTAATACCTACAGGGTTCTTGCAAGCTGTACATAATGCCGAATTGAGTTTTATTCCGGAAAAATCGCACGAAAAGTACATAAACGCGTACAATTTGTTCAATGCATGGAAACACCTAGCATTTTCCTCGCTGTACTGTGGTGAAAAGTTGTGTTTTTCGTTCGGCAGCAAAATTAGTCTGCGCTGCGCCCCATACCTTTGTAACCCTCGCTCCGCTCTGGATTCCATATTTGAACCATGACCGTAGCGATTGTGTGTGAACTGTCATTTGGTGGAAACTTTCTGCCGCCAAAGGCTGTCAGACAGTCACAAAGTTTGCACACGCTGTCTCATATCACGATGATTGCATTAAGTGCTGAGCAATGATGGCGGCTGCGACACGACGCGCCACTGTTAATAAAGTCGGTCACTGTGTGAACACTGCCACTGGAAGTAATAAACTGAAGCATAGAAGTTTGTCTGTATAAAATAATGGAAAATGAAGACGATCTACGCCATCTAGGTGTGACAGCTAAATATGGTGAAGTAGTTTCAGTAAATGTTTAGCAGTAATCTACAAATCTAATTTTGTCCATGTATCTTGTGACGGGGCGCATGTAGTAACTCCGCCAGAGTTATGAGCAGTTTTCATGATATTCATCAGCGCATTACTCCTACTTTACTATGCGAGTGAGCAGACAACGACATAATTATTTGTGTTGCGCTGCACTCCACTCCTTCTTTATTATCATCATAAATATACCAGTATGGACCTAACGACGCAACTTGTATGCAAACAACGTATTTTCTATTATATGTATTACGTCTTGGATATGAAAGAAATATCCGTTTATTTGAAACTGCTGAAGATGTATGCAGATCCTTCTCGTGGGACATACAAATATGTATAAGTGCCGATAAATCTGAATATAGACCCTGAACAGATTAACGAAATTTGCCTGTTTTAGAATTAATTTTATAAGTTCATTTAATTAATGATTTTATTTGACTGTATAAGTTTATTTTTTTAAATTTTATTATCATTAATAAATTATTATTGTCATTAATAAATTATTATTGACATAAATCTACTTATTAAGGCGAGAGGGGTAATGCCGGGGCATTTTGTGGCGACTGGTCATCTTGCTGACTATGGTTTTGATATTGTTATTAGTAATTAGCTATTTACTTATTTTACTTCGCTAAGGCTCTTTGCTCAGTGAAGTGGAAGTATATCGATGGAGGCATGCTACAGGCCTAAGTAAAATAGAGGGTTGCTCCACATAAGGGAAATGCATTTAATCCCTCGCGGTGCACAGTGTGCGACTTGCAATCACTTTATTGGATTCGTGAAAACAAAGCGACAGCCGTGAGGGGCCGGCCTTATTCAATCACTGGGATTGGATTCGATGCTGGGGTTGCATAACGCTCTGAGCAGTGTGAATGTAAAGAGCATGGCAGTGTTGTTGCTAAGAAAACTGTAGTTATTAGTGTCCCGTGAACTCCGGCAAAACGAACTCTTATGAATTCAGTTGAGTGCACTTTTGTTAGATTTCCTTCAAAGTATTCGATAGTGACTTAGGTACATTCAAGGAATACCTCTTTGACGTGTAGTACCTAGTAATAGTTGAGCTTTGATTTAGGGAGTAAACTATAGGGAACTTGCCTCGTTGTTAATGTGTATCTCGAGCACCTACATAAACACTATTGAACAAGTCTGCAATAATGAGGGCTATTTCATAAATAATTTCATTCCTTTTCAAACTATTTACGACTTACATAAACTAATTACATTAGGAGACTTCGTGGGTGCTTCCCACAACAAACCGGCGCGCTTTGTTTCAATGATTTGTACCAAAACTAAATGCTAAGTAATAAACACGAGCCGTCCCACCCAAATGAACTCCAGTTACATAAGTTTCATTACTTTCCCGCCGCGCTCGCGCCGTATCGATACCTCCAAGCTCGGTAGTAGATACCCGCCGCAGATTGCTTGCTTTACATTTTAGTTACACTAATTTTCTATTCTATTTCGATCCACAGATTGTAATACTCGGAGGAGCTCGTGGCTAAGTAATAACAGCCGTTCGCGTCGATCCATCAGGTTAAGCTACGCTTACCGGGGTTGGTCCGTGGATGGGTGACCATTTTCACATATCGAGACTCCTCCGTGCCTCGGAAAGCACGTTAAGCCGTTGGTCCCGGCTGTCATTTGTGGATCTTTGACCGTCGTTACGAGTCGTCAGAAGCCCGAAAGTCTGACAACCGGTCTAACCAAGGGGTATCGTATTACTCAGTTGCTGGGTTGTGGAGATCAGATAGGCAGTCGCTCCATGTAAAATACTGGTATTCAGCTGCATCCGGTTAGACTGGAAGCATTGTTGGGAAAAGGCTAGGCAGAGATTGTAAAACAGTCATTCGATTGAACTCAAACTCAATGAATCAATGAATGATAATCATTTAGCATAATTATGATCATTCTGATTACAGTTAAAGGTCAATAAATTCAATGCTTGTAAGGCAAACAAAATGTTTCAATGCAAACATCAGTTTACCTACGAAATAATTGTAATGTCTCTGCTTGTATGTGAGCTACTTTAAAAAGCTTCGGTACGATTGCAGGCGACAGGGGTGAGTGTGTGACTTCATTTCAACTTATATTCTAGGAGCGCATTACCTCGCGCACTCGCTCGCAACAACTTCACGAGTCACGGGGCATGGTAATAACTTCATAAGCCGCTCGCAATCTCAGCATCGCAGCTCTTTATTGCGACACTGGCAATTGACAGCAAACAAACAAACAAAACAAAAACACAATACCGATTGCAAAGTGGACAAATAACTACTTTTTAACCGACTTCTTCAAAAAGGAGGAGTTTCTCAATTCGTCAATATGGTTTTTTTTTGCCTTTTTGTTGGGTAGGTCATGCTTCAGAGGTTAATTTCCCATATAAATTTTATTAACTTTGCTTGCGTAGTTTTTGAATTAGCTTCAATATTACGTATTTTTCCCATTTAGTCTATATAGACGATGTTTTATTTGACTCCGTCACTGTAATTTCCATAGCAGGTAGTGGTATTCGAATTTGTGTGGGGTAGGTACCACAACTAAAAAGTGAAAAATAAAAACTAATTATGAAAAAAACAACGAAATATAACTTTATTTTTGAAAGTCGGTGGCAAAAAACGAAAATTGAAGAGCAAAGACACCGTCTTCCGAAAATAAAGTTATTTTTCACATTTTTTTTTTTTTTTTTTTGTAATAATGTATTAAACAACAATAAAATTTATGTATTGGCACTTTAAGTTCAATACAAATGTTGTAGGTAATATTTTGATCCAAGCGTCGTCGTTGCGTCGGGGTCTTTTAGATGCTTTGTTTTTATCGGGGGTTTTTTAAATTTTGAATTTAACTTTTTAAATTACTTCACCTAAGTTATCTGCAGGACAAGTTAAATGCTCATTACTTTCCAGTGTCTTTAATATTAATTTGGTTACCAAGACAAGATCTTATAACATTTATCAGAGTAAGTGCAGCTATAAGTCTTGCCATAAATCAGCGACGTGCCACGCAGTCGGATCGCTTCTAGCCGCAACGCACCACAACCGCACCAAAAATGAAAGAAAAGAGAACAAATTGTTTTAATGCGGGCTCCTTATTCGTATTATATTATTTAAACGAGCTGCAATCTTCTTGCAAATTAATAATAACGTCTAAACCAATTATTATATTTCTGGTTGAAACAAGTTTTCATAATTACGTTGGTACTTATTTTT
This sequence comes from Lithophane ornitopus, assembly GCA_948473465.1. Lineage (NCBI taxonomy): Eukaryota > Metazoa > Arthropoda > Insecta > Lepidoptera > Noctuidae > Lithophane > Lithophane ornitopus. The sequence goes on from OX419625.1 coordinate 17,065,290, forward strand.
CACACACAACACAATAAGCTAAAAGGATAAACAAGTGAATCGAAATCTTAAAAAGTTTTGTACATTTATTAGAACTCACAAAATTGTTCGAAGTTAAACTTCATTTGCTAGTCCGCCATCATACTTTCTCCAAATGAATATTGTTTGAGTTATTTATTTAATTTAGAACAGTTAATTGTATTAAAAACATGTTTTTCTCAAACTTGCTTGGATATTCGAGCATTATTTTGACAACCTTCTTTGAGATAAATCGAGGCAATGTTATTATGAAAATCCCTATCTGTCGTGTTTAGCGGCCAAATAAATTACTATGAAAACTCATATCTGTCGTGTTATGTAAAAATGGAACGCACCTTTTACTTCAACACATGGCAACCAAGGAGGTAACTTATCAAAGATTTTATTTAAATTTCAGTTTGGCTTGCAAATAGAACTATTTAATTTAAAGTAAAGAAGAAACAAATGAACATATTGGTGCGTGAAAAATTATCATATACATATAAATAACATCATACATAACTATCGATAGTTATGCAAGAGTGAGTTCTTCTGGCACTCGTATCTCCATACTTAAAAGAAGGACCCCAATCCCCTTAAATCCCCTTATTGCTGGCCGCGACAGTATTAAAAAAAAAAAAAAAGTAGTTAATTTCCTGGTTTTCGGTACTAAATCTGCAGTCAAATCTTTCAGTTCTTATAATCTCATAATTGCTTGTAATTGGTTGACAATAATAACAACTACCAATCAAATCATCGAATGTGATACAAAGGATTAATTAAAAATGAATTGGCTTTCATAAACCAATATCGATAAACTGGTATGATGTGGGAACTGTGACAATGTTCCCAGCCAGGGATCTGTCACTAGTCATAGGTAGTCGAAGGATCCATGTCTACAGGGCATCCGATCCTTTGATTGCATCATCAGTACAGTACCCGGTACACCTTTACTACGATAATATGGCTCATTGCATTTATGAAAATGTTCGGCTTCGTAAAGCATCGTGTCTGTCACATACTACCTGTGAGACGGTCTTTCATTGTCATTTAACGGCCTTGATATATAATTCATGAAACTTGATGAAACTTGATGTGACATTTAACGGCCGGGGATGCCGGGGGTGCATTCAGCGCTTATCGTTTTAACTGACGTCACAACTGTCCATCGTTAATGTCATTCTGGACAGTTAAGTAGTCAGCTTGACTCGTTACTTTTCAAAAGGTCCAAACAATCGCTGTCATTATAAAAAATCTCTACAGTTTTACTGAATGACCAAATTAAAAGTTATGTATTTGCTTACTATTTATGAAACACACAATGAGACACAGAATGGGAACCCTTATAAACATTTGCCTGATATTCAAAATATTATATTTCACATAAACCTACATGGGCATTTAAGAAACGTCAGAAGCTAAATGCACGGTTCCAATGGAGAACAACCGGCAAGAAACTCAACGGTTACTTATTTTTATAATTGGTTTTTACACAAGTACCAGATACTTAAAATGGAAAATGGTCTACAAATCTACAGTCTAGAGAATTAAGCCTACAACATTCTCACATTCACAAAATAATATAAAAGATACATTAAATAAAAAAAATAAAACCAATTTAAATCAAATGACTGACTAAATCCAAACCTATTTATATCATAATGACTGTAGCAAATCTGAATTAATATCCTGTCCACAAAAGCCTCTAATAAAATGTTGAAATTAGAAAAATAATTGTAGGTTATAATGTCAAATAATTAAAAGATTATGTCAAGTCAAATAAACATCGTAATTTGGGTTGCCGTTAATGAGGTATTGGTGCTCAATCAATCAAACATAAAAGTTACAACGTAGCCGGCGTCAAGTGATGAGTGATCGCTGTTTACTCATAACACTCCACTGTGCCGCAAGGAGCTCGTCAGTGTCAGACCATTAATATCCGGAGATGGGAAATATAGTCTACTACAAATTATGTTTACCATTTTATCTCGTATTCATTTTCCCCACCATTTTGTTATACGAAACGACAAGAAAGTAAATATTTTTCTAACAGCCATAAATATAATATTTAAAATAAAATCCTTAACAGAACTGTTATCAATATATTTATGGTAACAGCAAAACGCAGCTTAGCGTGGTATCTCCAGGCGGCATGCGATGCTACGATACGCTACGGCGTAGTAACGTAGCGCTACGAGGCTACGACCGATCCGTTACAGCCCCCAGCTTTTCGAATCTCCAATGTGTACGCTATCTCTGCGTTCCACTTGTACGACGTAGGTATGTAATAAACTTCACAGAAGTTCCATTTTGTCCAATACTTATTGACGTTGACAGAACATAAATATTCGTTAAAATTTGTACTAAAAGGATTAAAATTATGACGGTACTATACCAATTCATTTTTGAAAATAATTATTATGTATGAAAGAAAAACTACATCTTTTTAATCAAGTAATTGATCCCACCAAAAACATTTTCATGTAAAATGTTGCCAAGACGAGACAAAAAGTTATCAGATCTCATGTAGAGCCAAGCTTCTAACTCTACACGCCCTAACTTTACAGGCTCTAACATCACAAACTCTACACCTTAGGCAAATTATGTGGCTTGGCCGTTTCGCTACCGTCACAGGGCGTAAGGTGAAAAATGTATTTACTGTTCATTACTTTCCTGTTAGACAATAGTTAATTATTCATTCATTTAGTTAATTATTTCTCATGTAGATGCGATCGGGCCGGAAACGGCCAAGCCACATATTTTGCCTAAGGTGTAGAGTTTGTGATTTCACTTTTTTTTGTAAATTTTTAGTTTGTTTTTTTGTGCACGGCACAGTTGCGGCGATAAGTCCCCTCTTTGAGGAGTGGCTAGAGAGGCGCCACGGCGTCCTCACCTACCGCCTGACGCAGGTCCTCACCGGACATGGCAGCTTCGGGAGGTTCCTGTGTAGGATTAGTCGGGAGGAAACGCACGGGAGTCACCACTGTGTGGATCGTCCGGAGGACACGGTGGAGCATACGGTGGAGGTGTGCCCTGCTTGGGCGGAGCACCGCCGTGTCCTCGTTGAGGCGATTGGCGGCAATGACCTCTCGCGTCCGGCCCTGGTCCAAGCCATGGTACGGAGCGAGAGGGCATGGGAAGCCGTCACCACCACCGTCAGCCGGCAATGGGTAGCTCGCCGTCCGATAAGGACCAGGCCCGGGTCGATGGCGCGTCGTGTTCCACGCGCGCCTCAAAGAGATGTCAGCACACCTGACGGGGTCCGTTAGGACCGATGCCTGCCAGGGTTGCGGGAAAGTCCGAAAGAGATACCGAGACCTTGGCAACAGGCAACTGAAGGAACACGGGTGGGTTTTAGTCTATAAAAGTCTGACATGCCCTTCCGCTCCGCCCAGAGCGGGAGAAGTCATTTGATGATTTCCCACCGACAAAAAAAAAAACAAAGGGATGTCTTTTCATAGCCCACTCTCTTTATTCGTATAATATAAGTATACTAATGTAGTATATTATGAAATCTAACGAAAGCCCCATGTACACTTTTATCCCTTAATTTAAGGTGTTCAGAGATGATTTAAAAAAAAACTTAAAACACGTATTTTTTATTTGTAATAAGAAATCACAGACTTGTTATTAAGTTTACTTGCATAATTTTTAGATCTTTAGCATAAAATTAGGTTTATATTAGAAAACCCATACAAACTTCCATCCCCTAATTTACAGGGTGGGAGGTGATTTACTAAAAATCCTGAAATATGTATTTTATTATTTATAACAAGGAGTCCCTATATCAATTTTGAGACCTCTAGTATTAAAATTTGCGGAAGTCTCATACAAACTTCCATACCTTAGTTTTATAATTTTTGTTGTTGTTTGTGTACTAATACTAGCATAGATACCAAATTTCAGCTTTCTAAGACATCAGGAAGTACCCTAAGAATTTTGTTGATCATCAGTGAGTGAGTGAGTGAGTCAGTCAGTGACGAAATCGGGTTTTTTTAGATATCAATAAAATCGAAAGTATAAAAGCTTTGCAATTGAAACTTTCTACTCTTAATAAGTCCACTATTGACATCATATCCCGAGAATTTTGTTTATATGGTATAATCCAAACCCAAGTTATGAGGGTTCAAAAAAACGACGAAGCGTTTCGAGAAAAGGTAGGTAGTGCCCTCCTTGCGCTTCGCGTGGCTCGTCTTGGCGGGGGCACTCCCGTGCCCCCAGATAGACTTAATACTAGAAATAAAGATAAAATAGATCCATACATGTTTTATGGGGTACTCTGTTAAATGTTACAACAAAATACCTTGTGATATATACAGAAAACTTGTCAAAATCTGTGAGAACTATGCTGCCAGACATGGGTTGCTATACAGGGTGTAAGGGACAGCCCTCCTCAAACTGATGGGATGAATTCAGTATATCATACTAAGACGGCCGGTACATGAAATTATTTCAGGAACAAATCAAATCAAATCAAAAGTCATTTATTCAAACTAGGCTGAGAATCAGCACTTTTCGAACGTCAAAATTACATAAGACAGTCCCCCAAAACGCCCACCCTTCACCACTTCCTAGTGCTTTAGCTGGGAAGAAGAAGTGGCGGAACAAACTCCCCAGCAGCACAGCTGTCTGTTTATTTAGAAAAAAATTATTCTATTTAATAGTATGCAAAATCATTCACATTACGGAACATAAAAAACATAAATCTAATTATTAGCCGTATTTCAGCTTGCACACGCCATTATACCAACCAAAAAAATATATCGAGAACTGTAAGTACTCAAGCAGAAATAAAAAGTAAATGTAAACATAAAATAATATCTAAATAAAAGCCTCCAGGCACAAAGGGCGTGCCCGCTTACATATAGCTATTTATAGCTATAACTAGAAGTTATAAATGATAAACTAGGACCATCGGCGTAAAAATAAATAAAAAGTTAATTACTAATAACAATAACAAAACCAAGATCAGCAAGACGACCATTCACCACAAGCAGCACCCGTTCACAATCATAACGCAAAGATCAGCCATTACCCCCTCGCCATATTTGAGGGAAGGAGGCAACCCGACCCCCGACGCTACCGCAAGCAGTGACATCTAAGGGAGCATGACGAACCTGCTGCCGGTTGCTCAGGCAAGAACAATAGTGGTCAATTGTCGAGGTCACTAGGTAACTACATATTGCAATACAACTCATTTAGAAAACACTGTAATGAGTGGATTATGTCAACAATAAATGAGATAAAAAAAAATTATTAAATTGACTATACAGTCAAATAAAATAAAATAAATTATATGAACTCATATAACCTGTCAGTAGGTGAGCTAATTCTGGAGAAAGAACATAAACATTGTTTGAGTTAATCACAGCGACCAACTATTCTTATCATTTAAGTAGTCGTTAATGGAGTAGTACGCCTTTGAACAAAGGTTGCTTTTTACTTTAGCTTTAAACGTATTATATGGCAAATCTAGCATAGAAGAGGGTAGCTTGTTATAAAAGGTTATACCAAGCCTAACAAATGAGTTATGAACCTTATGAAGCCTGTGAAAGGGAACTCGTAGTTTGTCCTTATTCCTAGTGTTAACACTGCCAACGTGAGAATACCAATATCTTTAAAAAAATCTCTCAGAGAAACTCGTGAACCTAGCTGGTAAATTGCTCGAACAGCTCGTTTTTGCAGGACAAATATATTTTGAATATCAGCTGCTTTGCCCCACAGCAGAATACCGTATGACATAACGCTATGAAAATAACTAAAGTAGACTAACCGAGCAGTATCAACGTGTTGGGGAGGTTTGCAGAGCTAAACCACAGAAAATATTGTAAAGCATAATATTATTAGGAAGGTATACAAAGTAAAAATGGAGCTCCGTACAAAACTATATGGCTATTTCAATTTAGACGGTTTTCTATCTAGCCAGTAGCCAGCGTTAGTACATGGAGGTGATATATCTTCAACACACCCTCTCAACTCCAGTATGAATTGCATCTATCTTTATTTTCGCGCACACATTCCTAATGCACGTATTAGTATTTCGTGTCTTACGCGAGGTAAAGGTTTGGTGAGGACATCTGCCAACATCTTGTCAGTTGACAAATATTCCAACGTTATATCTTTATTATTGCGTAGCACATCCCTTACAAAGAAATGTCAATGTGCTTGCTCTTGGCATGATGTATGCCGTGATTCTCAGCAAGGCAAATGGCACTTAAGTTATCAGCATGCATTCTTACCTTACACAATAAACTTAGCTCTAGCTCTTTTAACAAGCTATTCGGATATACAGCCTCTTTCATCGCCTCCGCCAAACTCACGAATTCAGCCTCACAGGTAGATGTTGCAACTATGCGTTGCATGTGTGAGGTCCATGACACACTTGCGCCACCTAGAATAAATGAATAACCCGTAAACGATCTTCTATCAATAACACAGCTACCCCAATTTGCATCTGCATACCCTTGTATGCATAACCCTGTCGGCTTAAACGCCAAACCGTGAGTTATCGTACCTTGTAAGTATGGAAGAACTCGCTTCGCAGCCTTCCAATGAGTTTCCTGCGGGTTTTCTGCAAACTGCGCAAGTTTTGCCGTAGCGGTGGCGATATCAGGTCTAGTCGCTACACTTAAATACATGAGCGCCCCAACTCACTAATAACAGGATTTCCAATCTCCATTGGAGTCTGGATAGGATTGCAATTTTCCATAACATATTTCTTCAAGATAATATCTTTTATATACTTCTCTTGTGACAAGAAATACGTGTTGCCATCTTTCTTTATATCTATCCCAAGACAGAAGGTTGCTTGACCAATGTATTTAAGCTCAAACCTCCTCGCCAATTCCTGCTTGAATTTATCTATATGCGTTCTCTTTTGCGATGCGATCAATATGTCATCTACGTAAACAACAACAAAAAGATTTGATCCACCTTTATTGCGCTTGTGATACAAACAAGGTTCATTTATCGTAGATCTCAATCCCATTTCTCTCAGCTTCTCGTCCAGTTTTATATTCCACTGTCGTCCAGCTTGTTTGAGACCATATAGAGATTTCTTTAGACGACAGGTGTCACCACCTGCTTTCATATCTTCAAGCATCTTTGCTGCTTTTTTTGCCTACTGCAGAATTAACACCATCTGCATTTTTTAGTTTCGCAAACCTTCTTTTAGCAGCTCTGGAATCTTCATATAAATATCTTCGTTCAGATCACCGTTTAGATAAGCAGTATTTATATCTATTTGGTCAATGTGCATGCCCATTTCGACAGCTAAGGCGACCAACAAACGTATAGTTGCAATTCTCGCAACTGGGGCGAATGTCTAGTTATAATCTAGGCCATGTTGATGACTGTATCCCTTTGCTACCAGTCTGGCCTTCTTTTTAACCGACTTCTTCAAAAAGGAGGAGGTTCTCAATTCGTCTGTATGTTTTTTTTTTTTTTTTTTGTATGTTTGTTACTCGATTACTCCGCCAATTATGAATCGATTTTGATAATTCTTTTTTTGTTTGGTAGGTCATGCTTCCGAGGTGGTCCCATAACCTTAATTTATTTCTATTTATTTATAAAAATAACTTTAATTTCGGAAGTCGGTGGCAAAAAACGGAAATTGAAAAGCAAAGTCACCGACTTCCGAAATTAAAGTTATTTTTCACTTTTTTAGTGTTTTTTTTGGAAGTCGGTTGTTTTTTTTTTGCAAAAAGTTTTTATTCTCAGTATTGTCAACATTTAGCTTTGTCGTCAGCACGTATCGACATCCTACGATTTTACGATCTGAAGGTTTCTTCACAATTTCCCACGTATCGTTATTTACTAGACTTCTTATTTCTGAAAGAATCGCTTCCTCCCATTTGGCCTTTTCGTCAGATGTCAAAGCTTCCTTTGACGTGGTTTCAATAGCTCCAGCAAAATCATCATTGTCGACGTATTCTTCCGTCGATGACTCATTGTCGCTACTCTCTCTTACCTCAATCATGCTGTATATTTTACGAGGGCAGCCAACATGTCCTCTCTGAATCTTCGGCCTTCCAGGACCTCTTTTTAAAGTAATGTTTCTATCACCAATTCCAGTAGATTCTGTATTCTCTGTACTTCCTTCATCAATCATTGGCACATTCGGTTGAATATCTAATGGAATTACTTCTCTTGAAGGTTCATCACTAAATGGTACGTCCGGCTGTTCTTTAGGTTGAATTTCTGTATCAACATTCTTTCTCACAATACTTCTACTTCACATTGTGGTTCAATTAGTGATTCATTAGAGACCTTACAGTCAATTTCAGTTGGTTTACCATCCTGAAATTTTACATCTCTCGACACTACGATTTTTCTACTCTCAGGTATCCATATTTTATAGCCATTAGCATCAGCTGGATAACCCACAAATATGTCGAGTAAACTACGTGCTGCAAACTTATCCTTACCTGGTTCCTTTTCCAAGACGTGTACTTTCGTGCCAAAAGTTTTTAAATATTTGACATTCACAGGTCTCTTAAACCATTTCTCGTACGGAATTTCACCATTTAGACTGCTAGTTGGGCACCTATTACGCAAATAGCATGCAGTAGCTACAGCTTCTGCCCAAAAACTTGGTGAAATACCTGACGATAAGATCATGCACCTTGCCATTTCAATCAACGTACGGTTCATCCGTTCGGCGATGCCGTTACTTTGAGGTGAGTATGGCGTCGTAAGACGTCTCTTAATACCTCCATTTTCTAAAAATTCATCGAAAAATTTATTTTTGTATTCACTTCCGTTATCCGTTTGTAAATATTTAATTTTTCTTCCCGTCAAATTTTCAACATGACATTTAAAGATTTTAAACTTTGACAAAACGTCACTTCTATTTTTCAGCATAAAAACTTACACCAACGAGTACAATAGTCAATAAAAGTAATAAAATATTTATTTCCGCCGTTCGATTGAACTCTCATTGGACCGACCACATCAGAATATATTATTCGCAACTTCTCGTTACAGCGTTTCACAAAAGGCAACGATACCATTTTTCCTTTAGCACACACATCACAATCATGCAAGTTACTATCAATCTTTATCGGATCAATACCTGATTTCTTTAATATTTTCATAAGATCCCTAGCATTCAGATGTCCCATACGCTCATGCCATCGATATAGATCAACACTTTCACTACATACCACAGACGCTGAAGCGTCCAGCTCCCTCAAGTAATATAAATCACCTCGCCGATCAGCGGTCAGTTTTACCTCACCTTTTTTAACTGCATAGGCTACGTCGTGTTTGAACGTAACTTCACAGCCTCGTTCAGAAAGCTGGGCGATGGAAATTAAATTACTACGTAAATCGGGAACCAATAGGGTATTCTCAAATTGAATTTTACGCGTTTGATCATCATTGCATGCTAATAACTTAACTGTACCTTTACCTTGCACGGTTGTCAGAGAATCTGTGGCTAATTTAAATGTTTGACTCGCAGGGAGTATCTCAGCAAACCTTTCTGCGTCATTACACATTTGAGAAGTGCAACCACTATCAAAGATCCATTCTTGACGGCGCTTCGCATCAATAGCGATGCGGCAGTCATCTGTCAGTCAAACATGATTTATGGTTAAAAATTCACAAGTTTCATGACTAGTGCATGACTCCACACATCGGATTTCTTGAGTCTTCTCCTTTTTCTTTGTGCAGTCCGATGCCTTATGGCCAAAATTGTGGCACTTAAAACATTTAAACTTAAATGTTTTTCCAGTAATTTTCTTCGGATGTTAGTCCAAATACATGGCGCCTTCTATTTTGTCAACATGAGCGTTTCCTCTTGAACTATCCTCTTCGATGATTTTAATTCTTAGTTGCTCTGGCTTTGGGAGTTCATCTCTAGACTCTATGGCACATCTAAAGTTTTCGTAACTTCCGGGAAGACTGTACAGCAACATAATCGTTAACAAATCATCATGGATTTTTATATCCATTTTTCCGATTTGTCGACGGCTTCAAAAAAGGAATCAAGGTGCTCACATACCTTTTGATTTTCGCTCATCCTTTGTAACATGAGCCTTTTCATTAAATTCGCTTTCTTTGCAGGTCCGCTTGATGCAAACAAGCTCTCTAATTTCAACCATACCTCTCGTGAAGTCTCCACCCTTTTTACATGACGAACTACACTCGGATCTAATGGCAATATCAACTCAGACTTTGTTTTTCTGTCAGCCGTCTTCCATGTCGATATATCAGCTTCAGTAGTAGGTTTTGGTTTTTCTCCACTTGCATGCTCCCAGAAGTCTATTCTATTCTATACGCACATTCGAAGTCATTTTTCGTCTTACATGTACTTTTCAAATCTTTTACAATTTCGAATTATTTTCACAACACACAACACACTTTACTTCCCTGAGCCCATAACCAATGTTGGGGAGGTTTGCGGAGCTAAACCACAGAAAATATTGTGAAGCATATATTATTAGGAAGGTACACAAAGTAAAAATGAAGCTCCGTACAAAACTATATGGCTATTTCAATTTAGACAGTTTTCTATCTAGCCAGTAGCCAGCGTTAGTACATGGAGGTGATATATCTTCAACACAACGTCAGTGTATTGTCTTACTTTCCTGACGGCGTAAGCGGCCGAACTGAGCCTCCCCGCTAGGCTCGATATATGTGGGCCCCACTGAAGTTTGGCATCTACTGTTATCCCCAGAAAAACTGCTGAGTTTACAGTTTCAAGCACCTCTATATCTAAGACGATGTTAGGTCCTAGATTTCTTACATTCAGTAAGGCGAACTTTACACATTTTGTTTTCTTTGCATTGAGAACTAGGTTATTTGTCGTAAACCAATCCGTCACCAGTGCACTTTTTATATCGTCAAAATCTTGCCTATTCCTGTCTACTTTCACAATAAGAGAGGTATCATCTGCAAACAGTACAACTTCACAGGCACCCTTTAAATAGAATGGTAAGTCTTTTATATACACTAAGAATAAGAATGGACCCAGTATGGAGCCTTGAGGTACACCTAACTGAACTGGTAGCCCGGAAGATTTTACACCATTAACATCTACACATTGAAACCTATTCTGTAAATAAGAATTTATAACGTTGAGCGCTTCGTTTTGCACACCGTAAAGACGTAGTTTACGCAAAAGCGTGTTATGGTGCACGCAATCAAAGGCTTTGGAGAGATCACAGAAAACCCCAATAGCATTTTGCGAGTTCTCCCATGCGTTAAATATGTGTTTCAGCAGAGCAACACCCGCATCTGTAGTCGAACGACCTTTTGTAAAGCCATATTGTTAATTATGAAGGAGGTTATTTAAATTAAAATGTCTTAGCAGCTGCTTGAGGATTAACTTTTCAAATATTTTGCTAAATGCAGGTAAGATAGAAATAGGTCTGAAATTGCCAACGTCATTTTTATTACCTGATTAAAATAATGGTATGACTTTACTATTCTTCATGAGGTCAGGAAAAGTTCCTAGATCAACACATTTATTAAAAGTAGATAGGGGGCCACGATGTCTATTATATTACTTAAAAGTTGTATGGAGATGCCCCAGTAATCCCCAGTGTTTTTAGACTTGAGTGTGTTAAAAACATTAACTACATCACGAGGTGTTACATGTTCGAAGCGAAATAAGTGACTACTTTTAGACACACTACCGTGCAAAGGGTTTTCAGCTTTAGACGGGGACGAATTTAAAGAGCGAGTCGTAGTTATAGGTATATTGGCAAAAAATTCATTAAATGCCTCAGCTACGTCAGCTGCTTTATTAACTAATTTGTGGTCGACCATAATCTTCAGTTGTTTGTCATGTTTAACCGAACGTTATGGGAATCCAATAAACCCGGTTTGTTTTATTACCTCACACACCACGCCATATCGTTACCGTGGCACAACCCTCATAGCCGCACTCCCAGTGGCGGGTGGGCGCGCTCGCGCCGCGTTATTTTTGAATTTCGCGCGTCGTTCGCTGTATTATTTCAACATCCATTGCTGGTTTTTTTTTTATTTAGCTTTTTTATTTACATAAATGGACTGCTGCCTAGAGATAATGTAATTTTGCATTGAAATAAAAAATAATAACAGAAAAAAAAAGGTATAGTCACTGGACACTAGAATTTTTGAAAACTCGAGGCTGTTATGCGTTCTGTACAAGGGCTGTATATCGGGCTACATAGCGCTTATAATTCTAAATTTGGCCCCAAATTAACCATCCCTGAGCATTATAGTAGCTTGTTAACGGCCGCCAGAGCATTGTAAGAGCTGAACAGGGGCTGTACAATGGCTTAGACAGCTGTTGATAAGCCACTATCCAGCTCCTTTAATTCTCTTAAACAGACAAAAGATGGTTTATGGCTTACTAACGGCTATTGTTAAATCTACAAAGAAATTGCAACAAAAAACTACAAGTTTGTGCAGTGTAAGTGTTACGTCAAGGCTGTCAACTATTTCTGTGGACAAATAATAATTTCTAATTTAAGGTAAGTATTTTTCTCGTTTGTTTTGTATCTCTATTGGTAAATTATGAATATATATAGGTTATATTATCAAATATTCACTTTTACTCTCATTTTTCCATTTAATGAGCATTAATATATATTTGTAACAATGAAATAATGTGTTTTTACTTTAATAGCTCTCAAATATCATGAAAATTTAACAGATATCAGTGGTTTTTTCATATGTGATTGGCTTGTTTACATTAAAATGGCGTCAATTTGTTATCCAGCAATAATTCTAGCTAAATTCCCTTGTCCCTCTCTGTTCTGTTTAATGGCCATAATTAAGGTGGTTTTCAGTTATTCTAGCGAGTGATTAAAATAGTAAAGTGAGAGATTAGAGATCCCTAAGACGCTGTTGTATAAACAGCGTCTTAGGGATCTCTAATCTTGATAGAAATACATTTCTGGCATTGCCGCCCATTCTGTCATTTTAGGCCAATCAGAGATGGTCTATTTATTTATTTTATTTATTTATTTATTTATTTATTTATTTATTTATTTATTTATTTATTTATTTATTTATTTATTTATTTATTTATTTATTTATTTATTTATTTATTTATTTATTTATTTATTTCTTTATTTATTTATTTATTTATTTATTTATTTCTTTATTTATTTATTTATTTATTTATTTATTTATTTATTTATTTATTTATTTACGTACACACAGTAAAATATAAAGAGATACGACATAATTAATGAGTACAAAGGTACTGCTTATTTCTTAAGAAATTTCTTCCAGCAGACCTGCGAAAGGAGAAATGAGAAAGAAAATGTATACAATAGTGTGTGAGAACAAGAAGAACAGCTGGACGTCTTGCCTACAGCTGGACGTATTAAATAACACTATCCTATGTATCTATCGATCTCCATCAAATACAAATACTGACAGTTTCATAGACTCGCTAAGTACACACCTAGAATCCATAACGTCACAAAAAAGTATTGTTATTGCGGGTGACATAAATATCAATATTATAACGAAGCCGACCGAGCAGTCTCATGAACAAAGAAATAGAACAAACTATCTCAATATGCTATCTCTTCATGGTATCCTGCCTGGGCATTTGTTACCGACTAGAGATAAAACATGCCTAGATCACTTTATGTTAAAAATAAATAAGAAAAAGTTTTCCGCTACTATTGCTATCCTACACTCTACCATCACAGATCATTTCACAACGCTTCTAGTATTGTCTAAGCAAAAATATAAACAGGCTATACCTAAAACGACTACTTTACTTAACTATGAACAGGCTCTAACACATTTGCAAGAAAATAACATAAGCGATTTGCTTTTTTGTAATGATCCAGATTATTTATGTAAACTCTTGTTGCAATCTCTTACCGATACTATTAACTCTAACACTACTACTATCAATATTCCTAGCAGCAAACGCATTATCAAACCATGGATCACTACAGGTATCTTGCGCTGCATACAGAATCGTAATAAACTTCAAAGGAAGCTTCGTCTTGACCCAGATAATGTAATACTAAAAATAACTTACACACGATATAGAAATTATTGTAACAATTTACTAAAAAGGTTAAAAAGAAAATACGAAAAAGAGCTTCTTACAAATTCAATAAAAAATTCTAAACAACTCTGGAAAAATATTAAATCTATAACATACACTAATAAAACAGATAATCAAAATACAGAATTGCTAAACTTAAAGTCATCCCCCTCCGAATCTATAAATTTCATCAATAATTATTTTGCTAATATAGGCTGTAAGCTAGCTCAGCAAATTCAACCTGAAACTACGAATTGCCCTACTCCACTCAGTGATGCACTCACACAAGCTAATACTTTTGTGCTTCTCGAAACTGACTGTGATGAGGTACATAGAACTCTAATGAATCTTAGGTCCAACAGCGCTTCGGGCTGGGATAACATATCCACAAAGTTTTTAAAACACACCAGCATTGTGGTGGTCCCCATCATCACACACCTTGCTAATCTGTGCTTTTCGAAAGGAATTTTCCCGGCCCCGTTAAAAGAAGCTATAATCACGCCAGTGCACAAGGGTGGAGATAGAGATGACATCAGTAATTATAGACCAATTTCAGTCTTAACTGCTTTATCAAAAATTATTGAAAAACGAATAAATACTAGACTACTAAATTATTTGAGCAAATTTAATATATTATCTGACTCACAATACGGCTTCAGAAGAAATATGTCTACGGAAGATGCTGTTAGTACTCTATCCTCTCTAATAACCAAACATCTAGACAATGGACAAAAGTGCCTCACTGTCTTTTTAGACCTCAAAAAGGCGTTTGATACCGTCTCTACCACTATCCTTGTAAACAAACTGGAAAAGATTGGTATTCGGGGAATACCTCTTGACCTTTTAAAGGACTACCTTTCAAACAGGACACAAAGAGTGAAGTTTGGCCAGCACATAAGTGGCTACGCGGCTGTATTGTACGGAGTCCCTCAGGGGAGTGTATTGGGCCCAACCCTTTTTTTAATATATATAAATGACCTCTGTAGTATGATTATACCCAATGCTAAAGTTTTCTCCTACGCCGATGATACAGCCGTTGTCTTCTATGGGAGCTCTTGGCACGATGTCAAGCATCATGCTGAGACAGGTATTTCTCGTGTCGCGGATTGGCTAAAATTCAACCTCCTAACGCTAAATGCCTCCAAAACTAATTTCATATGTTTTAGCATTTCTAAGCGTAATTAACCAACTGATGATTTTGGTATCGTTATACATACATGTAAGGGTGAATACGGCAATAATTGTAACTGCCCAAGTATTCGAAAAGTTACCGAAATTAAGTATTTGGGTGTAGTAGTGGATAATAGGCTATCCTGGTACCCTCATGTAGAACAAGTTACCGCCAGAATTAGAAAGTTAAGTTGGTTGTTCAAAACCCTAAGACATGTTGCGCCAATGGTAAAAGCAAACAAAAACTGCCCGTCTAAAAATTTACTCACACAAGTTTACCTTGCACTTGTACAATCTGTGCTCGGATACTGTATTCCGGTTTGGGGAGGTACAGCAAATACCAAATTGATACAACTAGAACGAGCACAACGCGCACTCCTAAAGATTATGCATTTTAAAAGACTTAGATTCCCTACTGTAGACCTTTATCACATTAGTGATGTACTCTCTGTCAGAAAGCTGTACATAGTTCAAACCATATTAAAAAAGCATAAGTCTTTGCCCCTTAATGTGGGTATTACCCTGAAAAGAAGGAAGTTCAGCATAGCAGATATACCATCAACTAAGACCAAATTTGCATGTAATCAATATCGTAAACGATCAGCTCAATTGTATAATAGAATAAATAAAAAGTTAAATATACACTCGAAAAATAAATATGACTGTAAAGAAACACTAATTAAGTGGATAAAACCACTTACGTATGAAGACACAGAAGCATTGTTATAACACGGAATTATTCACATACTCACAGACACACACACCCACTTACTCTGACAGACACGCTCATACACACACACACACACACCCTTACACACGCACACAAACATACAACACATACACGCACACTCACAACCTTTAAGTATACTCTTTAATTTATTTTTTTTCTTTTTTAATTTCTTATTTTGGTTAGCCTAGACTTAATATTCTTTTACATTTTAAAAATATTGTGTTAATTATCACGCTATACAAAATAGGGAGGGGCGGAGTCTTCTACTACAGGCATTATTTGTCTAAAAGAAGATTCCGAACACAACAATTTGTAATACCAATTATTTGACACAATAAATTTTATTTTATTTTATTTTATTTTATTTTATTTTATTTTATTTTATTTTATTTTATTTTATTTTATTTTATTTTATTTTATTTTAAGAAGAGGAAAAACATGATTATGCGAAGTCTTAACTAAAATATTAAATATACCTACACGTATACGCAAGAAAATTAACATTTACTTAAATAACTACATAAAGCTTAAATATACGAGTATAAATATAAATACACTATAGGTACCTATATATTTTTATACTCACAGTTGAGAGGAAAGATAATGCTCTTTTACACGAAATTTAAATAAAGAAACAGTTTTCAAATCACGAATGCTAGGCGGAAGTGAGTTCCAAAATCGTACAGCATGGACAGAGAAGGAATAGGAATAATAGCTAGTTTTATGAGGATGGGATTTAAGGAGGGATCTACAGAGGGTGGAGCGCGGATGTATGAAAAATTTCTTTTTCGACATTTCGATTTGTAATAGAGGGGATCTGATGCCTTATATTAAAGTTAAAATAAATATATTCTTTCAATAAATTTGATGAATATCTTCTGCCTCCGCATTGACCTCAAAAATTTAAAATTAATGGAAAAAGTCTGGCACAATTATGGGCAAATATTAAGCTTAACTTAATGGTTAATGGGTGATAAATGATACACAATAAATAAATAAGATATTTATTAATCATTTTTTGTAATACAATTTTTGTATAAAAATATTATAAAAATAATAATTAATTTGCTCGAAAATCTCTTTTTGTTTTAAATTTAGTCATTACGTTCTGTGATTCCAATTTTCCGTGGTCAGTTTTGCAGCTCGGTAATTATGATCTGAATATCTTGAGAACGGCATGGAAGCCTTCACGTACCACTTCACCCTCACCACCTGATTCAACGATGGATTGAATTTCTTGGTCAGACAAGTTTTTCATAATCGGTGGTTCAGTTAATATTTCCTGCCAATTTATTGAATCAATATATGTGATGCATTGAAATTTATAGACGGCACTTGAAATAGTCTAGGTGTTGAAGGTTGAGGCATCCTGCGTGCCTGTAATATGCGTCGCGATGCTAATTCTCGAATGTGCTTCCTGTCATCAGTTATCATTGAAAGAAGAATGCTCTCTGATGTGCAAAATAGCTATTGCGTTGAATTACAGGATCGATAACCTTTTTCAGATCCTCTGGCAGCTACCTGGAGACCTTAATCATGTTAAAAAAGTGTCGCGTGCCATCTTCGCATGATGGTTTATTTTTAATGTATAATCAAGGTGGTGCGTAAACTTTTACAACAAATGCAGCCAAAGTTGTCAAGATTTTTGATTTTGAAACTGTTGTTACATACAAACGTAGTATTCCGTTGGTACGTGTGAGCTATCGGGCATGTGACATGTTGCTCGGAGATTTGTTTGCCAGTTCTTCTGGTAAATCACTTGAAAGTACCACTGAGACAATCTTGTGCAAGTATTTTTGATCTGTCAGGCAATTGATTTAAAGTCTAGAGAGCTTGCCCCAATACTCCAGTGTAAGACTTAGGCGCCGAAGTACCCACGTCAAGATGAAGAAAGAAATGTCTCAAAGGAAGTTCGTTCATGTGGAGTTCACTCCCCTTATTTTAAATTATAAACATAAGATCATGCATTCTTTTTATTATATATCGAAAATAAACCGTTGATGCACTAATTTCTCGATATAAAATAGGTATGTTTACAAAAAAATCATACATTTACATGTCGTCAAATGGAGTCTAAAAAAACAACTTTAAAAAAAAATTCAATGACGTTGCGGAGGCTGTTACTGTTAATCAAATCAAATAATATTTTGCATAGATTAATTTGAGTCTAAAAGGCACCAAATTTTCACTATTAGATCACTAAAAACCAAAAAATTATAATTCGCTCCACCCTACTACATGGTGCGTCACTAGGACGAGCATAAGAAAAATGCTCGGCGTCCGCATAATCTATAATCGGCTGAATAAGTGTTTGTGCCAAGGAAATTTTAGTCTTCAAGGGCAGGAGACTTTGAAGGCTTTTTAACGAATGAAAGGAGAAATGTACCTTTCGACTAACCTCATTAACCTGATCACGCCACGAAAGATTGGAGTCAATTATAGCACCCAGATCTTTGGCGGTTTCGGTATAGTCAATGCAAACACCATCGAAAAACAAAGGCATCAGAGATGTAACATCAACCGCATTGCGAACGAATCTGCTGCCTATGATCATGGCCTGGGATTTAGTAGGATTAATTTGCAAACCAAATGACTTAGCCCAAGCGCTGATGCAAGACAGGTCATGATTCATAGCAGCAATTGCAGAACCCGCGTCAGTTACAGTAAAGTGTCGGTAGAGCTGCAAGTCATCTGCGTAGAGATGAAAACTAGAGGAGATTACTCTGGTAACAAAGTTGATGAAAATTTAAAAAAGAAGAGGAGAGAGAACGCTGCCCTGAGGAACACCCTCAGTGAGGCTACACCAATCAGAGAAGGAGTCCTCCAGGCGAACACACTGAGAGCGCTCCCGAAGATAAGAACTGAACCAAGCTAAAGCGGAAGAACAGAAATTGATTGATTTGAGGATACCAAGTAGAATGTCGAAATCCACTGAGTTGAAGGCGCTACTAAAGTCAAGCAATACAAGGACAGTAAGGGACTTATTTTCCACTAGCTTCCGCCCGCGGCTTCGCCTGCGTGGTATTCATTCTCAAAATGTAGCCTTTAACATTAAAGTACACTCATGCAACACCACCTCAGATAAAAATTGCAAGTGCCCTATAATTGAAAAAGTTTCGCAGACAAAATATTGATCAAAAATTATCCTGGTATTCCCATCTTGAACACGTTACTGCGAGAGTTAGGAAACTGGGTTGGATTTTCAAATCTCCAAGACATATACTTCCAAAAAATACAAAAGGCAACCGCGAATCTCCTAGAAATCTCCTAAATGAAATCTATAAATCACTTGCGCAATCTGTCATAGCTTACTGCAAACCTACATATATGGGGAGGCGCGGGTAAAACAAAATTTATCACCCTAGAACGGGGACAGCGAACCTTAATAAAAACAATGTATTTAAAAAAAATGAGATATTCTACTGATAAGCTATACGAAATTAGTGGTCTACTTTCAGTTAGGAAATTGTATATCATATCCACTGTCCTAAAAAAACATAATACTCTTTCATATGATCCAAAAGTAATGTCGAAAAGGCGAAAAGACTTGATAGCACTTATACCACCGACTAAAACGAATTTCGCAGCTATACAATATCAACATCGATCTGCTCAACTGTATAATAGGGTAAACAAACATATACATACATCCCAACCGACTACATGACTGTAAGAAAAAACGAACAGACTGGATAAAGCCATTTACATACACATATACTGAGTCACTCCTTCAACACATGAGCTAACATACACACACACACACACCACGCACAGCCACACCACCCACGAATGTCAGTCAGTTTCACATCACATCACGCCACTCACATCACATCACATCACATCACTCACAGAACACCATATGACTCACATCACACCACATGACTCACATCACACCACATCATAAGTATCACATCACTCACATCACAGCGTATTACATCACACCACTGTCACACTTCCACCCTCACCTACTCCCCCCTCCTTCCTCGATAAAACGGTTACTCATATGATACCTATATCTAATAAATCTGAGATACCTAATAAAGGGCGGCGTCTTCTATCACAGGCATTATCTGCTTAAGGAGGCGCCATTCAGCAAGAATAATGTAAACACCATTGTGAAATAAACATTTTTGTATTTGTATTGTATGTCGTTATAAAGTAGCCTATGTCCATCCGCGGGATGAATTTTCGAAAACCCCTTATTATTACCTGTTACTAACATTGATTTTCGAGTTAATTAAACCGTGCGTTAAAATTCTACCATACAACCTTTGACACACCCCTATTGCCGTTATGTCCGTTTCAACCGCTCGGCCAACTCATAAAATTTGATGAAAATTTGCCAGGAATTAGTGGTAATTTGTTACTATACACACCTCTTTTCCTGAATTTGTTGCAAAAAAAACTAAGACGCTATGACCAAAAATAGTTGGCCGCTAGAACCGCCACTTGCCGTAGTCATCGCCTGTGATTGCACAGAAACTAAATAACGCAGATAGGCGAATGATACATCAAAAGAAAGGTCTTAATTTGTTGTATTTGTTGCAAAAATAAAAAACATCAAAACGTATATATACAAAAAGTTATGCTATATTTAGTTACCAGGTTAAGGGTAGGTAAGTATCTCACCATAAATATCAAATTATTAGAGGCTTATGCATATGGAAAATTAGTTGCTAATTTGTTGCAGCGAATAAACAAGAAAAATACTAGGAAATATGTTTAATAATTTGTTACGAGTCGATTTTAGTTGGCCGCGCGGACGGCAATGTGCCTAAAATACAATGGCGTTTATTTCGTTATTTAAAGTAGGTTCAAGTTTAGTTAAAGTACTAATCGACCGGTAACGTAACCTAGTTTGGATAAATGTGGCGAAAATAACGGTGAAATTGATATGTTAGGAGATATTCACGGAAATATAGCAGTATGAAACTGTATTAGAGTAGGGTCCATGATTAGGTACATAAATACGAAGGCATGTTTAAAAAATATAATAGGTAAAAAGGTAACCTATTTACATAAGGTATCAATCTATATGAGTTCAACTAGCTACCTATACTTACATATATACTAATCATTACACCAACCTAATTTTTGTATCTTTTGTTTGTTTATGTGTATTATTGTTGTAATCTGTTTGAAAAAATATGCGGTTCGTTTGCGGCCTTATATATTTTTATTGTTCTTAATTCTTTAAAGTATTTACTGATAAAAGTTTCGTTTCATCGACTTTCCGCAGGTGTTTTATGATGGGAACGATTCCAGAAACAGGATCTCTTTTGTTTCCAAACTATTGCTAAAAATATTTGTCGCAAGGTGTTTGAAAAGTAAGTATTATTTGTTGTGAATATTGTCATTATTGTGCAGAATTTTGAAGTGTGTGGTCGTACGTATTTCATTCCCGTGTTTTTCATACTACTAAGTTACCGAGACAATTATCACTAAATCAAGTGTTTAAAAGTGCTTAGTTATGAGTTGTGCCCACTTGTATATTGCATTTGTTAATGTAGAAGTCGCCACCAAAAAGTGAATTACAGAGGGATCCAAATCAACTGCGGTAAGTTTTATTTACAATTTCATGACTTGATTAAAGAAATAAACTGTGAACTGTGAACCTATTATAATATCTGCGGAAATATAAAATATATTTAAAAAGACGTCTGAAATTAGTCTCTGCCACATTTTAATGTGATTTTACTTTAAGTGTGGTCGTCTCGAAGAAGAATCTCTTTAAAATATTTTTAGATTAATTACTAGCATTATCTTTTGATTTACCTGTATAATATGACACACAGTTAAAAGGTGAACTTAAGTTAGGCGAGATCATAACATTTGATTTAAACGGAGCTGCAGACTCAGTATTACTTACTGAACTTCCGATTACTATTAACATTAAAGATAATTATTATATCTTAGTTGGTGCTATAGAATTTATACCAGGCACAAAAATAGGCCACTATAAATGTCATTTTTTTAATAAAGATACATATTTTTGTTACGACGACAATTCCTTTAAAATTGAAATAAGTACCTGTAAGAAAATATGTCTACATTCTGTGTCTTTTATTCCTGTCAGTTAATTTATAAATGTTATTTTAGTTTACAAATATTTTGTATATATCTTTTTGATATTTTAATACTTGATTTTTTTACCTTGTGTTGATTTTTAATAAAGAAATTTTAATCGATTTGTGACTTTTAATTTAATAAACTGAGCTATATGATGCCTTAAAGTGTAAGCACTCGCCCTAAAAAATTGAGATATGAAAGAACATTCCAATTATCACGATTCAGTCTCATTTCATTGTTAAAATTATTCATGGTCACCCTACTCTAATACAGTTTCATACTACTATATTTCAGTGAATATCTCTTAAAATATGAATTTCACCGTTATTTTCGCCACATTTATCCAAACTAGGTTACGTTATCGGTCGATATGTACTTTTAACTGAACTTGAACCTACTTTAAATAACGAAATAAACGCCATTGTATTTTAGGCACATTGCCGTCCGCGCGGCCAACTAAAATCGACTCGTAACAAATTATTAAACCTATTTTCTAGTATTTTTCTTGTTTATTCGCTGCAACAAATTAGCAACTAATTTTCCATACGCAAAGCCTCTAATAATTTGATATTTATGGTGAGATACTTACCTACCCTTAACCTGGTAACTAAATATAGCATAACTTTTTGTATATAGACGTTTTGATGTTTTTTATTTTTGCAACAAATACAACAAATGAAGGCCTTTCTTTTGATGCATTATTCGCCTATCTGCATTATTTAGTTTCTGTGCAATCACAGGCGATGACTACGGCAAGTGGCGGTTCTAGCGGCCAACTATTTTTGGTCATAGCGTCTTAGTTTTTTTTGCAACAAATTCAGGAAAAGAGGTGTGTATAGTAACAAATTACCACTAATTCCTGGCAAATTTTCATCAAATTTTATGAGTTGGCCGAGCGGTTGAAACGGACATTTCCCGTTTAGGGTAGGTATAGAAAAACAAAAAATTACGAATGAAAGCTTCCTAACAGAGCTCAAAATTCTTACCTACTTTCATAGGGCTGTCACTCGGTTATTGAAAACAAAATAAAATCGAGCAAGTGGGACTCGAGATTCGGCAATGAGCACAGATGGACGGACGGATGGATGGTGGACGGACGAACAGACGGACAGGCACTGATAAGTTTTCCGTTTTCCAATTTTGGTACGGAACATTAAAAAAAAATGTGTAGCTTTGAAAGCCGAAACGGTTAATTATGTTAAGCCCAGGTACGCCTACGCACGAGCGATTTTTTCCCGCTGCGATTTTTTTTCGCGCACTGAATTGGTGGAAAGTGTGTTAGTACTTTATCTAATAGAAAAAGTCAAACGGCATTTTGCTTAGACCCCATGAACAAACACTCAGTTATATGTTCTTCATGTGCTGAGACGGCCTATACCTAAACATACTTTGGTACCTACATACCCACTAAAACAAAAATACGAAAAAAATAGGAGACGAAAAATAATACGCCAATACAGGCGGTACTTAAACCATAAGTATAATAAATAATAATTCTTATGGGAAAACCTTATCGCCATCCTAGTTATTTTGGATATTATCTAACTCGTGATTCTATAACAAGCATTAAAAATGTGTAAGGTTTATGTGTAATATAGGTACAAAGGACAGGGTCCTTGGGATATAAAAAAAAGAAACTTCTTTGGTTTTCCTACTATTAGTAATACACACAGTACAGCAATTTGGCATTTTTTAAATAAAAAACTAAACTTTCGCGTCGTCGTACGTATCGCTGCCGCTAGCACACGGCATACCCCTGCGCTTTATCTTTTTACTGAGCTGGCTCAAACCGGTTTATCTTTTAGCGGGCGCCGGTGCACCCCCGCGCGTCTTGTCCGTGACAGGCCACGCACACATCGTTGTGTGTAGATTTTTGAAACACCTTGATACACATAATTCTTTATTTTTGGTTTTAAGTATAAATACCGAGTTTCGAGTTAATAGGACGGCGCGTTAAAATTCTTCTATACAACTTTGACACACCCCAATCCCCGTTTAGGGGGTAGTTTATAAAAACTAAAAATGACAAACTTTATAATTTACTTAGATAAATATTCGTGCCAAGTTTCAAGTCTACTAACTCGAGGAATAAGATTTTTCATACAAACAAAATCCCCCCATTTCACCCTCTTAGGGGTGGAATTTCGAAAAATCGCTTCTTAGTGGAAACTTACTCTTCATAATAAACACACCCTCCAAATTTCATGTCTCTAGGACCAGCGGTTTAGGCTGTGCGTTGATATCTCAGTCACCCTAGCCTTTTATATATATAGATTGCCCGGATGTCATCAGTTACTTTCAAAAGCGCGGATACAGTACTGTGACCCGCGCGAAAAAGGGAAATTATTGAGTTTGACGCCAAGAAAAATGATAATTGCCTATGAACTATGTTCTCAAAAACTTTGGAGAGAAATGGGAGAATAGAAATAGGTCTAAAGTGGGTTAATAAAGTAGGATTATTAGTTTTAGGCAAAGGTATTATTTACTTCTGAATCGACTGTTACTGTTCCATATTACTTATTGATCTGTGAATGCACATTTCATATTCCGTATTTACCGCCCTGACGATTTTGGTACTATATTATGTGAGCCTGTTTCCAAACTGACGGAAATGAGCAAGAGGAAAATGAGTGGTTGAAGATGTGAGTGAGGACAGGTAGTAACGAGAGCAGGATAGGAGTTATTATTCTAGAACACAACTTATCATTACCGACTGCTGAAGAAGTAATCGCAAGTTTAGATTTCTTAACGTCATTCTCAGAAACATCGCTAAGCTTAAAGTGAGAACATTGTGGTAATGGCAAACGGGCAAGACTCTCTAGCGTCGCAGCTTTGACAGTCGGATCAAGAGAAAAAGGAAGGAGAGAGAAATGCTTATTGAGATCAATGAGGTTCACATACTTACACTGGTTGGTAAGAGACTTGCCTATACCTACAGATTTGAGAAATTTCCATACATCGGAAGAACTGTGGTTATTGAGTTGATCTTGGAAATAACGTCTCTTAGCATCTTGACACAAATGACTGCAACGATTATGTAAGGTTTTGTTATAAAAGAGATTCAGCTCTGAAGGTCTGCGCTTATATCTGCTCTTAGCTTTATCCCTGCGAGCCATAAGCTCTTTAATTTGTAGCGTTATCCATGGTGCAGGGTTATGTCGAACTTTGACACGTCGGATAGGGGCATGCTGATTGTATAAGTCGAGAACGGTTGCGTTAAAACACTTCACCTTATCGTCGATGTCTTCGATCTCAACCAAAGGGGTCCAGTCGAGATCGTCGGCATCACACTGCAAAGCCTCTAAGTCTATGCCTTTGTAGTTCCGGAAATACAAAAATTCAGACTTACGCTTGTGAACACGGATACGATAGGAAAGGTAGATAAGATCGTGGTAAGAAAAGATAGCCGTGAGTTGACCGTGGTAAGAAACATTATTAGAGAGGAAACAATCATAAGATCTAGAAAAGAAGGTGCGCAAT
The DNA here is from genome assembly GCA_948473465.1 of Lithophane ornitopus. Classification (NCBI taxonomy): domain Eukaryota; kingdom Metazoa; phylum Arthropoda; class Insecta; order Lepidoptera; family Noctuidae; genus Lithophane; species Lithophane ornitopus. The sequence continues at coordinate 17,090,744 of OX419625.1, forward strand.
TAGGAAAATAGTGATTTGCGTAGAGAGGCAAGACTTGAAGATTGAAAGAAGACAAGAGAGAAAGGAGTTTAAGGGATCGAGAGTCATTTTTAATCAAGCACGTGTTAAAATCACCCATTAATATGACGTGCTCATACATGGGGCATAGATCACTGAGAGTGGAGTCGAGAGAATTAAAGTAGTCAATGTGAAGATTAGGACTGGTGAGCACTGCAAGCAAAACTTTCGTGTGATGAACAATAACTTCAAGAAACAAGTATTCAGCCGACTCAGAATACAGAGAAGGAGATGAACTGAACACCCTGTAGGGTAAATCAGCACGCAGGTATATAGCAATTCCTCCACCACCTTTGCCGGTTCTATCATAACGGATCAAGACGAAGCCGGGGAGTGAGTATTGAGTAGAGAGGAGAGATGGCTTCAAAAAGGATTCCGATATCAGGAGAGCATCATGGTGAGCACTGCTAAAGGATGCCAGAAGGTCAGAATAGTGACCAGGAACACTCTGAGCATTAATGTGAGCTATATGCAGATTCTTAGGGTCATTGGAGAAAAGAGAAGAGATTTTATCATGCAAAGTAAGTGGTATGGAAGAGTCACTTAGATTAATGGCAACACTGGCCAAGTGACATGTCAAAATTTTGTTGTTAAAATTAGATTTATTTAATTTTTAAGTGTAATTAAGGTGTAATATTATAACTAAATGTGAAGTAACTGTATAAGAACTCAGGATTATTGTTTTCCTGCAAATTTACAAAGCAAAACACAGTTTTTGGTTACCCACCTACCTATCGCGAACAGCTGATGTTCGACCTGCGGATCAAACGGGGAGTATTGTTTACTTTTAATTATTCATTGAGTCCCATTAACACAATTTTATTACTGGTTGATTTGGCACCCTGCTCTGGGTCTAAGTCACTTTGTTTATATAGCTAACGAAACTTAGTACCTATTGTTAATTATCAAAATACTGTTATTTTATTATCATTTTATTGTACAACACAACAATAACGTTAACTATCCTCACTTTGATGTAATCTTTATGCAAAACTAGTTTTTTTTTTTTTTTTCATCTAGGCATCATACCCACATAAGCAAATGAATCAATCTTAATCTTAAGACAAAAGAATCAATGTAACATTGTACTTGATCTAATCATATTAGTTGCATTTCAATTAAATTCAACAGCCTACCTCATTTCTCTATAAAGCAACACTGACTTCTCCCATTTTCCTTTTCATTTTCTAGCTTTCCTTTATTTTGTGTTTTGTTTGTCTGTCTTAATTAGTTCTCACCGTTCCTTTAATTCTACTTTCAGTACTCATTCCTTAAACCATGCCTGTGATGACCCGTAAGGCTGCTGCTCAGGAGTTGGAGCTTAAATTAAGAACAACCATTCAAGATCTTAAGGCTTCAAACAGTAAATGTGAACAGCTGTTACAAGAAATGGATGATAGTGAGAAGGAAGTCGAGAAGGTCGTTAACAAGAACACATGCTTAAAACAGGAGCTAGTACACCTACATCAGCAATACCTGGATTTGTTGATGAACGGGCAAACTGCGGCTGGTCACGGATGGTTTTATTGCAGTAACTTATATGAGGAGGCTTTGTGCAAGTTTAGGGACCTACAAGAGGAACTAATTCATGCAAATGTACGAATAACTAAGTTACAAAAACAGAAAGATTGTACTCGGGTTAGGGAAACAAATAACTTATATGGTGAATTATTTAATACTTATTGCAACCCTCATTCTTTAGTAATAATAGACCTTACTGAAGATTCTATATTGAAACATAATAATAGTTGTTATAAAGTTAGTCAAAATAAAATTAAAAAATATGCAAAACTAAATAAAATCATAAATAAATGCAATAAATTCAGGAAACAACAAAAACACATTTCCAACAATATTAAACTAAGGAAAGAACGTGTTTTTCTAATAAATAAATTAAAAAACTATCAAGTTAAATTAGAAGACAGTAAAAACATTTATCATATTGACACTCAACAATTACAGTCTGAGATTGAGGTGCTTGAAGAGTCACTACATTCACTTTATATTAAGTATGTGAGCTCTCAAAAACAAATAAAGGAACACATCCTTGCTGCAAACTAGTTAGTAGAAATGTGTAACGATGAGGCAGACAGAGTGGTCCCTATGACTCTCAGCACGACTCCATGTTATTGTCAAAGGGAGTCCAACCTTGAGGCTCTACAACCTGAGGCAACGGAGGACCCGTCCCAGTCTGGAGAGGCTCAGGACTCAATCCCCCATCAAGATATACCACATGTTGTTCATGTACAAGCCTCATCTCAAGTAGCACAGACAGATTCTTGTTCAAGTAAAGTTTCTTATTGTTTTCTTTTGTTTTCAGATAGTTTAGGGAGAGGGTTAGGTAAATTGTTAAGTAACAACCTGAGTACATTTATTTATTTATATATTAGGGACAAAAAACAGTTACATGCTAAAAAATACAGAAAATTACTTAAGCTAGGAATTGTCACACATGCAAACCACACCATTGTCCACGAATTAACTAAAAGTTAAAAGAAGTGATAAAAGAAGTGATAATATAAAAGCGATAAACAAAAGAAAACAAAAGAATCGTTGTCATATTAGCGCTGAGATTGCCTAATGTTACTCAATTTACTCTGAAGACAATATCCAGAGCCATTTTCCTAAATACTTGCTTGGATAGATAAAACATATCAAGGTTCATGAAAAGTGTGTTGTATGTATCAACAAGACGGCGAAGAGGTGCTCGTTCCCCAGCATTAGTCCGGCATATATCCGTGTGGAACAGTTGAGGCACACGCACCCCCCTTAAAATAACACTGCGGGGCACCTTGTAACACAACTTGTAAGGTAATTGTAGATACAGTCAAATTTGTTATGACATATACCGTGCAGGGTTATGACATCAAGTAATAACCGCCTAGACCCCAGATCTGGAACTCCATACCGTTTCAATAGCTGCACATATGGAATTTTTGACTGGAAACACTTATAATTCATCGATCGTAGAACTTTTTCTGTACCATTTCAATTCTAGAGCCGTATTTGTCGTAGAAGGGGTTCCAGATTGGAACGGCGTACTCTAGCTGTGATGTAAGATCACAGAGTCTTATAAAGCAGTAGGAACGTAGAGGGTCGCACAAAGTCACGTGAAGATCTCATGACGAAACCATACGCCTTATTTATTATGTTGTCGACGTGCTTGTCGAAGTGCAAACTGGCATCCAGTGTAACACCCAAGTCACGAACGGAATAAACTTTATCCAAGCCAGCATTATTAGTAAATGATATGGCATGACATTTGGGTAGACTGAGAGTTTATTTTTATTACAGTACGTATATAATCTATCAAGGTCCTCTTGAAGAAGCAAGCAATCCTGTATATCTTTGCAAGATCTATATATTTTTATGTCATCAGCATACATTATGAAATTTGAGTTGATGAAACAACTTTCAATATCGTTGATAAATATAATAAAGAGCAACGGGCCTAAAATAGATCCCTGTGGAACGCCAGAGTTGACAACTATAGGGTCAGATTCATATCCATTAAATGATAAATGATTTATTTCTGTAAGTAGGTTTGTACAAACACTTTTACACGTCAAACACATTTTTAAAACTAGATGAGGTCGGCGTTTCCTATCTGACTACTCTGAGAAGAAAGGCCGAAACAAACTCAGAGGTCACTCGAGTCTCTTTTAAAGTCCAGACATAATCTTGGTCCGATCATGTGAAGACCATGTAGATTGGTGTCTGAAATGGTCTTTTGAGGAAAGAACCACACAGATTGAGTGGACCTGTCCAGTCAGTGCACGCATTTGTCAGTGATCGTGCAGCTCAACTCAGAATTTAAGGAGCTCAACGATTTGACGAACAATACTAAAAACAGGACATTTGGGTAGGCCGCATAAATTACTCAAACTGCCAGACCATGATTAATTAAAACTAAGGAAAAATAAATAATAAAAAGAAAACAATGATCCACATAGTCTTCACATTCACAATAATTAAAATAATATAATACTTTACAAAGTAAATAATTCATGTCAATGTAGGTATACATAAAATGTCAATGTGAATATAAAATCCAGAAATAATCTTGGTCAGATCATTTGAGGACCATGTAGATTTGTCTGAGATGGTCTTTTGAGGAAAGAACCATACAGATTTGAGTGGACCTGTCCAGTCAGTGCACGCATTTGTCAGTCATCATCAGTGTAGCTCAACTCAGAACTTAAGGAGCTCAACGACTCGACGAACAATACCAAAGAAAGGACATTTGGGTAGGCCGCCTGTAGTACTCAAACTGCCAGATAAATAAAATATATAATCCACATAGACCTCAAATTCACAATAATTAAAATAATAATAATATTATACTTCACAAAGTAAATAACCGCCACTATTTGTACCCTATTAAAAACATATTATGAGACAAACCATCTAAGTAGGTTGCCAGGTATTCCATTATATGCAATCTTCTCCAGAAGCAGTACATGATCCACCTTGTCAAAAGCCTTCTGAAAGTCTGTGTACACAGCGTCTACTTGAACACGTTGATCCATATTTTTTAAAGAGATTGTTGACATATGTTAACAGATTTGTCATGGTAGAGCGATGTTTAACGAATCCGTGTTATTCGGGTATGATAAGCCGATGAATATGAGGATAAACAGCACCATGTACAAGACGCTCAAAGACCTTGGACAAGATGGAGATGATTGAAATAGGGCGGTAATTCTCAACATTATTTTTGTCACCTGTCTTGTAAACAAGAATGATAAATGCCCGTTTCCAATTAGCAGGAAAAACTCCCTCACGCAAACATTTATTAAATATTATACACAAGGCAGTGCACAAGTTATCACATGTCTTTCAGAAAAATATCGGTGGTAGACCATCGGGGCCCGCTCTTTTGGAAGAATCTAATGACTTGAGTGCCGAGCAGATAACTGTAGGGGGTAGGAAATATTTTTTAAATACATACAGGCTGGATAATTGGCTTTTCTATTTCGCGATGAGACGTAAGACCAGAAATGTTTAATATTTTTCGGAATGCTATCCTCCACGGATTCTATGTACTTTCTATAACACTTATTATACACACCGTGGAAAAGTTTGCGATAGGCAGAGAAACTTAGGTAATCAGAAAGATTATTGTATTTCTTCCATTTTATCCAATCGCGTTCTTTAGCTTTAACGATACGTATTAGAGATTGTGAAAACCAAACAGGAAAATTTGAATTTTTAGTCCTACAAAGACATAATTTCATCAATAACGGGGAATAAATATGATCCAAAAGCCATTATTTCTGTATTTGTAGGCAATAGTACTAATGTTAAAAAAGATGACATTACTGACTGTGTCACTGAAATCTTAAAGATTAATTGTCAGAAAATAATATTGTGTGCTTTTCCATACTTCGAGCACTTGTCAAGTAGGCAATATCATTATATACATATGCTAAATAACCATATGCATTTATTAGCTAATCACTATAGTGATAAACTTATATTTTTTGACACAAACACTTTTGTTTAGAAATTAAAATCGACCAGGGATACTGCGTATCTGCCCATTAGTTTTAGACGTCAAATAGCATGAAATGAAATAAATTTATTTGCTTTGAATGCAGGTATTTACAATTTGGTGTTAGAATATTATTCCGGGCCTTGTACATTCTGCCTATTAGGCATGCAAATTTTAAACTTAATTTACTTAATCTAGACTTAAAATTAAACATCCGATAATTTACTTAAGCTAAACTAGGTTTCAAGTTTCAAGTTATTTATTTCATAACAAAATAACATTTGTGTCGAAATATTTTCACAGTAGGTACACAAAAGAAGCAACATAACGAATTATAATATAATATGTAACCTCGTTCCTCACCGTTCATCAAAGTTAGAACGTCTATCCAAATACAAAATACTAACTTTACAAACATTAATATTCTTGTGTATACAAAGTCCCTAGCAAAATTCTACAAAATACATTTAATGTCAAAATAAAAAGAAAAAAAAAAAAAAACAACATTTATAAAGTCAAAGAGTCACATATTTAATTTAAGTTTAATAAAATACTAGTTTTAAGATTTTTGTCATTATAATATTCGTCAATGCTGTAATAGGCTTTGTTGATTAACAAAGCCCTGAGTTTATTTTTAAACATGTTCACATTCTGAATATTCTTTAATTCTGCGGGTAATTTGTTAAACAGATTGACAGACTGCACGCGTGACGAGTGTTTGACAACATTAAGCTTTGCCTGTAGAATCGTAGCAAGATCTTTTCTGCGAGTATCTACTCTAATTTTTCTTTCATCGTCTGTTTCAAACTCGTTTAAGTTTTTGTTTAAGTGAGTAAGGAGAACTAAAATATAAAGACATGGTACCGTTAAAATTCTAAGTTTAATAAAATATTCCCTACATGATTCTGTCTGGTTTAAACGAAGCATGGTTCTTAATGCTCGCTTTTGTATAGTAAAGGCTGCCTTAACATTATATTTATAGCTATTTCCCCAAAATGTAATGCTATATCTAAGTTTAGATTCAACTAGAGCAAAATAGACGGTACGAAGTTGATCAATAGACAAAATATCTCTCAGAGATCGGATAGCATAACACGCACTACTTATTGAATTCGTAATAAAATCTAATTCTGGCTTCCAATTAAGTAAAGAATCAATTTGTACCCCCAAAAATTTTAAACTTTCTACTATATCAATTTTACTGCCTAAGGATTCTACATTTACTAAAGATTTGTTCCTAACTGTAGATCTAAATATCATACATTTTTTTTATATTAGGTATAGAAGATATAAATTAAGCTATCGCTACACAAGTTAAATTTTATAGTATTCTATTATTTATTATTGACGGATCATTCAGGAAATCAATGATGGAATAATAACACATAGCTATTAGCTTTTAATATTATAAACTCAGACATAAGTAGTATGTCGAAGCCTCATGTAATTAGAACCACAAAAATTACTAATAATATTAATATTACGGTGGTTAGCGATAGTTTAAACTAGTCAGTAAGACAACAGAAGGTAACAATGTAGTTAATGTCACCATTCACAAGGTATCTTCTAGCACTCAATTAGTTAACAATAATTGTAAAAAAGGGGCTAAGCAGAATTCCTTGAAATTGTTTCACCAAAATATTCAAGGTTTTTCTTTAAAACAATTAGAAATTGAATTTTTTTTAGAAAAAAACAATGTTTGATATTATTTGCATAACCGAAGACTGGTTGAAAGATTATGAAACACAAATTAATTTTGAAAACTATAGGGTGGGCAGTTGTTTTAACCGAAAATCCATGCTGCGTGGAGGTTCACTAATCTTGATTAAAAATTGTATAAAATCTAAGACTCGTAATGACATAGTTGAACTATCGCTGGAACATAGCATTGAACTGTCTTGTGTTGAGCTTGATAAGCATTAAATAGTGTGCGTATACCGACCTCCCAATTATCAAAACTACTCTATATTCGAGTCAGTAATGGAAGATGTTTTGGCAAAACTTGTAACGGGTAATAAATCAGTCATTATTTGTGGTGACTTTAATATTCATATTTTGTAAAATAATTCAAATAGCAGTAGATTATTACCTAAGTCTCTTCAAATCTTTCAATCTGTCAAATGTGTTTTTGGAACCAACACGAATTACTACGACTACTGCTATATGTATTGATAATGTTTTTTGTAGCTGCGACTATTTAGATAAAGCCATTGTAAATTATCTCCCATCTGATCACAGCGGTTATGAGTCCGACACACCACAACTAAAAGTGCAGATACAAACTAGACCAATAACTTCGGGTAATTTAAATAGGTTTAATAGCACTCTAATTAGCAAGTTAAGTACTCAGGGCCTAAATGACAATGGTAATATTTTGTATGAAAAATTCTTTTCATTAGTGCAAACAGAGTTTAATAACTCATTTAAGAAAAAAAACCAAAACTATTTGCCCTAAGTTTTTATTCAGTGACTGGGCAACTAAAGGCATCAGGAAAAGTAGGGAAAGATTATTTGAACTGTATGGCCTTAAGCCGTATATTAACACGGAAACTTTTACTAAGTATGTTGCTACTTACTCTAAAACGTTTAAAATAGTCTGCAAAGCAGCTAAAGCTTCTTTCATTAGCAACAAGGTTAAATCAGCAGTCAATAAAATAAAGACAGTTTGGAAAATTATAAACGATGAAACTAACAAGAACAAAAGACGTAATACTGATTACACACTGGACACTTCCCGCGGTCTCATTAGCGCTAACATCGATGTTGCTCAGGAATTTGCGACTTTCTTTACCAATATTCCAATTAAGACTACGGAAACTTTAAATTCCTCGCCCTCACTTGCTATTGATTTACTTAAAGCGAATGTTTCAACTTGTCGTATAGAATTTAAATTTGAACATATAAACCCTGTGGTCGTTGTAAAAGCTTTTAAGCAACTCAAGATCAAAATTACCGAAGATCTGTGTCTACTAAAGTTTGTCAATCTATTTATTGAGACAATTGCACCCTATTTAGCTTTAATATTTAATTTGTGTGTTGATCAAGCGGTATTCCCAGATTTAATGAAGTACAGTAAAGTTATTCCACTTTTCAAATCCGGGGACAGCAAATACACTAATAATTATAGACCCATTTCGGTTTTGCCGGTTTTCAGTAAGGTGTTTGAAAAAGTAATGTTACATCAAATCCTCAATCATTTTAATCGTAATAACATCCTACACGATCAACAGTATGGTTTCACCAAAGGACGTTGCACAACCGACGCCAGTGTCACCTTATTAAAACACAACTTTAACGCATGGAAAGAGGCTCAAGATGCAATAGGCATCTTTTGCGACCTATCTAAGGCATTTGATTGCGTGAATCACGAAACACTGCTCTTGAAACTTGAGCATTACGGACTGGGTAAACTTGCGCTTAGCTTAGTAAAATCGTATTTGAATGGCAGACTGCAGCAAGTTCAAATAAACGGTGTGAATTCATTAGGTTTAAAAGTCAAAATGGGTGTACCACAGGGCTCGATATTGGGTCCATTTCTTTTTTTAGTATATATAAATGATTTACCTCATCTACTGAAAAACCGACCACAAATGGTGTTATTTGCTGATGACACATCACAGATTTTTAAAGTAAATAGACATGCACAGGAGTTTGACGACGTAAATAACGCTATGCTTAAGGTCCATAATTGGTTTACTGTAAATAATTTGGTATTAAATGAGAAGAAAACGAAATGCATTAGATTCGCGTTACCGTATGTTAGAAGTAGTGATTGTCAAGTTGAACTGAATAAGGAGATACTACAATTCGTCGAAAAGACGGTTTTCCTGGGGATTATGCTTGATTCAAAATTACAGTGGGGTCCTCACTTAACATCACTTATTGGGCGACTTAGTTCAGCCGCTTACGCTGTTTGGAAAATCTGCCAACTAACAGACGTGGATACCGCGAGACTGGTCTATTTTAGTTACTTTCATAGCATCATGTCTTACGGTATTTTGCTGTGGGGACGGGCTGCAGATATTGATTCTATCTTTATTCTGGAAAAGAGAGCTATCCGAGCCATCAACAACCTCCGCAGACGCGAGTCTCTAATGGAACTGTTTAAAAAAATTAACATCATGACGGTACCTTGTCAGTATATATATGAAAACATTATGTACGTTCGGAAAAATCTACATCTTTTTAGTAAAATAAGTGACAGGCATAATTTTAACACTAGAAATAGGAACAAATTAGATCAATCACGTTTCAGATTGTCTAAAGTACATACTTCTTTTATGGGGTACTGTGTAAAATGTTATAATAAAATTTCACTCGATATTCTTCAACTGAATGAGAAGAAATTTAAAACATGCATTAAACGCACACTATGTAGACAAGCATATTATAAGTTGGATGATTATATCGTAGATAAAAATGCTTGGCTTAACGCTGATCCTGCTCCACAGGCACTTGGGCTCACTAGTTAAAATTTCATAATTGGAAGTGTTGCTTCCCCCTTTTTAACCGACTTCTTCAAAAAGGAGGAGGTTCTCAATTCGTCTGTGTTTTTTTTTGTTTGTATGTTACGTGATTACTCCTCCAATTATGAATCGATTCTGATGATTCCTTTTTGTTTGGTAGGTCATGCTTCAGAGGTGGTCCCATATAAATTTTATTAATTTTGCTTACGTAGTTTTTGAGTTAGCTTCAATAATTACGTATTTTTCCCACTTAGTGTATGTAGACGATATATTGTTTGACTCCGTCACTGTTATTTACATAGCAGGTAGTGTATTCGAATTTGTGTAGGTTAGGTACCACAACTAAAAAGTGAAAAATAAAAACTTTTTACATAAAAAAAAACACTAAAAACGTGAAAAATAACTTTAATTTCGGAAGTCAGTTGCAAAAAACGAAAATTGAAAAGCAAAGACACCAACTTCCGAAATTAAAGTTATTTTTCACGATTTTAGTGTAATTTTGGAAGTCGGTTGTTATTTTTTTTTGTAAAAAGTTTTTTTACTATTTTTTTTTTTCCTGACATTACGAACTTATTGTTTATTCTTATTTAACTTATCTGAAAATAATATTATATTAATTGCTCAATTTCTTTGCAAACTAGTTTTGTATAGGTAATTTAGAAGCATTTTTTCAATTTTTGTAAATGTGAGTACCATGGAGCCGTTTAGTATGGTATGATGTATGTTGACTTGAAATAGCATAGCAGATGAGAGTATGTCATGCTCACTTAAATGTCTCGCTGATGGTGGCACGTGTGTTGGATCATTCGGTTCCCTACAAAATGGTTGAGCTGGATGGTGCTGATCCACATGTCATGTTCGTGAACGGGCGCCGTCAGTTGAGACTGTTCACCTCTTATTTGCCAGAGCTTATTTTTAATCTTAAATTTTGAATTGCTTTTGATTCTTTTTTGTTTTACATTTTCTCACATATAGAAGCAACATGAATACTGTACCCAGGATTTTGTAATATCTATATCCATTTTTAAAAGAGTGTCCTTGGAGTTTCTTGCCCGTTCTTCTCCATAGAGATCTACGTTTTGGAATGGGCAACTAGCTTCAACTCTCTGACTAACTCTTTGACAATTCAAAAGTGCCTGTAGTAAATGGTTTAATTGAAATAAATGCTTTGAGTTTGAGTTGAGTTTTGAGTTCACTGTCCGCACTAGCAAAACTAGAAGAAGAAGAGCACGTGAAGAAGCTGTCGTTAAGATCAGCTACATCGTCCATGAGTATAACTAAATTATAACATAAATATAAAAATAATAATAAAAGTAACTAAAATACAAAATTAAAACAATTAAAATACTAAAAACACTAATAATTACGGTTTTACTTCGAATAGAAAAGCCTCCCCCACTCGCTGGGATATTGGAAAGAAACACAGATAAGTTAAAACAATAATGTAGCAGAAACAGAAACACAATAAAAATAAAACAAAACGTCAACAATAATTTTAACTACAGATTCACATGTACGTAATGACGGATGGGTAGCGCATCAAAAGCTTATAAATTATAAATACCGGCAGTAGTATAAAACAAATAAAAAGTAGAATTAATGATTTGCGGTGAGACAAATGAAAATTACTTATTTAACTACCGACCCAAGGTGATTGTGAACATGCAAAGCGGCGAAGTTGAGAAGCATTGAAATAGATGGACAGTAAAAAACAAAAACAACGAATGAGCTACTCTCGCAGACGCGTCTTCCTCGTTCTCTTAGCGGGAGTAGCCAAGATTGCGGCTTTAGGAGATCCAGGTTCTTCAGATTGCACAGAATCATAGTTGTGGACTGCACAATACGGAAACTTGGCTATCAGATCGTGGAGTTCGCCTGCCGTTTCGATCTTCCGGCGGGATTTATCTAGGCAAATAACAACAATCTTGCCGTCCATGGACTAGCAATTTGGCATGCCGAAATGCTTACGAGCAGCTGCAAACACTCGATGCCGGACTTGTGTCAAGAACTCGGAGATGGTGATGCCGGTACCCTTCAGAGCTTTTTTGCTATCCCATACAAGTTGCCGTTGCTCCATTTTGAAGAATCGCACTAGTATGGTTCGGGGCTTCTGCTGTGAGAATCCGAGTCTATGACAAACATGGATAATATTATTGTCCTTAAAATCAAAAATCAAAATCAATCAATAATGCGGAAGCGGTGCGCATCCCTGGCTAGTAGGGTGCGGGGCAGCACCAACAGCATCCTGGCTATGTTAGCAAGCAGGCTAGATTGTGCGTTTGTGAGCCACTGCTGCAAGCTATCGGCTGGGCCTGTCACCTTGCAGCGGTGATGTCACAAATTATTTCTGTGTTTTATTGTCAATGTTTTACTAACATATTTTACTAACAATATGAGTCTTGTTGCTTGATTTAAATGAATAAAATAAATAAAATTAAAACTATTTTAATAAGATATTGCTAAGTAATTATTATTGTTTTCAGAATAAAATGTTTCTTTAAATAAAATGTTTTTCATATCATTTTTATTTTTTTTGTAGGTCTGGTTTGATTCAAAACTTTGACTTTTTCTACTTTCAATCATTTCTTTAGAAAGGTCACTGACCAATCCATTAATTGAACGGAACTATGATCATTGGTATCAAAATCTAAGTGTCTGGAACCCTCATTTCTAATCGCCACCGGCACTTGACTGCAGCTCGATAAATGAAGGAGATTCCTTTGAAAGTTTATTTTTAACTACACCAGTTCTTTTCCTTTTTTCCATAGTTTGACCGCATTCATTTTAAATTGTATTTTATTCTCGCACGATAATTTAGTCGTGTTGCGAGGTTATGACAAAAATGACGATATCATAGCACTACTAACCTATGTTTACTCTTCAATAATTCTAGAGGCTGTAAAATAGCTATTATTTACACTAAAAGCTTTGGAATTAAAGTGGAGTAAAGCTACACTAATTGACAGCTCATGCAGTTTTAAATGCTTTTAACCAGCCACTGTTAAGCTCATTGAGGTAGCATTATAATAGAATTAGTGTACACCATAAAAACTTCAATGGTGAAATGAAAACAAACGGGTGCGTAGCGGGATTAAGTCACACCCCTTGTGTGACTTAATCCCGCTACGCACCCGTTTACAAGCTTTGGTCTTCTTAACCAGCTAGTAGCATTATTATGTAGCCACAGCCTGGACAATAGTTCTTTCAAATTCTACTAAAATTCATTTTGTTGTTTTTACTCCATTATACAGCTATTAGTCAGCTATGCTGTTTAACAGTGTAGAAATCAGCCCTTATATATACAGTGTCAAGAATCGTTTTATCCGATAATATAGCAACATAAGAGCCTTTGACTGTAATATAGCTTGTTTATGGATGTAATTTCCGCTAATGTGCTGCTTGGGCAACTATCGTACGGAAGAAAAGTGCAACTCTACTCGGCAGATTGCGTAGCAGGCAGTAGTGGCAACGGCCTCCTGAAGGTGCTAGATAGATAGCAGACACAGATTGCTCTGCTAATCATACTACCTACAAGCATGTAGGTAGTATGATTTAATGAATGAAGAGAATAGTACATACCAGCTTAGACAATTTCTGTGTTGAAATACATTTTTCTTTATCAAAATACATACGAGTATAGACAGTCACAATGATTGTTTAGTCTGCTGCGGTACGTAGTATAGCATCGATCGTTTTGAGCATAATACATGCGAATACAGACAATAGGATGTCTCTCTTACTCCTCTGTCGTTTTTATCGACATACCACGTGGGCGAAGCCGTGGGAGGAACCTATACCCCATTTGAAATAAGATTAGACATTCAAACAAACCCTTTTACAATCCGTTCAACCGATTTTGACTTCTATACCGTAGGCATAAGGATAGCATTAAAAACAAAAAAAGTTACACAATACCAACTATCTACTGCGGCTGCCATTTGTCATGCCACTAACGCAATAGAATTCAAAATCGGTTGAACGGAATGTAAAAAAGGCTTATCTATACGTCTAATCTTATTTCAAATGGAGTATAGTTAATAATAAACGAAACGTTCTTTGTAAACTAAAAAAGTGTCAACGGATTGTGTTTTATTAATTTACATAATTTATGTGTTTGCCAAATCCTTTGCTCTGCACTCGTACATAGTTTGCTTTGGAAATGACGAGCATAATGACGTATACTAATGCAGAGAATGTCTGTGTTGAAAATACATTTTGCTCTTTAGTGTAAGGAGCACAAAGCGGTCCAGCACAAACTATGAATATCTGTGGTTAATACACAGTCTGGCATTACGCGGTCGGGACACTTTCAGCTCTCTTCTAGAAAGTTACAAGTATAGTCGACCTCGTAATTGCTTTACCATCATAAAGTTTATTGTTACTTGCGCGTCATAAGACGACACGACGGGTATATTTTATCTATGTGACAGATAGATATTTTACAACCTTTGTGAAGATTACATGGTCGACTATACATGTCACTATTCCAGGACAGGTCTGCAATATTTATAACAGCCTTATCAGGAACAAGACTGAAAAAGCTGTGTATCCCAATCCTCTTTAAGATCAACATATACACGACACCCCACTTGAAGGTCGCTTCCACCTTCGGCCTGATCATTAATTACCATCAGGTAAGATGGAGGCCAAGAGTTTATATGGTGAGGTAAAAAAAAAAGTCTCAATAATAAAATCGTTGCTCACTCGTTAGTTTATCTTGTTGCAGAGAACCGATGCCGCTGTGCATTCGAGATGGTGTACATCCCGCCGCCCCCCGAGAGGCCGCAGCCGCCCAGACTCACCGAGGAGCAGACTCCCATCGAAATCGGTACCACTTGTTTCTATTTTTGGAGTTTACTCGATAAGAATCGATTTTCATATTATATGGACCCTGGTACGGAAATTTTATGAAGAGTTAAATTATACAAGCGTTAACTCAAAAGCGTTACTTATAACCCGGATAAACGTCGGTTTTTATTGTGTTTTATTCGTAAATAATACGAATTTAAATTTTGGTAAATTTATCACATTTCGATCTAGATATTTTGGCCGTACGATACACGATTACATGCACTTTACTGCATCCAATTAAATCGCAAAGACAAGTCTATTTTATCTAATTACTGTTTCATTTGAGTTATATAAGGCTTTGAATAATAAAACTTATACCATAGTAATGGTCGTAAAAATGTGATATAAACCGGCCGATATAATGTGAAATATGAAAATACCTATACCTACGACTAATTCCAAAATCAAGTGTTTTCATCTTTTCATGCGGTTGCTCCGTGTCCTTTATTGTACCAAGCGGAACCTGTCGGAGGTCGGACGTAAGCCAATTTTTGCGAAATCGCCACACCCGTTAAGTTCTGATACCGGCTGAGCCAAAATACCTGTATATAATTTAGTTATTAACTAGTTATTTATTTTATTTATTTACTAGCTGATGCCCGCGACTTCGCCCGCGTAGATGTCAATATAATAATATACAAGATTTAATGCGGGGAAATACTGCACCCGGTAGCAAAAACTATCACAAGTGTCACGAGATAGAGTTATTAAAGAATAACTCTATCTGTAATCTCACCACCAACACCACCACCAACAATTATTTTGATGTACAGATTCGCCCCTTGTGGCATTTCCTTTGAAAAAATCAAAAAAGGTATAGTCAGACAGAAAAATGCACACTATGAATAACGCTGCTATATTTGATTACAGATAGAGTTGGTGAGATTACAGATGGAGTTATTAATGAATAACTCTTATCTAAATAATTATTGAAATGTCAATTTTCCACTCGTCCCTTCGTAAGGGGCGAATCAGTACACCAAAATAATAAAAAACGGGGCGAGTGGAATATTTTAATCAAAGGGGCAAGATCCAAGGGGCGAGCCGGGCCCACACCAAAATAGACGGTGTAGACCCCGCTCGCCCCTTGGATCTTGCCCCTAATTACCTAAGTGTACTTACAACATTAGATGGCCCCAGTCGCCCCCGATTGTTAGTAGGTTAAAAGTACAGTCAGCACTCAAAGTTTTTAAATATTAAAATAAATATTGTTTTCTTAAAACTTCAATCAAAACCTAACAAAAAGTACTAGGATTGCATGAATTCAAGATAGTATTACAATCATTAGTATTATCCCAATATTAAAAATAGTTTATACCTACCAAAAAGTACTAGGATTGCATGAATTCAAGATAGTATTACAATCATCTATTATCCCACTAATAAGATTTGGATGAAAGGCACACAAATAGTTTATAACTAACAAAAAAGTACTAGGCTTGCTTAATTCACGTTTAGTTACACTTGGAAATAAGTAATAAACTAATAAGCAAATATCGCAAAACGCATCCCTTCCACATTATAATACGAACATAGAAAGAGAAAGCATTCATAATATATTCGACTCTCATACGATTTTCTCAACGGGTAACATATTTTACCAAACGTTTTGTTTATTGGTCAAAGTCAAAGTCAAGTTTCTTTTTGTTATTATTGGTAAGCCAGGTAGCAACAACTATCACAAGTGTCACGAGTTGTTGAGATTACAGATAGAGTTATTAAAGTAATCAAATATAGCGTTATTCATAATGTGTGCATTTTTCTGTCTGACTGTACCTTTTTTGGTTAAATTTCAAAGGAAATGCAAGCCCGCAAGGGGCGATTCGGTACAACAATATAATTATTTATATGTCGATTTTGCACTCAGAGTCAGTACACCAAAATTATTAATAAACGGGGCGAGTGGGACATTTTAATCAAAGGGGCAAGATCCAAGGGGCGAGCGGGGCCTACACCGAATGAACAAATTGGATGGGATTCACAAAAGTTTTGTAAACACCTTTAAGCCAATAAACGATTATTTATTTTCCCTTCACAGATAGGTCATATCTCCTTCAATAAGAATCACTAGTGTCTTAAATGTACGTTACGCATCTGTTCGCCATATTATTTATTGCGAATATCGCTTCCCTCGTCTCCGTAATTTATGTCAAAACAGTCACAAGAAAGACTTATGATAATGCCTATAGGGGCTTCGATAAATAACCATAAGCCTCAAAGAGTCTTGTCGATGAACGACTCAGACCAACTCTATGGTTTAAGGAATATTCTCTTTGACGTAGTTAATTCAGTTTTTATGAGCAGAGTTGAATATTAAAGTTATTTCATGATTGAAGTGTCGGCGCCATAATAAACCATAGAGTTGGTCTAGCCAAGCTATTACCGAGTGTTCGCACGTTTGTGGTGTTAATTTTGAACATTTTGTCACCACAAGTGTTCGTCTAGAATACAATATGAGAGGTAACGTTGACGATGAATGATATAATCTAGGAATAAGCATTTCAGTTTGCTTTAAAAGTCAAACTCAAGGTCTAGACTT
This sequence comes from Lithophane ornitopus, assembly GCA_948473465.1. Classification (NCBI taxonomy): domain Eukaryota; kingdom Metazoa; phylum Arthropoda; class Insecta; order Lepidoptera; family Noctuidae; genus Lithophane; species Lithophane ornitopus. The sequence continues at coordinate 17,108,151 of OX419625.1, forward strand.
GTTTTTAGGGTTCCGTACCTCAACAGGAAAAAACGGAACCCATGTAGGATCATTCGTGTGTCCGTCTGTCTGTCCGTCTGTCACAGCCAATATGCTCCGAATCCAATGGGCCGATTAAGTTAAAATTTGGTTAACATAAATTATGTATTACTGTGACCCAAACACGGACGTGTAACGAAAATAAATGAAGTCTGAATATGGGGGTCACTTTTGGGGGGCAAATTAGGAAATTTTGCTAACTGTACCGTGTGATATGTCAAATGAAGGGCGTGTTGCAAGGATCTCAAATACATTTATTTTTAAAATTTTAAAATAAAGACTTTTAAAGACACGCAGACCGGAGATGACCCCAGAGGTAAGTACACTGATTGTTTAAAAAAATTTATGGGGAGGTGTGTGTATCTGGGGTGGTGTGTATCTTTATGTAAAAAAGCTTTTTCCAATTTATTTATATTTGACGGTAGATCGAAAAAATCCCCCTTCCCCTTATTTTACATTAAAATTACCAATATACTTATAACAAAGCCAAATTCTACTTATCCACTTTTAAAGTGTTAGTTTAATTTTAATAACGATTCCAACGGCATGTTTTGATAATAGCTCCCATATAAAACTTAGAGATGTCGTCATTTTAATCTCTAGTGGTCCCCGGGATGTGGCCACCCAGAAGTGGCGTGACAGATGCGTCATACGCGCATACTGCCAAAAACGCTCCGACGTTCGAGAGGTTAAGAATGCAGGTACCTACACAAGTTAACACATTATTTGCTCAATGCATTTCGTCCTCAGTGTCGCGGCCTCCGTCGCTGACGCGCGTGTGCGCCTGCACGCGCTGTAGCAAACCGCTGCTGCCGCAGGTCGGGCAGCCCATATGTCTGCAGTTCACCGCCGTGCCGCTCAGGACAGGTACGTAGAGAAAAAAAAAATGAAAAAGCGTTTATTCGTGGCGAAATCCTTTTACAAAGCTACAATTTACTTCTGCCAAACTGCAAAGCAGTTTGTTGGCAGATGCAGCTCCCATTATACAATTTTTATATTTTAATTATGTACTTTTCCATGATTGAGTACTAAGCATACATTTATATCTAAAGATTACTTTATAACTAAACACATATATTTATTTGATTTAATCCATTCCAACACCAAAAACCAACACCACCGGCACCCGTTAAACTCCATATCCATACTGGCTGTACCTACCTTATATCTTTTAACTTGTTTTGGTATTAGTTTAAACAATGGTATCCATTTGGAACAGAAAATAAAATATGAGTTGAAACCACGGATATCGAGGGATATGGCTTGCAGGCGTGGCGCATGTCACCTGCATTTGGTCAAACTGACCTTAAATTCGCCTGACGACTGTGCGTACCGTTTAGTTTATGTTTGCATCGAAATGTGTCACTATCATTTCGTATTTTTTACAAATTGCCGCATTGTTCCGTGCTCATTTGCAAAAATAGGACAATTACAACAAACCTTAAGACAAGTGGCATGTCCTACCACCGAAAAGTAAAAAATCACAGCATTCGTTATAATATTTAAGGATTTTCCAAATATTTAATTGTGAAATAATTTTGACATAAGTATCCAAACGATGCATTCGTGGTGTGCAGCGCTGAGATATAGATATCGATAATTGTTAGTTGTTCTTTCGGATTTATTTAAATATTACTAACATTTGCATAAAAATAATACTATTGGAGTTTAGGGTCAGCTCAGACCGCGACGTGAAGCTACGCGACGCTGCGCGCACTTTTTAAGATAGTGATACAAAATATAACTTTATTTACTACACAAAAACATACTCGCGAAGCCGCATGGCGCAGCGAGTAGCCGCGTGACGCAGCGCGACACCGCGAGGTAGAGTAGACACAAGTCGCCACAGCAGCTTCAGCGCAGCCTGAAAGCATTTACTTAGTGATGCCAATTTAGGGTAATTTACCCTTGATTTAGAGTAAAACTCTTGCAGCAGGGTAAGTTTTGGGGTATTCATTTAGCAGCGCGAAACCATTGACCTCTTCAAGCATCTTCGCGTCGCGTCACATCTCGGTGTGAACTGACCCTTACTCCTTAAGATATTTTATGAGGAGTGAAATTTATAGAAGCGTAACACTCTTATCTTATTCGTAAATAACACGGATAAAAAATTTGAAAAAACATAGCACATACATAACATTTTCACACTTCGATCGAGTTAATTCAGCCGTTTATTTTTTAGCGGTGCTTTTTTACGCATTTTATTTCAGTTTTCCGAAAGATCCAGAAATTAAAAAATTAAATGGATAGATGCAACAGGCAGGGAAAATAATTGTTAGGAAAATCTTTTTTGCAGTCTGTTTTCATTCAAATTCAAATTATTTATTTTTGCCAACATGGGTATGTTAGATGACATGTTTTGATAATGTTCTCCATGCTCTGCCGTCACATGGGCAAGCAAAATTTTACACATAAATTACAATCACAATATCATGCTGAATAACAATGACACTAAATAATACAAAATTGTTAAATAGGGAATTCATTCCATTTTTATTTCAATAATTAAATAAATGTAATAGTAAATTGTGAATAAATAAATAAATGTCCTAGAGAGTGGGTTACATAATTATGTCATTTCTAATAAAGAATATCTGATTAATATAATATTATTGGCTATAAGGATTCCCTTTTAGATACTCCTTCACACTGTAATACATTTTATAAGTTAGAAATTCCTGTAGCTTCCGCATATTTATCTGCTACAAGTATAAGTATAAAAGTTACATTATATTATAACCTAATGAGGTGGGTAATTTTAATATAATCAGTACTAATCGCAACATTACATTAAAAACAGAAAAGTCAAATAATGAAAAATACATAGTCAAATCAAAATTTCCATAATCATTATAATAAAATCAGTCATCTTTCATTTAAATAATCATTAATTGAATAATAACATTTTGCAGCTAGGAATTCGTACAAACCTAATTTGAATTGGTCCATTTTGTGTAAGTCTGTGACACTTGCCATACTATGCCCAAAATGTTTTTTACTAAATACTGCTTTTTTATGACGTCTTACGCATATTTAATTTTTGTGTCGTGTGCTTCTTGGATGTGTATATAGATGTAGATTCGCTTTGACAGAGATCGCCACTTCATATACCTATATAAAGACACTGGAATGTTAATAACTGGAGCTGGGATTTGAATGCCATTTCTCTGTCTGGCGGGTTCCCCCAGAATATAAGTCCGTAGCCAAAAGTAGATGCAACATACCCGTGATACGCCGTTAATAATGTTGCCCGATTTGACACTTTTCTTAGGTTATGGAGAGCATACGAATACTGGCTAAGTTTCTTGCATGTATTTTCAACGTGAGTTTTCCAGCTTATATTTTTATTTATCCAAATACCTAAAAATTTTGTGTGCTCTACTTCACAGATAGTTTTATGACCTTAGTGAATATCCGGTTTATTATTGTTTGTTTGTTGTTCAAATGAAAAGTAATTTGTCTTTTCAAGATTTATTTTTAAGTTGTTTTCAGTTAGCCAAGTTATTATATCATTTAAGTTGTCGTTTATTTATTTTTCGAATTTCATATCATCTTTACTTTTGATTAGTATTGTGCTGTCGTCAGCGAATAAAATCATAGGGATTATGTATAGCTTTAGGCATGTCATTAATATATATAATGAATAGTAATGGAGCAAGAACACTGCCCTGCGGCACACCAAATATACATTTCCTATGTGAAGAGATATAAGTTTTTTTAGTTCTTGTATAGGGGCAGATTTTATTGATCGCCAATCGTGAACTAATTACATGAAGGACATGTTTCATTTTCGGCCATAAAGTGTACGCTAATGAAAAAAAATCCACGGATTGAGGAAAAATATTCTTTCCTGAATATTCCCCTGATTTCTTCAGCACAAAAAATAATAGTTGACAGTTGACAGTTCTAGGTTTACAAAAATAGAGCCGGGTTGTAATAGGTTAAACACGATAACTGTTATCACTGTTACTGTTACCAAAAAATAACAGATCCAAATATCTGTTATTAACCAACAGCCTGTTATTTTTCTACGGACGATAAATACCTATTTGAATCTCAATTGAATATCTTCTTTATCGCTTTTAGTTTAAAGTCGATAATCGTACGTACGTACGTAAGTAACAGCCGCGGTAACAGTATGTGTGGGGATTGTCATAATGTATTTAAATAACTGCCGCGGTAACAGTCTTGAGGATGTGTTATTTTATGTAACAGGTATGTTTTATTATTAGGATCAATTGTTATTCTGTTATTTTTTTATATATGTTATTTCGATCTGTTACGATAAATACGCCTCACCCCTATTTTAAAATGTAAACGTTATCTGTCCAACCAACCTGTCATGGCTGGCTGTCTATGGACGTATTTCTCCTGACAAACGTCAAACATTTTCAGTTTATAATTAGTGCTTACAAAATATCAAATATTATGAAAAAAAAATATACCTTTATTGTATTCAGGGGTTCGTTTTCCAGGTTTTATAAAGTGTAGATGTTGTGGCCGGAGTCCCATACAAAAACGAAACGTGTCTTTTGTTCACGATTGGTCAGATATGATTTGATGGGTTCAAGGATATAGCCTCTAATTCCATACCTTTCCAGCTTGTTTATCAGTATATTATGGACATGTCAAAGGCATTTGACTATTCAAATGCCTTTGACATGTCCATAAATAATGCAGCTACAGGAGTTCTATTGTCTACGTTACTTAGAACTTGGTCTATAAAATAATTATTCAATGATTCTGCTATTTGTTCAGGGTTTTTTTTTTAATAATTTTGCTGTCAATTTTTATACTATCAACACCTTGTTTAGGGTAGTATAATAGGGTAGTTATTAAATTATGCTCCATGTAGCTTTACTTTTGTTTTCAGCAGTATTAATAAGATTATTGTTTTGTGCTTTTTGTGTTTATTTGATTATGTGTTTTAATCTTTTAGTATAAGTTTTAAGTTTATTTTTATTGTCTAGGTTTGGTGACTTTCTATATTCCCATAGCATGTCTCTTTTACGTTTCGAACATTTTTTCAGGCACAACAGTTATCCAGTTTGGTTTTTTAATTACCGACATTTTTATTTTGTTAATTTGGAATAATAGGTTATAGAATAATTTAAATAGGTCGTGGAACTCATTAAATGCTTTATTTGGATCTGAGCATTTATAGACATCATGAAATGATAAATTTTGCAGGCATTCCCAAAATTTCTAATATGTTCATTACTATACTGACGTTTGTAGATAAACCAATGAGAGACTGTGCAGGTTTTTTTTGACACGACATTTTAGCAGTTGTGCTGTATGATCTGATAATGCCAATTCTGTGACCTCGCAGCTACTTCCTCTAATGTTATGAATGATGTTGTCAATGCAGGTCCCGCTACACAGACGTGTAGGAGATCGCGTCCCCAAAATGAAGTTATAGCTACGCAGTATATTTTGGAAAGTGATTGACATTTCACTATTTGTGCAGATATCTATATTAAAATCTCCACATAGTATAATCCTACTATTACGTTTTAAGCATATTTCGTTTAACATCAATTCTAAATTATTAGAAAACATTGATATTTTATCTTTACTAAGATTTGGCGGTCTATAGATACAAATAATGATGATGGGATGGGAAGTCAATTTTATGGCACAGCATTCGATTTGATTAGTTATGGCCCATTTATTTACATGAATGGTTACAAATTGAAGTGTGTTTTTTTACGAGAATGCACGAGCCCCCGTTTATATTTTGCCTAGCGTAGCATGCTGCTAGTGACTAGTAAGAAATATGTAGGTATTCCTGGTCATCTTTTATCATGTTATGTTCGGTTATGCATAAGATATCTATTTATTTACCTACATCTGCGAGTTCATTCAGATGTGTACTTAATAGATCCGACTTATTTATTAGGCCATTGACATTTCGGTGCATTAGAAATATATGATTATACACGAAAACGCTGTCTACTAACTTGACTTGTACGGATTGCGAGTTTGGTAATTGTGTGTCTGTAGTTATTTCAATTGTTCCCGCCCGGGGACACTCTGCCTCAAAACTGACATTATTTGGGCTATATATTATCTTAATAAGATCTTGTAAGTCTGATACTACAGCTTTCATGCGTAAACTTCTATTCTGCTATTGTACAGAGTATTGCCATAATTTAGTTGTTTTATTATTACAATATTTAAATTTAAATTTATATGTCGGTAAACAAATAATAATATTAGTGTGAGTTAACGTTATTAATTTTTCGCGAATGCACATGGTTAGTTCTAAATAGTTTAAAATTTTCCGGAAGTCTTCTTCGCCAATGTAAATAATACAAAAGTCATTACTTGTAAAGTTATGAATTTTTACATCAATTGTCTCTAACACTTGTTTCAGTCCGCATTTAGGTTTCCGATAGTGCCAAATGTCGTAGTTTCGTAGGTTAGTTGGGTCATTATCAGGACACTCATTATTTGGTTGACTTCGGTGGCAATTTTTTTTTTTAAATTTAGTCTTTACTAACATGAAATATCAAATCTAGAGTTAATTTGAAACATATTAGTAGTAGAGGGAATCGTATAGACCAAATAGATATGAAAGTATTTAATGTTTTAATAATGGTCTCCACCAAAATCAATATTCTTATCACCGAAATCAAATATAACAAATAATTTATATTTCAAAGACAATTTTTATAAATAATATAAACTGCCTAAGTACTACTATGAAAATATGGTCTGTAAGAAATTGCAGGTTAATTTTACAATAAAACATTTTATTTTATCAAGATTTATGTCCCGTTTATTACGATAAAGGAAAATTTACAAAAATCAACTTTGGTAGGCAGCGTTAAATTGTTACATTATGTAAGTAATTGTAATAACTTAAGTAACTTAACTTGTAGTAACTTCTTTACTTGTCGGACTTGTAGACTACCTACTATTTTTAATTACTTAATTAAAAATAGTAGGTAGTCTTAAACTAACAATATAGGAACTTAAAAAAATCTCCACATTATTTGTACCCGACTGCCCCAGAAGGAGGGTAATGTTTCGAGCGTCCCCGTAGAGCGAAAAGTCACTAAGTCGAAAAATGGCCAAAATGACTTATCAATGTCACTAAAATGAACATTTTATTCTCTAAATATCTGTCTAACCGTCATTTTTGTAGCTGCCCCCGCTTTTGTTTTACGAAATGTGAAAAGTAATTAAGGCTACCCTGTGTATTATACATTTATCGAAAATTTACATCACCCGAAATTAAAACGACTTAATTACTTTTTCACTTGAATTATCCATGCATACATACGCCTTTAGGTAGTTTATAAATCTTAAAATGATTTAGTGAGTTTTTGAAGTCAGTAGTTTACTAAAACACACAAAAGCGAAAGTTCACTAACTCGAAAGAATGACTACTCACTCTTTATTTTTAAAGGATTTGTATGATACTACAAAAGCGAAAAATCATCAACCCAATTTAATGTTTTATTTTATTTTAAAAGTGGAACATGAGATATATTGCGAATAATAATTAAAGTCTTTTAATTATTATTTATACAACTTCGACGTACATGGTTACAATTAAGGTAAATTTCGCCTGCGAGCTAGTGAGTTTGTCGCGGCTATAGTGACGAGCGCGGCGCGTGGTGACTTATTCGCGGAGTCGAAGTCGAATCACGACATTTTTGGTTCAGCTAATTTAAAGATCGGATGTGCAGCTAAAAAAAATTAGAGAGTGGTCACACTCATGTGGAAGTGGACTCCATGCATCATCATTATTTCAGCCGGAAGACGTCCACTGCTGTACATAGGCCACCCCATAGCACCGCCACTTCGACCGGTTCTGTGCTTTTTTTTTTTTCCTGCGGCCTCTTCTAGATCATTGATGGTCCACCGGGGGCCTTCTAACGTCTTCCGGTACGCGGTTGCCACTGCAGTACCTTTTGGCCCCATCGGCCATCTGTTCTGTGGGCAGTATACCCTTCCCAACGCCATTTAAGTTTGGTAATACTTCGGGCTATGTCGGTTACCTTGGTTCTCCTATGGATCTTCTCCTATCGATCGGAAATGAAGAGATCCATATAAAGAAACTCTCAGCATAACCCGCTCCATTGCCCGTGACTTTCAGCCTTCTAATGAGGCCCATTGTGAGCGATCAGTCATCGTTTCAGTGCCATAGGTCATCACTGGCACACACACTGGTCCAAAACTTTATCTTGAGACACTGTGGTATTATGAGACTTCTTTCTCGAAGTTGGACCTACCTAACTGGACAGTTTGTCCTAAGTAAACATAATCGTCGACAACTTCGAGTGTAGAGTCTCCGATCTGGGTGTGACGTGGGCTTTCGACATGACCTTCGTTTTGTCCATGTTCATTTTAAGACCCACTTTTTCGGAATCTCTACTGAGGTCATCGAGAATTGTACTGAGACTATGGAGGACCCATAGTCTCAGCCATGACTACTATATCGTCGGCAAACCAAAGGTGAGTACTCGCCATTGATGATAATGCCTTTCTTCCCTTTAACTTCTCCCGCTCTGGACGAAGCGGGAGGACGTGTCAGGCTCTTACTGACTAAAACCCACCCGTGTTCCTTCAGTTGCCTGTGTTTTGCCGGTGGCCATGGTAACTCATCAACGGCATCGGCCCTAGCGGATCCCGTCAGTTGTGCTGACATTTTTTTGAGGCGCGGGTGGAACACAACGCGCTCTCGACCTGGGCCTGGTCCTTATAGGATGGCGAGCTACCCATTGCTCACCGACCGCAAGCCCGCGCCTACGATGGCCGGGAATCGGCCTGGGATTCCCGACGCTCAGGGCGTCTTCTGTGGCCACTAGTGTTCGAGGTCTGATCCTGGAGTCGGACTGACATAATAGCGGTTTCATACAAACACTTCAGCACCTCGATGTACTGATAGTCAATCTGGCACTGTTGAAGAGACTGTAGGAAGTAAACTCTGCATAGTGCAATAGAGAAACAGCAAAGACATACGCCTGTTTTGCACGACTTACCTGGATGACATTCATGGAACGTGCTCGCTCTAAAAGAAATAGAGATTCAGCACCTCCTTATATGGAATTAAAATACACGGAAATGAAAATGACCAAAACGAAGGTCATGTCGAATGCCCACGTCACACCCACCAACATGAAGATCGGAGACTGCACTCGAAATTGTAGACGATTACGTTTACCGAGGACAAACTGTTCCATTTAGGTAGGTCCAACTTCGAGAAACACAGTGTCTCAAGGCAAAAGTTTTTGACCATTGTGTGTGCCATGAAGACCTACTGTGTGTGTATACTGAAACGTAAACGCTAGCAATGGGCCTCATTAAAAGGCTGAAAGTCACCCAAATGGCAATGGACAGGGCTATGCTCGGAGTTTCCCTGCGTGATCGAATCAGAAATGAAGAGATCCGTAGGAGATCCAAGGTAACCGACATAGCCCGAAGTATTGCCAAACTTAAGTGGCAGTGGGCAGCAGGGCACATTGCTCGCAGAACAGATGGCCGATGGGGCCAAAAGTTTCTGCTGTGGTGACCGCGTACCGGAGAGAAAAAGTGCCCGGGTCTCGTTAAGTTTAGACATGAACACTATGATCCCTACCTAAAATTTAACATTTTAGAATGTCCGACCAAAACTACACTTAATTACTAGAAAGAGGAGTAAACAAGACGAACAAATGGATGGACAAGGGACAGAAGAACTGATGCAAAAATTGCAAAATTATAAAATACCACTAGCTTACTCCTCGCCACTGCCCATTTCAGAGGCAAAAAGAAGGACCTCAATAATTTAAGAGCAAAGGGGATAATTCCACAAGAGCTCCACTTGTGGTACCAACCAGTCTTTCCCAACAAGTAAAGCCGTATTAAACAGAATTTTGGAGCCAGACATCACATAGGAGGGAAAAGAAGTAATGGACTGAATTTTAATTGAAATAACAATGTTCTATACGTTCTTTTATTTTTCAGCTTGTGTGCGTGAGGATGTTGCACTTTTTTTTTGTTTTTGTTTAATACTGATAGTATTTTGTTGATTTTTGTTGATTGTTTCGAATAATTCCTTCAATAAAACTTGATTGAATTAGTTTAATTACTTATTCATGTCATATTTAAAACAAAACTTACCACACAAGCTTCGAATATTCAGTTAAGTAGTATTTAACATACACATTTCGTACATCTAACAGTTAGTTCCACTTTACTTAAGTCTAGTTATTTTTCTTCAAAATAATTTAGAACTGAGAGAAAAATCACTAACTACGTTCGACAATTAACTAATTCACAACTAAGTCAGAGATTGTACAGAGAACAATTAATTTGTTTGGTGTTTTGAACTTTTCTCAATAATAAGAGGCTTTTCATGTGTTTTAACTCTTATAATATAAAATTTATTTTATTTGCTTCAAATTAAAGCTAAAAACATAAAATTATGTAAAGGTAAGCCAAAGTTATTACGATTTTTATTTTCAAAAACTGTAACTCTCATTATCTCAAACATGATTTTTTGACTTAATGACTTTTCGCTCTAAGGGGACGGTATGTATGTATGTCTATTTCTCAATACTCAATACTCAATATCTTTATTGCTTTACCATAATGTGTACTTAGGTGGTAACTATATATTTAGATCATTATGGACCCTGTAGGGCACAGCAAAAGGGTAGGAGAGAGGAAGCCCTGTTTAAGGAGATCATGCAAGTTTTAACTTACATTTATTCAAAGTCAGGAGATCGCAAATAGGATCTATCATTTCGTTTATCTATTGTTTATGTATTGTTTTATCTGTAAAAGTGTACTTAAATATTTTAGATTATTTCGATATGTATGTACATATCTATTATAATTCTGTTTATTAATTTATATAAATTGTTTATCTTCGAATAATTATTATTGCTATATTGTTTAATTTATTATAATTGCTAATTTATTTAATTATTATTTTATTACATATTTATATATTAAAAAATTCCGTATCATTAATATATAATTATTATTATTTTTTCATATTTTGTGTATCATTTAAATATTCATCTAAGGAGTAATAGCATTTGTTTATCAGTAATTTTTTAAGTTTATTATTAAATATATTCAACTTTTCTTCTTTTTTTAATATGTCAGGTAGTTTGTTATATATTTTTATAGACGTAGGGACTTGTAGAATGCATTTTTAATTTGGATGTTGGTATGTTTAGTCTAGATCGGTGCCTAAGTGTATACTGTGATTGGATGTCTTCGTGTTTTGTGTAGAAATCTTGATGCTTACGGACAAATTTACATATTTCTAGAATGTAGATACAGGGGAGGGTTAGAATATTATATTTTAGAAAATAGGGTTTGCAGCTGTCAGTTTGATCAATGCTTACCAAGATTCTAAGTAATTTCTTTTGTAGGGTAAATAGTGTCGGTGCATCTGTACTATTTCCCCAGAGAGTTATGCCATAGCTAAGCCATGCATTGGCATACGCATAATAGGTGGTGAGGGCCGTTTGTAGACTGGTTGTCTTTTTAATTTCGCGGAGAGCGTACGAAAATTTTGAAATTTTTGAACGGGTTTTTTGTATTTGTGTTTTCCAGTTAATATGTTTATCTAATGTAAGTCCAAGTAGTGTAAATTCATCAACAGTTTCCAATTTTGAGCCGTTGAAGTTAAAATTTAAGTGAAGAGGAGCTTTTTAAAATGGGTGGAAAGTCATTAATTTAGTTTTAGTATAATTAATTTCTAAATTATGTGAGGTCATCCAGTTACATGTTTTTGTGAGTGTGGAACTGAGTTTTTCTTCTATGTTTGTGTTGTTTTTACATGAGACTAATAAAGATATGTCATCCGCGAATAAAACACATGGTCCGTCTATAGTTTTCGGTAAGTCGTTAATGTAAACGAGGAATAATAGGCAACCTATAACACTTCCTTGGGGGATGGAAGCGTTAGTTATTTTGCTTTTAGATCGGATTTTTTCTATTTCTCTACTATTGTGGTTAAAGTATTCAATTTCAACTATTTGTTCTCTATTTTTTAAATATGACGTAAGTCATTCATGGGCTTTCCCGCGGATTCCTATTCCATACAGTTTATTAAGCAGTATTTTAAATTGTACCTTATCGTATGCTTTGGTCATGTCCAGTAATATCCCTACGGCGTATTCCTTGTTATTTATAATATTAAGAGCTTCCTGAATATATTTATAGATAGCTAATGTGGTGGAACGATTTTTTCGGAAACCGTTTTGACAATCGCTCAAAATGTTAAATTTTTCGCAAAAGGTATAGATTCGATCACACATAGCTTTTTCGAAAATCTTGGAGGCTGAGGGCAAGAGAGCTATTGGGCGGTAATTATAAGGATCATTTTTATAGTTCTTTTTATGGATTGGTTAAATTAATGACTTCTTTAGCAATTCGGGGAAAGTGCCTTTTGTAAAAGACTGATTTAGTAAAAGATAAAATGGTAAGGTGAGTTCATTCGCGCATTCTTTCAATAACGTAGGTGGAATTTCGTCTAAACCGAAACTTTGTTTATTTTTTAGGTTTTTGATTAATTTGTTTACTTCCCAAGCTTCTACTGGGCTAAGGAACATGGTGTTCTCCGTGGTATTTTGTGTTGGTATGCCACCCAGTGCACTGCCAGATGGATTGTTGCTGTTTTCTCCAATAGATGCAAAGAAGTCATTAAAAATATTTGCAATTAGTTTGGGTTCGGATATAAAAGTATTATTGTGTTGTAATTGTATGCTGCATTTTTCCTTTTTTGGTTTTTTATTTGTTCTCTCATTTATAATGCTCCACATCGCTTTTACTTTGTTGTCTGATTTCTTTATTTTGTTTATAAATTGTAATTTTTTTGCAGCGGTAACTAAACTTTTTAATATTTTTTCATATTTTTTGTAATGTTGTGTAATTATTTGGTTTTTGGTTTTTATGGAAAATAATTTTAACAATCTTTTGTTTTTGCAGGAAATTCTAATGCCTGTAGTTAGCCAGTATTTTTTATAATTAGTTTTAAGTTTCATTTTACGTTTAGGAATACATTGATTTAAAGTTTTTTATAAAGACGGTGTTGAAAGAATTATAATTTTCATTTATATTATTGTTTGTTTGTATAATTTCGTGCCAGTTTTGTGTACTTAATACAGATTTAAACTTTTTTATGTTCGCTATGTTAAATAATCTTTTATTTGTGTACCAGGTAATGTTTTTCGCTGGTTGAGGTATGCTTAGATTTATAATTGTTCCACTGTGGTCCGAAAGTCCGAAATTTTCGACGGTTGTAAACATATTTTTGTCGCTGAAATTAGTAAATATTAGATCAAGACATGTCGAGGAAGTTTCTGTAATACGCGTAGGTCTTTTTATTTGTTGAGTGAATTTGTATTCTAGCATGAGATCCAGAAACTGGTGAGGTTTTAAGTTTTTGCCTAAAATATTAATGTTAAAATCTCCACCTATAATAATTTTAAATTTATTATACTTTGTATTTAAATAGTTTAGAATTTGTTTTAATGTATCAATAAATATATCTTCCTCTCTTCTATTCCAGTACATAGTAATTAATAAAAGGTTTTGTGTAGGTAACTCAGTAGCGCACACTTCCAGTACATATTCTATAGACATGTTTGAGATATCATTTTTCTCTGTATACACAATTTGTTCTTGTAAGAGAATGCATACGCCGCCTCCTCCTCGAGTTTTCCGGCAGTACGACGATGCAATATTATAGCCACTAATTTGTATAAGGGAAATTTTGTCTTCGGATAGCCAGGACTCAGATATGCATATAGCTTGATAGATAGGGTTTTCTGTTAAAATGCTTCTATAATGTGCTGCTTGTTGTATAGGCTTTGCATGTTTTGGAAGAGAATTTTACAAGGTAGGTCTATGCTTTCGATAGGAGTGATTCTTAATGTGTTCGTTGGTAGTAGGTAGGTCGCATATTCTTTCTTTCGCACGCTTTGTAGCCTAAACGGCTTGATGGATTTTAGCATACGAGGTGTCGGTCGTTAGGTTCGTCTTAATTGTAAGAGTGACATAGGCTATATTTTTTTGATATATTTCATCTGCAAATACAAAAAAAAGGGAGGGGAAGGTGTTTAAAAAAAAATGATAACAATATTGGTATCAAATAAAAATATATTAATAAAACTGAAAAGCTTGAAATAAAACAAATTATTTAAAAAACAAAAACCCGACTGCAAAAAATTATAACCGAAAAGAGAAAAACAAGCATTGAACTTTGTTTTTAACCGACTTCTTCAAAAAGGAGGAGGATCTCAATTCGTCTGTATTTTTTTTTTTGTGTATATGTTACGCGATTACTCCGCCAATTATGAATCGATTTTGATGATTCTTTTTTGTTTGGTAGGTCATGCTTCAGAGGTGGTCCCATATAAATTTTATTAACTTTGCTTGCGTAGTTTTTGAGTTAGCTTCAATAATTGTATATGTATGTAGACGATATTATTATATTGTTTGACTCCTTCACTGTTATTTACATACCAGGAAGTGGTATTCGAATTTGTGTGGAGTAGGTAGTGCCACAACTAAAAAGTGAAAAATAAAAACTTTTTCACAAAACTTTTTTTTCGGTGGCAAAACACGAAAATTGAAAAGCAAAGACACCGACTTCCGAAATTAAAGTTATTTTTCACGTTTTTTTGGAAGTCAGTTGTTTTTTTTTTTGTAAAAAGTTTTTTATTTGTAAGGTATTGCAGTGTAACTTGAGCCTAAAGTGCAGTAATAGACATTTGGTCGGTTTTGAGTTAAATAAATATTCTGAATCGTCATTTAATTAGCTATCAGTCGAATTAACACTTTTTTTTCTAGCGCTACTAAAGATTTTTTTTTTTTTTTTTTCGGATGATGTAACAGCGAAAATATCACAGATTTGTTAAAATATTCAATGTTTACTAGCTAAACCGCAGTCAAATTAATACTGCACAAGATTTTTCTCTGTTTCCTAACTAAACTGCAGTATTTTATCACATTTTGTGGCATTTAATATAGTAGTTTGTTCTAGAACATTAAAGAAAAAACTTATTAAAGTGCAGTATTATTCGACGCCATACAAATTGATTATACTGCAAAGTTAAGAAAAAAAATATTTTATATATATTCCTAATTAAAATGCAGTATTAACATTACTTATTGTACATTAACTTGTGGGAGATTTTGTAATCTCTTATGAAAATCTGCCTGTTTCCAAAAACGGTACAAACGAAATACTTGAATTTGATGTAGACGAGTAAAATTATATTACTTCACTATAAACAATGAAGACAGTTTTTTTTTATTTTAGCATTGCAAATTCTTTTTCGATCGCTTCAGTAATACCCGTTTTCACGAAAAGTGCGACCCGGCTACCGTCCTCAATTAATAAGATAGAGAAATGAAAATGGTATCAAAAGATGCGTTACTGAAAGGGTTGTAATACCGCAAATTCTTTTTTTACTTATTGTTTTTTAATTTAAAAAAAGACGCCGAGTTTTGACATCTTCTTTTGGGACTATTTTCAACGAATCTTAAACTTCTCAAAAATGATAAAAGTTAATTATAGAAAAAAGAAATTTACCCTGGCGAATTTAAAGGGCTACAAAATGATACCATTCTGATTTCGATAGGGTTATAATTAAGGGTTTTCGCCCCTTTCTGAGACACCTTTTTGAACTGCTCCGATTTTTAAGTGAAATAAAGTCATTTTCAATGCAACGGAAGGTCATGCGACCATAAGTTCTGTGGCTTTTTTATCCTATTAATTTTAGTGATATTAATTCGTTTGTTTTGTTTTTTTTTAATGTAGGTAAAACTCTATTGACTATACTCTATTTAGGAGTTGTTCTTCATCTTTTCTGACTATTATTTTTGTAAGACAATAATACTCATTCAGTACCTAATTAACTAGTTACCTTATGTTCAGAAGACAGATTTTATTTTTTGATTTTTGCGTGCGTAATACATGTGATTAACGTTATATGGTGCATTTACTTGTTAAGATTATCAAAATCTCGTAAAATCTGATAATAATGCTACCCATATATATATTTTTTACGATTAGTTTGTTTTAAGGTAGAATGTTTTGATATACCTAGTTAAAGTTTTGTTTAAAAAAATACATTTTTTATTAGAATTAAAGGTAATTTTATTGTACTATAAGTGTGGGACTTCGTAATTTGTTCTAAAAACAGATTAAATAGCAGTATTTTCACAATATTACTGCACTTTATTTAGTAACAATCATTAATATCAATCTTTTTTTTTCTAAAATGTAGTAAAAACAGGATTTACTGCATTTAAAAGAGTTTTTTAAAAGATTTTGCAAAAAAACTGTGTGTAGTAATAGGGGCAAAAAATAAAAATGGCCATAATTATACTTTTTATTAAAAAAAAACTAACGAAATGAAATTGAAATGAAATGAAATTAAATTAAATGAAATGAAATTGTTTATTCTGTAAATAGGATATTGGAATCACTTTTACACGTCATATTAAAAAATATTAAAAATAAGCTAGATGAGGTCGGCGTTTCCTATCTGACTACTCTGAGAAGAAAGGCCGAAACAAACTCAGAGGTCACAGTCTCTTTTAAAGTCCAGACATAATCTTGGTCAAGCCATATGAGGACCATGTAAATTCGAGTCTGAAATGGTCTTTTGAGGAAAGAACCACACAGATTTGAGTGGACCTGTCCAGTCAGTGCAAGCATTTGTCAGTAATAGTGGAGCTCAACTCAGAACTTAAGGAGCTCAGCGACTCGACGAACAATACCAAAGAAAGGACATTTGGGTAGGCCGCATAAAATTCTTAAATTGCCAGACCAATGATAAAATTAACAGAGAACGAAAAAAAAAAATGATTTAAAAAATTCACATAGTCCTCACATTCACAATAATAAAATACTTTACAAAGTAATCATGTCATTTTGTATAGAATATTCAATAATGTCAATTTGTAAATAAAACTAGTTGATATACTTTGATGATTTTCCATATTATTCAAAATGTTACAATGCTTAGCAGAGCGAGCAGCTCAATCCCATGCTTTTTTGTCTTCTAAATAATCTGAAATACGTGAATAATCTGAATAACGTGACAATGTTTATTATTTTAGTTTTTTATGTAACCTTTCACCTTGCATTCAAGGTTTTATCGAAAAGTCTCTTTTAGATATATTTTTATGGATTCTAAACTATAACCGCGTTTTTCTCGAATTCGTGTTTTCGCTGTTACTGCACTTTAGGTTCGGGAGGGCAGAATAGGTACCTTACAATAAACAAAGTTCAATGCTTGTTTTTCTCTTTTCGGTTATAAGTTTTTGTAGTCGGGTTTTTTGTTTTTTAAATAATTTGTTTTTGTAGGCAACTCACTCGCTTGATTAAATAAATGTTAGTTATAAGATTTGAATTTCGAATTACGCGCGAAACGAAATGGTAGCTTCGCGCCAAAGAAGCATACTTTCGACGAAGCTTGCCTTGTACGCATGCGCGGGGCCGCCTTTTAGTTCGCGCGCTCGCTGGCCGATGCGAGGGAAAGCCACGCGCCGCCGCGAAAGTCGATTTAGTGCCCTTGAAACATCGTTGCGCGCGGATGCGTATCGCGTCGCCTGACCGTTCCCGCCAAATCGGTTTAGTTTTTATAATAACGCTAGTTTTCTATTGTTTTGTGAACTGTATAAGTGTGAACTTCAACCAATATACTCTATACCGTAACTTTGTGTTTTGTTTTGGTGAAAACCCGCCCTATCAAGAACAGTTTTAATTGTTTTTATAGCGTCTGATTCACGTTGTTGTTTCATATAAATAAATAAATAAATTCTTTATTTCGGACAACATAAGATCCACTGTGTTAGTAAATTTCTTATAATTAATGTTAGTAAATGTATGAATTATCTATATATAATGAATTAAACATTATTTGAGTTCGCTTCATGTGGACGACGCACAAGCTAAACTACTTCACTCGTTCATCACCCCCACAAAACGTCTCAGAATAGGAGAGTAGATGTTCTCCGCCACTGTCCCGCAACCTTGTTATTAAGGACGAAATTTTCTTTCGAATGATCGCGTAAAAGTCGTCAGTTCGATTCAGCGCAAACATCTCAGATGCGCTACAAAAACGGGGTAGTCCCAACAGCATTCTGAAAATATTATTATGTTGGATGCGCAGTACCTCCAGCGATCTTTTGGTAAAGCCGACCCACAGACTCTCCGTGTACATACCCTAGCAATAAGCTTTAAAAAGGGTTATTTTAACCTGATTAGTACAACGGTAAAACCTGCGCGCCAACATATTGCCTCTGACCACCAGTGCCCTGCGCTCCCTCTCTATATCCACATTGTCTTTAAGGTCGTCGGTAAGTATGTGCCCCAAATACTTAAAATTATTTACTCGCCTTATGCTCAAGCCATTCAGAGTGAAACTTGGCACATAGTCGGGGGCCCTGCCAGCGGCCTTAAAAACCATGTACTCAGTTTTTTTAACATTATAAACTAGTCCGTGTGTAGCTACATAGTTCTCGCATACTCTCAACATCTCCCTAATCGATCCCGCAGTCGGGCCCAGCAGCACCATGTCATCCGCGTAGCTGATATTATTAATGGTAACACCACCCACGCGGCATCCAACACGCATGC
This sequence comes from Lithophane ornitopus, assembly GCA_948473465.1. Lineage (NCBI taxonomy): Eukaryota > Metazoa > Arthropoda > Insecta > Lepidoptera > Noctuidae > Lithophane > Lithophane ornitopus. Next base: position 17,126,800 of record OX419625.1, read on the forward strand.
TACCGAGCTCGGCCAGAAGATCATTCACATATAGGTTGAAGAGTCTAGGAGACGTCAGACCCCCCTGTCTCACACCGCACTCCAACCTATATGGATCAGAGAGTGTGGTTGACCATTTAACAATATTTGTTTGGTTCGCATACCAATACTGCAGAATTCTGAGAACTCCAGCCGGTACACTCCTGTCCTCCAGCTTTCTCCAGAGCACATCATACGACACGAGGTCGAAGGCTCTGGAGAGATCCAGGAAACAGGCATACACCGTGGTTCTGCGGTCAGTATAGTATTGGACAGTATTCTTGAGACTTAAAATAGCACTCTCTGTCGATAATTTGGACTGAAAACCAAACTGTGCATCGTGCATATGCAAGTATTCTTTTAAGCATGAATCAAGAATACTGTCCAATATTTTGGCAATTGTCTTTGCGAGAGAGATAGGACGATAATTGCCTTTATCAGAGATGTCACTCGTTCGGTTTTTAACTATAGGCACTACTATTGTCTTCATAAGATCAGCTGGCAGGTAGGCATGATATAGTCATCATTATTAGTTTTACTTGTAAGTTCATATTTTCTTAATGCAGCACTTTGGTATTTTAATCTAGGTATATATCTGTTTTCGTTGGCGTTCGTTGACAGTCTTCAATTCATCTATCTTCTTTTTCTGTAATTGATACATTTTGTTCATGCGGTACTTAAGTCTACGTACCTACTGAAACAAGATGATGGAAAAGATAAATAAACGATCTTTAAATGTAAATAAATAACTATTGATTGATTTCAGTGATTTTAAAATTGATTTCGGTGCACTTATTTCCACCGAAAACACCGAAATGAATGCCACTGAAATCAAAATAATTAGCAAAATCCTAGATATTTTCAAAAGTAACCCGAATTTTGAATATTAATCTCTTTTGTGGAAATCAAATACTTATAAGACATACTTTTCTTATAATTTAAAAATATGAATTCACATAGTTGTGGATAAAATGGATTCACCGAAATAAATTTTAGGGGTATAACAAGCCACCGAAAACGATTACGTACCTTAATAAAAGAGTGGCACGGAGACGCACAGACGTGTTATCCTTACCACCGATGCGGCGCGACTCACAGTTTGTATTACTCGAACAACTATTCTGGCACTCACTAGAATACAGGGGGTCTAAACCGGCCACATTAGCAATTCCTCTAAAAGCAGTTCATTTCCTGAATCCCAGCTGTCATTAGCAATTCCTCTAATTTGACATAAAAGCAATTCATAATTTGTGGACTATTTTACAAATCTTCATAGAAAACTGTCAAATAGACTAATTATTTCGTAATATGAATTACACGCAGATCATCTTATGAATTGTCAGTTTGTGACATTTTACGATGATTCATAATATTTTCATATTATGATTCTGCTAAAGTGACCGTTTTAAGCCCCCTGGATATATGAACGGATCGGTGCGCGCCACTGATATCAATTCGAAACGTAGGACGTGAAGACAACCAGTTCTAACTTGTCTACTAAGGCCTATTATGGCTTAGAAATATTATAAATTGAGTTAATAACTATCTAGTTGTTTGTGAACACGCAAAATAGCACCATGTATTGAAGTAAAAAAGATAAAAAATAATTTCCGCCGCAAGACGGGGCCGGACGCGGCACCGAAGTATTTATTTATTATTTAGATATTTTCGAGGTTTTTATTTTTTTAAACCAATTATATTTAATTTATTTAAAAAACAACATAGGCTCCTCCTAATTTTTGATCGTACCTGTTATAGAAAAAAATATCAAGTTGTTAGTTATCCATTTCGTACTGAATTTCGCCCCGGACACGCGTATTTGAGCCGTTTGAGAATGACCCAGTTTCTTCTGCAACGGTGTACAAGTTATTTGATGTTTCACTGCTTAATAGACATATTTTTGGTATAGCTATAGTAGCAGCAGTAGTCTGCTTGCTGTAGGTTGTGCATGGTGATGTCACTCGGGCAGTATTACTCTCTTTTTTATGTTGTTGGATTTGATCTGGCATTTTCCTATCACTGCTTGTTTTATTTTGTATGGCATTGGGTGTTAGAGTTGATTTATTGTGTTTTTCAACTGGGTTGTTCGTTGTACTTTGAATAAGTTGTTGTTGTTTTCTGTGGGGAGTAAGCTGCTTTACAATTTTATTTTATTTGGAGTCCGAATTTCGCTAGATAGTTTCCTGGTTGCCTCCTTCATTAGTTGATTTTTAGAATTGATGATTTGAATAGTTTGTTTTAGTTCAGTGTTTTCGGTTGACAATTTATCTATCTCCCCGTGAGCTGACAACAATTCTAGCTTAAGTTCTTCAATTTTTTGTCGCAACTCTTGCACTATGTCATTGTCTTCGTGGTCTGATATTTCTGGTAGGCTAGTAGTATTGCCATCTAGTGTCGAATTATTAGAGTTAAACTCGTCGATAGTCTTTTCTGTCAGTGACCGTGTTCGTGTTCTCCTCAGGGTAATATTTTCGAAGAAATTCATATTTTTTCGATATCACTCTATACAAATATTATAATAGTCTTTTATAAAATATATCAATATTCACTATGTGAGCATTAATTTCCAGTATGAATTAGATAGATATCCGGTTTTCATCGATATTTTTATCGATCAAATATTTATATCAACCCCTCTTCGCGGCATCAGTCCCCGGCACTACAATGGAATAAATCACATATTTTACAGCAGCACAAAGGTTGACTATTACGTAATGCTAAACACTTTTTCGTGATAGCATTCCAAATCACGCCGGTGAAGCCACAGACATAAGCTAGTATGACATAAATTAAACCTATGCATCTCCATTTAGGAGGCTTTGACAAAAGGTATTAAAATAAACTTCCCCATTTTATCTTTAAAGGACATTTTTGTGGTACAGCTACTTTCTAAATCGAGTGGTATGTCATTAAAAATTGTTGGGACTAAGCATTGTCTACATCGTTGCCCATAATAGTTAATATAAGTGGGTACTACAAATCTTCTAATGGATTTATTCCTTTGAGGTCTTATGAGACCACCACCACCTGCTTCCTTTAATCCAAACACTCATTGACGTCGTCCGCAAACCGTGCCAAAGCCGTCGCCGTGCTCCGTCCACGTCGGATACCATATTGTGCATTTGACAAAATATTGTTGCTTTCCAGGAAAACACTAACCTGGTTCATGATGATTTTTTCCACAATTTTATTTATTACAGATAGTATGGCTATTGACCTATAATTTGAGTAATCACTGTGTACACCTTGTTTAAATATAGGTGTTATTAATGCCGTTTTTAACTGATCAGGATATAAACCATTTTCAACATGACCATAAGTTAATGAATAAAGCTATTATCGGGCTCAGCTTTGATTTCAACAATTTTATTTCATTTACTCTAAGTTTATCACCTTCACCTTCAGACTTATCACTACTTAGAATACATATTATGTTATCTACATTCTTTCGGTAAGTTTTTTGAAACCGTAGCGACATGTTACTGCTCGTGATATAGCTATCTATATCTGTCGAAAAATAATATTTCCTTAGTAAATATTTTAGAGATCTTATTACAAATATTATATTAATTGTACTTTCCGTTCTTCCTAGATATTTTAAAATAACAGAATCTCTCTGAGTGAGTGAGTGAGTCAGTGAGTGAGGGCGTTGCGTTGCGTTGCGTTGCATTGCATTGCGTTGCGATGCGTTGCGTTAGGTTGCATTGGGTTGCGTTGGGTTGCGTTGCGTTGCGTTGGGTTGGATTGGGTTGGGTTGAGTTCAGTTGAGTTAATAACCTTTTGCCGCAAAAGTCGCGCGATAACTTTGTTTGTTTTGATTAACTTGAGTAGGTATATCAGCTTTTTTTTTTTTTTATTATCGCGGTAGGTACATTGGTAGTTGAAAGAAAAGTAGATTACGCACCTCGCTAAAGTGAGTGCACTCGTGTTAATTTACCCACATAACCCTCGTGCATTGATAACTCACTTTGTGCTCGATGCAACAATCTAAAAGTTGGAATCCTCTGTTTGAAACAATATTTTATATAGACTATGAATTATTTTTATTTAAGTGTTATTCTTTATCAGTCATAACTAGGAAATGGCTATAAGTAGCTCGCTTATTATAGATAATGTGTCAATCTGCTAAAAGACACATTTCCCTGACTGCACCATATTATTGTCTGCAGTCCGGACACGCACGCTGGTCCTGCGCAACGAGTCCGTGGTGACAGCGCACTGGAGCGCCGTCGTACGTCGCTGGCCACGGAGACACCACAGATCACTAGATACAGGTCAGATACTTACATAAGATCACGTACGCTGCTCCTGCGCAACGTGTCCGTAGTGACAGCGCACTAGAGCGGCGCCGTGCGTCACTGATCGTGGAGAAACCACAGGACACCAGACCCAGGTCAGATGTTTACATAACACCACGTACGCTGCTCCTGCGCAACGTATCCATGGTGACAGCGCACTGGAGCGCCGCTGTGCATCTCTGGCCGCAGATACACCAGAGCATACCAGACACAGGTCCGATACACCCACATTTCGTTTGGCGTAGTCTGCGTAGCGTAGAAAACACAACGATGCGTAGCTTGTGTAAAAGACAGCACAGATTGTAGGTTGCCTACAATGGCAGTGTGGCGGTTCGCGCTCAGACTGAGACCGGAGACCGAGACACATGACAGCTGGTGTACTATGGGTTGAGACCGAGACCAAAAACTAAAGACTGTTCAACAGTATTGTTGAATCAGTCATTAAAGTCAGTTGTATAGTTGAAAGTTATAATACACAATGTAATGTAAAGCCAAGTTATCAAGTTACTACTAGAGGAAGGAGGAGACAGTAATTTTCTATTATTACTAGCTGTTGCCGCGTGAACCGCCAACGCCACCTTCAACGTAGTGTAGGCATAAAGATTTTGTTGAAAGAAAACACTTCTGAACTTTATTATAGTAATTAATAAACCGCTTCACGTTTCAAATGCAAAACCTCCTAAAATTTAAACGTATTTACAAAATTTGTCCCATTCAAAATCAGCCTACTGGGATAAATATTCATAAGATTGTCTGAACATAAAATCCTCATTGTACAGAATGAAAAGCCGACAGCGGGATTTCCTTATTAATACTCTTAATTCAAAAACACATCACAATCTAGGAGTAGCTGTGCTCTTACATTTTAACTTGGAAGTCGGAAATCATGCTGGGGGGTAGAGGGGGGGGCATGGGGCCACAAGGCGTGGCCCACGGGGCCAATTATGCAAATAAATTGACAATTTATGAGTCCCTCTGCAAGCCAGATTCCTGAGAATTATTGCAGCTATTAAACTTTATTAAGGATAAGTCTGTCTGTTGTCAGTTTGTTGGACAGTTTGTCCGACCTCCGCCTCCGAGGAGCGTGAGTTGCGGGGTAGACGATTTAAATCAATACTTAAAATAACTCTCCTTTTTGGCTTCGCCGTAGCCGGGTAATGAGCTCCGTCGAAATGACGCGTGACGGTTACATTACATTCCAACGAGCATGCTTGTACAACTACATTACATTCAAACGAGCATGCTTATACTCATACAACTCGTTGTAAAGGGTTATTTTATTATGTACAAATAGTACATTACTGTCACGGCCAGCAATTAGGGCGTTGATGGACGATCGGGAAAATGTGGGCCGAGGCGAAACCGACGCACACATACGTGAGTCCATCAATACTTCCAGTCCATCCATCCACCCATACCATCAGTAAAGCCTTAAGATGTTCCAAGCTAAACATGTTTCCATACATTAGAACGGCTTATGTCGCAGCCAGCGGTCCGTCTCTATGAATATGTGCATATAAAGTCATCCGCGTGTGGCGGGGGGCAGCGGAGGCGGAGGGGGCCCGAGTGCACCGCGCTGTGAACTAAGTTTAATCTCGGCTCGAGTGGAACCTCGTTAGCGTGTGCAATCGTAGCACTTTATGATTCTCTAACTCTATTTGCTTTGCTTTGTTTCTATTTCACAAAGTAAGTAAGTAGTTCAGAGTATGTAGTTCCACTTCAATACAATAATACATCGTTTTGTAGTGAAATAAACTGCAGTAATTGTTGAAATACATACATATAGGGAAACGGTATAATAGTGATTTGGTGTTGCAATGTTTGCTTTTTGTGTATTAGGTATTGGATATATCTGAGGATATTATAAAGGAGATGTGAAGCATCGTCGAGAGAGCTTATTAGTGTAGAAGAATAAGACCAAATAAATGGCAAAAATATCTACATAGTCTAATGACTATGTATGTATTTTTGCCATTTACTAGTTGCACGATTAATAGATCCATCGAATCGCCATTGCCATCTCCCCAAGAGTATCGCAGCGATAGTCTTGCTGGGCCATCACACTCTCGCCGCGATGATTTATCGTTATGTGAAGATTGATTCATAAAATTTATATGATTAGATGGCCACGTTACTCCACGCCCGACCGCCACGATACTCGCGCCCGTGGAGATACGAGGTGCGCCTAAGAGCGTTTTCACTTACCACACTGACGATTTGCAAGAGTGCCAGTGTCATAACATGTGGTTGTCATAGACCAATGGGCGCGCGACGTGGAGGCGCCGGGTGTAGCGATGGCGTGCGCGCCGGCGGGCGGTGTGCTAGCGGCGCGCGCGCACGTGCCGCTCGCCCTGAAAGTGTACGCCGACTGCTGGGGGCTCTACCGCGACCAGCTGCTCATACAGGTACTACTATGTGTGACGTCACACCCAACTATCTATAGCTGTACAAAAATCCTGGGCGCGTGAACAAAATCGGAACGAACTCTATGTTGTTTTTAGTAACTCTTTTCACAAAAACAATTGTTGCACAAATGTTTACCAACACCGCCAGCCTGTCAACCTCATTGGAGCGCCAAAAGATCCTCGTAGCACTAAATTCTAAAGTTGTAAATATTATGATCCATGCAACTTAAAGAGACTTTCATTTAGTAATGTGTGAATGACAGAAATAAAAAGAAATAATGACAGATTTGCTAGAACTTTATTATGATCGCGTACTGTAGGTACCTGAGACTGCTAACTGTAGTTTGTAAAATAATTTACCACCAAGCGACTTGGGGTTCGTTCATTGTAACAAATCATTCACAACATTCAGTTATTAGCTGACCCTGCAGACGTTGTCCTGTCACAATTTCAATAATTCATACAAAATTCCCATAGAAAATGCACTTTCAGTTTTACAAATTTTCCGGCAACTTTTAAAATTTAAAAAAAAAACTGTTTACGAACATTTTATAATAAAAAAGCCAAATTTGTAATTTGATTTGGCTTTGCATTTGGCAACAATATTTTCTGGCCCAAATCCGAGCAGAAATAAAAATGTTATAGTCGAAAATATTAGATATGAGTATGTACACTGTATTAGGTAAACTTTATCCCGAATGGTAAAATAAATATTATGTTAAGAAATTGTCCTATAAAAATATTGAATTTACACGCCAACATTACAAACCCTGTCCGATCCAAAAGGGCGCCTAAGCACCGCAATAACATTACTCATTTTTAAATAAGAAACTTATTACTATTTAAAATTCACGTTTTAGTATGTAAGTACCTAAATTACCCCAATTTCGTTATAAATTAGCAAACTTTCTACAGAAGTCATTTATGTTATGACTCGTAGACACCCGCTAGTTGACGGCCGCCCGCGCCTCATATAATAACCCGGCAAAATTCCCCATTGAAAAAATTTGCGGCGTTTTTTTCATCTGTTTTCAAAAAACAAAACACATAAATACTTAGACCCTCAGTATGATTCTTCCCTCCGCCCGTCAACTCTTCACATGGTATTTTGAGGACATACATTTTTCCGATTCAATTAGGGGTCAGTTATTATAACAGAACCCTAAAATTATCACAATCCGTAACTCACCGGCAAATTATAATTGGTGGACAAGTGCTACTTCACTCGCGTCATATGTAGGGGCACCTGTACATACGTCTAAAATGATCAAAGTGAAGCTCCGCCGCTGGCTAGGACTATATAGTATAGTCATTGATGAAAAAGTTACACCATATTTCAGGTTATTAGTTTGTCCCCGCCTAGCGCCTGCAATACCTTACAAAAAACAAAGTTCAATGCTTGTTTTTTCTCTTTTCGGTTATAGGTATTTGCAGTCGGGTTTTTTGGTATTTTAAATAATTTGTTTTATTTCAAGCTTTTTAGTTTTATTAATATATATATATTTGGAATTAACTTATTACTAGCTTTTATTTGATACCAATATTGTTAAAATTTATTTTAAAAAAAACCTACTCCTGTTTTTTCTATTTGCAGATGAAATAATTATATAAAAAATAATATAGCCTATGTCACTCCCACAATTAAGACGAACCTAACGACACCTCGTATGTTAAAATCCATCAAGCCGTTTAGGCTACAAAGCGTGCCAAAGTAATAGACATACATACATATAAACATACATACATACTCTCGAAAAACATTACCGTCCTTCTGGGGCAGTCGGGTAATAACAGGCTTTTTTCAGCCTGTAACTATTGGTTTACTTTCAGTTATTATTTGGCTGGGCATAATACAAATTATAATTAATTTGAGTGATCGTTCTGCATTCACAGTGTACAGACGTGCTCGATAGCAATATTGAATAATTACCTACTTTAAAAATAGTGACCTCCTTTATTGCATTACTAACGTAATGCAACTGTAATTTTGCAAAGTGTGTAGTTTTAGCGAATAATGGACGCGAAATAGTGAAATCGTAAAAATACAAAATGGATAACAGCCCCTTTAATCCAAGGGGGCCAATGCACCCCACCGCCTCGCCGTCGAGGATGACGACGCAAAACCCAGCCCTTGAGTCGGAGACGGTTGAAGTTATTTCAACGCCTGAGATTCAGAAATGGATGTTAGCAATCGAACAGAACTTAAATGAAGTTTGCGCTATTGCCGCGGAAAGCAAACTCAACTCGGAGCAGAAAATGAAAATTTCTACCCTATGCCGTAAAGTAGGATCTAGCACCTCACAAATGGCAGTCCTGTACCAGTCTCTCAAACAAAAAGCCATTCAGGCGTATAATTTGGTTGATGACCTTCAAGAAAAAGGCGACCTAATGGAACAGATTTCGGAACTCAAGCAGACAATTAAGGATTCTGGATCTACGAGAAATGGTTCGTTTGCCGATATGGTGAAGAAGGGAGCAAATGATTTCGTTCGACCCAATAATCTAAGCTCTATTGCCATTTATCCCAACGACAAATTAAAAACAAGTGTCCAAACAAAAGAACTCGTGCAAACAATCATACGGCCCGAGCAAATGAAGCTCCACGTTCGAGGTGTCCGGAATACAAAAAATGGAGGCGTAATTATCAGTACCGAGACGAAAGATGACACTGATAAACTGAAGCAAGCAGTTCACCTCTCTCTATCTAGACTTACCACCGCCGAGCCCAACAAGCGCAAACCTAGGATCGTGGTTGTAGGAGTTCCGACTTCCTTGGCTGAAAATGAGGTGTTCAGATGCATTTTCGAACAAAACGTAGCCGACAAGTTACCAGAGATGTCCTTGGAATCCTTCTTGACCTTCATAAAATTAAGCCACAAATCGGGGAAGAGAGATGCTACGACCTGTAACTACGTTGTTGAAGTTTCAGCCGATATACGGAAAGCCCTAATCCCTCAATCAAGGCTTTTTATAAATTGGACGTCCTGTCCTGCCAGGGACTTTACATTGGTAACAAGGTGTTATAAATGCCAACAATATGGCCATGCAGCAAAATCTTGCCGAGAGATCGTGTCTACGTGTGGTCACTGCGGTTACGCAGGCCATTCGTTGTCCGAATGCGCGAAGAAAGCAGACATTCCGAAATGTGCAACTTGCTCACGCTTTAAAAAGCCTAGTGGTCACAAAACAGGAGACCCTGAATGCCCTGCTAGGAAAATAGCAGAATTCAGATATATTAACTCCATCGATTATGAGGGCACCTAGTGCGTCATAACTCAAGGCTTGACTTCCGTAACTCATGTAGCTGACTCAACACTGCGCTGTCCTACTTACCTTGCCATTTGTCGACCGCTTCAAAAATCTAATGTAGCCTTGATTGATTTATGCAATATTTGTTTTAACCCAGTTAAAGATACTGCAGACGCAATCGTAATCGTGCAACTAAGTGCAAACAGCTTAATTATTAGTGTTTAAGTAAATTATAACATAGTAAATTAACTAGCTATCTCACTATTTTTAAAACTTATGTTAAATATTGTTAAGAAATCAGTTGTCCTAATAGTAATCGTAAGAACTAATGCCGCCTGTGATACAGGTTTATCCTAGTACAGGCATCATACTTTGTAATACCTACATTATTTCTAAGCTTTACAATGTATTTTACCAATTTTTATTTTTTGAATAAATGTATTATTTTTCATTTATTCCTTTTTCAGTACATAATTTTTACATTTTTAAATATTTTTAAAAAAAACATTAAAAAAAAAACATTAAAAAATATAAAAACTAGTAGGCCATCGGCACCAGGATCAGGGTCCAAGCTGCCGGTGGTCAGGGCTCTAGAGAGAGGAACCTCCTCACTATGCGTGCGGTGTCCAGAAGTACTGCTTTCTGAATCAAACCCTTGACCCAGCCGCGCAATGAGAGCCTCCTGAGATGTTGGTCGAGGCTCTTCGCTATTAAGCCATTGACCGTTACGATTATCGGTACAATGATTGCAGAGTCCACGTCCCACATGTCGACAACCTCGTGTGCTAAGTCAAGATACTTGATTTTTTTATCTTTCTCAGCTTTCACGAGATTCTCGTCATGAGGGACAGCGATATCAACAATCATTGCACGGCGCTCTCGTCGATCTATCACCACAATATCAGGCTTATTGGCTACAATAGTCCTGTCAGTGATGATAGATCGATCCCAGTACAATGTGGCGTGACCATTTTCGAGAACTGGGTCGGGCACATACCTGTAGTATGGTACTTCATACTCCACAAGGTTGTACTGCAAGGCAAGTTGCTGGTGGATAATCCTAGCTACTAGGTTGTGTCTGTGCAAGTACTCGCCGTTAGCAAGACGAGAACAACCAGAAACAATATGTCGGATTGATTCACCGGGACAGTGGCATGCCCGACAGATGTCAACCATACCGTCCTTGACAATATATTTCCGGTAATTATTTGTCATGATAACTTCATCCATAATCGCACAGACAAAACCTTCGGTTTCCCCGAAAAGGTCGCCGAAGCGTAGTCAGGATACAGACGCCAGAAAGTCTACTTCAGGCCCATGGAGAGCCCGGAAAAAGCGTCCGTGTAGCTCTTTGCCTTGCCATACTTCCTTACGGTCGTTAGTATCAAGTACTGTAGGTTTGCGCCAGTTCTCTTTCGCCAAGGAGAGCGGGGTAAGGCCCTTGTTTATTGCAACCACATTTCGGTGCATCCCCACGTCAGTTTGAAGGAAATATTCCCTGAGACTGCAAATCTCGCGGAGGAGGGTCTTGGCATTTAAGAAACCACGACCCCCACACTTCCGCGGGATGTACAGTCTCATCACTGATGACCGTGGGTGATGCATCCGATTTGCCGTCAGCAGTGTACGGACCTTCCTATCCAGGGCGTCAAGTTCCGTCTGAGTCCATTTGAGTATGCCAAAAGAATACATCAAAACCGGCATGACCCAACCGTTGAAGGCTCGCACCTTGTTTCCGCCTGATAAAAGACTATTTAACACTTTATTCAGGCGGCCAAATAAGCGCTCCCTCAACGATTGTTTCATGTCGGCAACATTGATGCCTAATGCTTCCGACATACCCAAATACTTGTAGGTTTCGGTTGAGGAGAGGGATCTAAGGTGTATGGAATCCGAGAGTTGGGTTCCCACGGATTCCATAATCCCCCCTCGCTTTACATGCATGACTGCACATTTGTCCACACCAAATTCCATCCTGATGGCGCTACTGAATTTTTCTGTTACCTTCAGTAGCTCCATCAGTCGCAAATTGTTGGGGGCGAAGAGTTTCAGGTCATCCATGTAAATGAGGTGAGATATCACCTGACCGCCCCTTCTCAACCGATAGCCTAGACCTGAATCCTCCAGCAGTGTGCTTAGAGGATTCAAGGCTAAGCAAAACCAAAGCTGACTCAAACTATCGCCCTGGAATATTCCCCGCTCAATCCTGATCGGTTCATCGATCCACCGTATCTGTCGACATCCTGGATAGAGAAGGGTTGTTCTCCATTGCCCCATACACGACATCAAAAAGGTACGTAGAGTTGCGTCTATTTTGTACAACTCCAGCACCCTAATAAGCCATGTATGTGGCACCGAATCATAGGCCTTCTTATAATCTATCCAACATGTCGACAAATCCTTCCGGGATCTACGCACCTGTTGGCTTATGGCCATGTCTATAAGGAGCAGCTCCTTAGTACCGTGGGACCCATTCTTACATCCATTCTGAGTCACAGACATAATTGAGTTGCTATAAATATGTTGTGCAATTTTTGCTCTAAGAATGGATGTAAGAACTTTATAGACCGTCGGTAAACATGTAATTGGTCTATAGTTTTTAGGTTCCGCAGTACTACCCGATTTGTGGAGCAGGTGGGTAACTCCTGTCGTAAAGAACAGTGGTAGCGACCCAGTCTCTAGAGATGACTGGAATTGCGAGGCTAAGCAGGCGTGTGATCTTTGTAGCCATTTAATCCAGAAATTGTGCAGTCCGTCCGGTCCTGGAGATTTCCAGTTAGGCAACGGACGGACTGCACGGGCCACATCCAGGGGACTGATGGTAATGGCCTGCATGTCCGGTATTGAATCACACGCCCGCTCAACAACACGCATCCAATCACCTTCAGTGTGACTGACGGGCACCGACCAGATGCTTCGCCAAAAAGCACTCATGGTCTCATTATCTGGTAGGCGCACGCCTTGAGTGGGAATGGGGCGCTCCCATGCTCTGTATACCCACCTTTCATCGCTCTGGAACATACGGTTCTGAGTGTACCGGTCCACTCTTCGCCTATACCGACGGATAAGGTTTGCCCATGCATAAACTTTCTGCTTCAGGAAGTCGATGCGCTCTGTGACACAGGAAACATATTCTCGAGGACTGATACTAGTTCCCGAGAACGCCCGCCTCACAAAGCGCATCACCCTTGGGCGTGTATTGCCCTCCCTGAAGCAGATGAGCTTCCCGATGAGTACCCTGGCCTCATTAATACGATGCTCAATCCTGCACTGCCAGGCTGGTGCGGCAGGTTTCGGTCGTACAGCTCTGTCAGTGTTTGGGAATTTGACACGAGCAATACGACATGCCGCAACAGCCGTGCAATACAAGATCGAGTGTGTATCGCAAAGGTCTGCGCTGCCTTCAATAAAATTTGGTAACAGTGCATCCAGAGCACACACCAGCGCTCTGTTTCTTTTATTCATGGGCAAACGTGGTAGCCGCGGTCTAAGGTCAGGTGATGTGAACCGGTACTCACGGATCGCATCCTCCAGTGCGCTCCCTAATTCCACATTGCATAGGTTATCTGCAGATATAGCCCTGGCGTCCTCCTCCTCATCACGTTGGTTTTCCCGCAGTGGAGCTTCGACAGGGGCATGCATGACATTCTGGGATGGAGGAGGGTTGCTAGCAGAGCTACTCTGCATTTCCGAGCGTAGCCGATCAAGTGTAGCGTTATCCAGTCTATGATAACGATATGATTAATTAATTTTGTGATAACGTTATCCGTGCCTATAGAATTTAGGAACTTAGCTACAATAGAATTTAGGAAACAAATTGTTTGTGGCATAAACTTAATTTCGCGGTCGGTAGATCATTTGCTTAACAGAGGCGACAAAACTACTTGGTACAAGCCAGAATTTGTTATAGATTTGTTAAAGTTATTAAAAATCCAGTATAGTTGATGTTATTTAGGAAACCGACTGTATAGAGTACAAACTGGAACCAAGTCTTTGTTCAAGTTGTAACGAAACAATGTTCAGAGATTCTGCAGAGACATTCAGTCAGCACTTAACGGGGGGTTATCGTCGCTGCGCCTGACAAGTTCCATATGTGATTTTTGTAAGGTTTTGGGAAACAACAAAAAACGTGTTATTGAATAAACAGACGGAAACACTGCAAAATTATTAATGCAATATCAAAGACATTTATTTGAGACATATTAGAAATATAAAATTTGCCACAAATATAAGTTATTGAAGGAGCTAGAATTTTTTTTTGCCAAAAACTGCACATAACTGGTTTAGAACCGTCTAAAAAATAACATGTGTGCATTATTGAACATGAAGGATTTGGCAATGTGAGGCTTTTTGTTATTTTAAGGTTTATCATTTTGTGATCCTTAGGTTTTCTTCGATGACAAAATACAATAAAACGATTAGGCACTGCTAGAACTATAAAATAATTAGTCTGTTTATGTTATTTTCCGTGTGGTGCCAGGGTTAAAAAATAGCACTACCGGCAGCTTCTTCCCGCGGGTGTCGTAAAAGGGAAAATGGGCAGCAGCGTTCTCTATGCATTTTTAAATATCCTCAGTTATAGAAACCATTTATGACGATATTTCCAGAGCCATGAATGGTTCTAAAACTCACTTCACCGTTGTTATGTTCACTTCAACGCGAAACTGGGCAAACGAGACCGTGATGAGCTGCGAGTGGGGCAATTTGGAGTTGGACGTGGGAACCACTGGGGAATCGAGAATCACGAGGATTGGGATCGAAGAATCACCTACTGACCAGTTTTATGGAGAAGGAAGGCCTCTTTCAAGAAATCCTTCTTCAGAATACGTGAGCACAGAAAGTGGACCTGGCAGAGTTCTGATCGTGCAACAAAAATGAGATTGACTGCATTATGTTGACGAAGAAACCAGTATTCAATGATGTATCTGTGACCAACACAAAAAAAAAACCGGAAGTGATCACCACATGGTAAGAGGCACATTGAACTTAAATATCAAGCTGGAAAGATCTCGACTGATGAAGTTAACGCTCCGCCCATTACCGATCCAACTCCAAAACCGCGAGAGCTTTCAGCTCGAACTTCAGAATCGTTTCAAGTGCCTCCGTGAACGATTATAATGATGGGTTTGTGGAAACCGTCCATTATTCAGGTCTAAGATCTTCAAGACCCGTCGTGCAAATATAAACAAAAAGCTCTTTGATTCTATTATGCAGCTCATGGAGGAAAGTCGCGAGATGACCCTACAGTCTTCAGATCATGCACTCAAGTACCGGCAGCTCAATAGTCGGATCTCTAAATCCTTAAAAAGCAACCTTCGCCGCTTTAGTGCAGACCGCATTAAGGACGCAATTGAGGAGAATAAAGGGATCAAGGTTGTTGGAAGAGATCTGCCTATTGGGCAGCGCCAGCTTGCAAAACTGAAGACCGATTATGGCAGGATTGTATCCGCCAAACATGAGCTGTTGAGAGAGATCGAGAGGTTCTATGGACAGTTATACACGTCAACAAGTAACCCCATTACGAATCTGGCAAACGATCCAAGAGCCAGATTGACCTGACACTATACCGAAGACATTCCGTACGACAGCTTGTACGAGATTAGGATAGCTCTGAAGCAGCTCAAATACAATAAGACTAATAAGTTGTAAGGGTGATGACGGAATAACGGCCGAACTCCACGGCCGGCAGAAAACCCGTTCTTAACGCCGTCAAGAAGTTTTTTGATTCCGTCAGACTCGAGGGCAAAACGCCACAGACATGGAACAGAGGGTTGGGTGACAAAATCCTTAAGAATTATAGGCCCATCTCCCTTTTGAGCCATGTCTACAAGCTGTTTTCAAGAGTCATCACGGACAAGACTAACGTCAGGTCAAATGCCCATCTAAAACCCACTCTCATGAAGATCGGAGACGCTACAGTAGAAGTTATGGACGAGTATGTTTACCTAGCACAAACTGTCCAGTTAGATAGGTCCAAATTCGAGAAAGAGGTCAATCGTCGAATCCGATTCGGCTAAGCAGCGTTCGGGAAGTTACGCAATATCTATCGTCTCACATACCGTAGTGTCTCAAGACGACTGGCTTTGACCGATGTGTGTTGCCAGTGATGATCTATGGCGATACGTGGTCGCTCGCAATAGGCCTTATTAGAAGGCTAAAAGTCACCCAAAGGGCAATGGAGAGGGCTATGCTTGGAGTTTCCTTACGTGATCGGATCAGAAATAAAGAGATCCGTTGGAGAACCAAGGTAACCCACATAGCCCGGCGAAGAATTGCCAGGCTTAAGCGACAATAGGCCGTGCGCCCCACATTGCTCGATGAATCATCGAACAGATGGCCGTTGGGGCTTAAAGGTTCTGGAGTGGCGAACGCGTACCGGAAGACGTAGCGTTAGAAGGCCACAATGTGGACCGATGATCTTGTGAAGGCTGCAGGAATCCGCTGGATGCGGGAAGCACATCATCGATCGAAGACGCGGTACTTGGGCCCGGCCTATGTCCAGCAGTGAACATCTTTCGGCTGAAATATCGATGATGAATATTATAGTATGATTAGTATGATAAAATTCAACAGATAATTTACAATATTTTTTTAACATGGTCATAAACATGCGATAGGTACACAAATTTTAGTTTAGACCTTTATTTATTTAAATTACCAAGTTATGAATGATAATTTATCTAGAACTTGAAGAGATTATGACTAACAACAACTATGAAATAAATTAAAATTATGATCCACCACTTTTACTGTGTTTTAATTCTACAAACTCATACCTCACACATCACACTCACGTCTCTAACACAGTTGGCGGGCGACAGAAGCCGGAACACAAATCCTTATGTGCATTTCTGCACATACGAATTTTTCTTAAATGGTCAAAACACAAATGGAATTTGTAAATCTTGTTTCTAGTTCGAAAATTGCAAAAAGGACTTTACTAACACATAGAGAATGATACGGAGATTACGATAAGCGATAAAACCAAAAAGAGAAAAAAACCACATATGGAATTTGGCAGGCGCAGCGACGTTATCGAAATTTACCTGTTTTAGAATAAATAAACCGGCCAAGTGCATGTTGGACCACGCACAATGAAGGGTTACGGAACCCTTCCGTAGTTTGAATGAATTTATCCCAAAAACAAACTTAACATTGTAGTTGAATTACAAAAAAAACAATATACCGTCTACATACAAAAACTGTCTACATAAAAATAACTTTAATTTCGGAAGTCGGTGTCTTTGCTTTTCAATTTTCGTTTTTTGCCACCGACTTCCGAAATTGAAGTTATTTTTCAGGTTTTTAGTGTTTTTTTTGGAAGTCGGTTGTTTTATTTTTCACTTTTTAGTTGTGGTACCTACCCCACACAAATTCGAATACCACTACCTGCTATGTAAAAAACAGTGAAGGAGTCAAACAATTTATCATCTACATACACTAAGTGGGAAAAATACATAATTATTGAAGCTAACTCAAAAACTACGCATGCAAAGTTAATACAATTATATGGGACCACCTCTGAAGCATGACCTACCAAACAAAAAAAGAATCATGAAAATCGATTCATAATTGGCTGAGTAATAGCGTAACATAAACACAAAAAAGTAAGAGATTTAATTTTTGATCTCTGTAAACGGTTTGCTGCATATTGGAAGAAACTGGGGTGGTCCAAAGCCAAGCTAATTGCCAAATACGGTGATTGGTTAAGTGGGATGCGCTAGGGTAGCCCGCGAAATTCAAATTTTCTTACGTTTTTTGCAATTTGCAGGTCAGTATTAGGTTGTATGTTGATCTTAATATTATTTGCGGCCGTAACAAATATGGATTTATAGAATTATAATCAAATCAAATAATTTATTTGCTTGAATATGGGTAGGTACATGAGGTGTACTTTTTTATGATCCGATACAATATCGAATTTATTTACTACACAATGTCAACCCTCGCACTGAAATTATACCTTTTCGTGACGAAAATAAGTTTGATAATTAAAAAGTGCGCGCAGCGTCGCGCGTCGGGTCGTTTAACGTCGAGGTCTGAACTGACCTATAATGTCGGAAAAACAGATTGTAATGCTAATGGCGCGCTATTTTCTCTTTCTTGAATATTTTTATGTTACGATATTGAACTTTTGAGGATTGTGCCACATATTTAAGTATCTCTTTTAATTCGAAGAAGATCAGTGTCTTGAAATAATTGAGAAAATAATAATAATGTAATCCGATTAGCGAGCTCTCGCACTTGTACGTTTTTACGTCTCAAGTTTAAATTCTACGGGCTGGGCTTGGAGCAAAGCCACTCACGTTAATAAATTGGATATCGTAGCTAGCAGTATCTTTGTAACGAGCAAGCATTGTTTTATCAAATAAAGGTAAGCTCTCTAGTAGTTCGTTTGTTTCAATAACGACACAAACTGAGCCGAGCACGACGACGCGCCGCACCGCCCCCTGCTCGCTCCTCAAAGACTGCCCCACTTTCACAGTTTGCAGCGAACATAACGTTCTGAATGGTACTTCTATGAAGCCAATTAACATGATTAGTGTTGTCCCTCAGAGGCAGCGGTGGCGCACGTCCCTTCATTGACAATGTGAGCGACTCCGACACGCGTGGCCATCACTCGGCGACTGCTCCCACTATCTATACCACACACCAAACGTAAACGGCTTTCCCTTTACCTTTTCAAAAAAGAAGGGCTTGTCCTAGTTTTTTGGTCGTTATTGTGTTGAAATTCCTCGACCGTAGGTGGCTAAAGTTTCACAATGTACAACAACATAATAATATTATTTAAAATGGGTTCGTAAGTCCTGCGGGTGAGATACGATGGGATACGATTGACGGAGCGCAGCCGGCTCCGGCTGCCACATAAAATATCAGAATAGGACAGTTCAATTGTCACGTGATGCGTCCTTCGTTTGGAATATTTCATGCTTATGTAATAGATAGAATATGATTTACACCAAACAGCAATAATAGAACATAGTTTATTTTACAAAAAAATATAATTATGACGTTACAATAGTTTTAATATATTTTTGAATATATTTTTAAGGTTTCCGAACCTCAAAAAGAAAAAACGGAACCCTTATAGGATCACTCGTGTGTCTGTCTATCTGTCACAGCCAATTTACTCCGAATCCAATGGAACGATTAAATAGTATATGTATTTCTGTGACCCAAACACGGACGTGTACCGAAAATAAATGAATTTTAATTATGGGGTCACTTTTGGGGGGCCAAATAGTTTTGCAAACTGTACCGTGTGACAAATCAAGTTAAAGGGCTTGTTGCGAGGAAAGCCTATAAGAAGCCTATGGTCTTAAAAAAAACTTGGTAAATCTCCCAATATTGTGCGTACAAAATTACTTTTGCAGTTGGACGTACATAATTATGGGTGAACATGTTTTTTTATCTACAATGTTAAGTTTGTTCTTGGGATTAATTCATCCCAACTACGGAAGCCTTCATTGTGCTTGGTCCGACTTTGTGTTTATACTCGAAGTTGTACTTGTAGTTCTCATTAAAAATATATTTGAATTAAATATTATAATCTGCATTGCTTTTTCAAAACGTTAAGTGCTCTTGAAAATTTTCTAAATTGTCACAAGCGCCAACTGCGCTTGTGACAGTTGCAGTTGCTTCACTCGTCGTTGAAGCGATTTGATTGTAACAGCTCGTAACAACTTGCCACCGGCTAACCTCGCCCACTTTCCAACACTGAAGGGTGAGGAAATACTCGATACTTATTGTTGAGCAGTCGAAATTCTTGCTTTGTCACTTATTACCAATTGTTACGAAATAAAACATGGCACTTCGTTATATACGTATAATTTCGCTTATACAAAGGAATATATTAACTGCCGAAAATATAAAAACGGGACGTACAAATTACAAATTATATTATTATTATTATTTATAATGTTAGATTTATGGCCGGATTAATATAGGAAAACTTTCGGAGTAAATATCTCAGGTGAATTTAGTAACGCGTCGGAGTTCGGTGTGTATTAGCAATTGCAAACGCTTATAATCCGTACCCTATTCGCGTAAACGCAACGCGCCGAATAAGGACCGCAACCGAATGTTAGCCTGACACCGACATAATTTATTTTTATTTACAAGATCATTTGGGTGTAAAAAAATCCCTAATCGATTAGCCGAATTCTTATGATCTTCAATAGGGAAAATTCCGGAGGCACGACGCTTCGCAATGAAGAAATTAAAGTTAAGTTATAAATTGAGGATAAATTGGTCAAACGCTGGGCCGCCAGATACGTGGGCAGACGGGGACGGTGCGTGGCACGACGTTCTGCGGACTGAACTGCCGGAGTGCCTGGTCCACGACCGCTGACGAAACACTGGATCAGGCGGGCTCCCAATGCTCTGCCGGTAAAGGCCAAAATAGGCCTTTTCTCTGGTTCTTAACAAACCTATGACAAATAAGATGGTTTTAGACCAGCGAAAAGACTAAAGACATACCTTGGGGAAAGAGCGAGCAAGGTAGCACAGATAGAATTCGATACGTACTATAAAACTCAGAAAATAATCACGAAACTGCACTGCTGATAATTTACTATTATTTCCACCACATAGTTCACCAATAAATTATTTAAAAATACAGAGATGTTTATCACCAAGAAACGGAACCGTGACACACGGCCGCCTGAAAAAATTGCTCATCTTTTTTTCATTGTCAGATTCAAATACAAAAATTTGAAATTATTTGAAGATTTAATTTATAAAAAGATCCAAGCTCGAAGATTTTATGCAGGGAAATACTGCACAATGTAGCTGTGGGTAATTTTATGTTGGAGGCAAAATGTGAAACTTTCCGGTACAATATGGCTTGTATTTTCGATGAAAACTCCAACATTTCTCATTTCTCCGAATTGATCATGAAAAAATAAATATCGTAAATATAATAACTATACAGGGTGTAAGGTACACCCTCCTTAAATTAACAGGGGGCATTCAGCTCCTTATTTTGAATCCTATTCCACCGAAATTTTTCTACGGAAAATGTTTTTTTTTTTTTTTCTGTTTTTTTTTTATATTTCAATTTTAAATTATATTCTCTGTAGGCAGCAGTCCATTGATGTAAATAAAACAGCCAAAATAAAAAAAAACCAGCAATGGATGTTGAAATACTATAGCGAACGTCGCGTGAAATTCAAAATTTACATTGATAAATAACGCGGCGCGAGCGCGCTAGTGTCACGGGGAGTGCAGCTATGTGGGTTGTGCCACGGTAACGATACATTGCGTGTGAGCTAATAAAACAAATCAGGTTTATTGGATTCCCATAACGTTCCTGAAATAATTTCATGTACCGGCCGTCTTAGTATGATATACTGAATTCATACCATCAGTTTGAGGAGGGCTGTCCCTTACACCCGATATTTTTGAAATGTTTTTTATATTCTAATAAAATATAATTTATATTATGTAAACAATTTTTTTTATTTGACATCACCAACATTAATTATTTAATTAAAATATACAATCTAAGTCTAGCAATATGTACAAAGGGAAAAAATTATATATAAAGGAAGGGCTCATAGGGCGTCAAAAAATTCTTCCGCATCGCTTTCAGTGGGAAAAGTGCCCAAAAGGCTGGCAGCATTGCCACGTTGGATGGCAATGCTGATTCTTTGACCTAGAAATTGGCCAGCCCTCTGGTCACGTGAAGAGTCGACCAACCGCTGGGCGATGTCCCGAAATACTCGTTGAGCACCGGGACCCCCACGGCCCTAGTGTTTCAACCCCAAACGGCTCAAAAATATAGCTACCAATAAGATTGTTATATTTGCGCCGTTTGAGGTTTTCTGCACCTGCAGCAGTCGCCCCAGCACAGCCCGCCGTGCTAGGAAGATGGGATGGCGCGAGGGTGTCGACACAGGTTGCATCCCACACCAAAGGCCTACCCATCTTCCAAGGCATTATGGTCATTCCGTCTGGTCTCTTCCCATCGTCGCGTGCCAAGCCATTGGGTTCTAAAATAGTTGGCACCCCGGCGGTGACAAGAGCCCGACGGATGATGTCATTAATGCTTGCGTGCCGTGCCAGCCGACCAGCGCTCTTGCTGCAGGAAAGGCCATGGTGTCTGAGGCGGTCGACTGCTTCACCGCACTGACAGCGATGTGGTCCCACAAGGAGCGCCCAAACGCAAATGTAAACAATTAAATAAAGGAGATAACAACTATAATAAATTTAAAAGTGAGTTTGTTTGTTTGAAGTGAGTTGGTTTTTTTGTTACGCTTTCACGCTAAAACGGCTGAACAGATTTGGATGAAATTTGACACATGAGTAGACCATGGCCTGGATTAGGACATAGGATACTTTTCATCCCAATATTCACACGGGATCGAGACTTATGTGGGCGAAACCACGGGGCACAGCTAGTATATTTTTAATAAAAAAAAGGCTTGAGATTCTTATTCCTCAACAAACATCACGAGTTTGATTTGCGGAATAAAAGTTGAATAAGACGTTGTATTTGCATAACGCGTCGGCCGACAGTCAGGACACAAGCAGACACGTGACGACATGACGACGTGATGGTATCATTAGAAAGCGTGTCAACATAGATGGCGGTACGTATGTACTAACGGCCCGCATGCGCGGGCAGCCGCGCCAGCAAGCAAACATCGCAGTGTGATAACTCTGTGAGTCCTGTGAGTACTCCGTCACCCTCACGTTTTCAACATCCGCCTAATTTATCAATTTGCTGAGGATGCAGTGTTTTACTTCGTGTAATGTTGTTCAGAATGAACAGATCAGCGTTTGTTTTCGTTTTAATCATCGTCTATGTCACTAAATAAATATTTAAATAAACTACATAAATAAATACTAAATAAATATAACGTAATAAATTAATAACTGTACTAAATAGCATGCACATTAGCCACGTGCACCAAAGAGTTCGAACCGTCGTCGACTAGTGCGACCTTACATAAGTTCTCATTACTAAATATACCTCAAGTAGGACTATGGCAAGAAACTAGATGCTATGGAAACTGTATTTCTAGGAATTATTCTAGATTCGAAATTACAATGGGGCGCCCACATTCAAGCTCTTTCAGGTAGATTAAGTTCAGCTGCATATGCAGTAAGAAAAATAAGGCAGTTGACTGATATAGCCACAGCTAGGTTAGTACATTTCCACAGTATTATGTCTTATGGCGTTCTGCTGTGGGGATCGGCAGCTGAGGTAGATTCAATTTTTATTTTATAAAAGCGGGTAATTCACGCGATCTATAAAATGGGTACCTTAAAAATAAATTCAAAGAAATTGATATACTAACTCTGCCTTCTCTTTATATCTTAGAAAGTGTTTTTTTTGTTTGCGCGGGAAGCGTAGGAAGGCGATAGGAAGCGATTTCCATAATAAATATAAATACACATAGTAAACATGATTGGCCGGTTAATAGTGTTTTTTTCAAGTTTTCATAGTGTCTTTCATAAAATACGATAAATTACGAAAATATTATTTACGCAAATAAATTATAAATATCTCAGCGCAGCCGCAAAATTATTATGCTTGAAGTTCCCGCAATGTGCGACGAAAGATGACTTTCTTCCAGGAACTATAAAGAACGTCGTAAGTGCTAAAAGTTGGTAGTCGTAATAATAACCAAAAATAAAAATAATTACAAATAAAAAATTAATTTAAAAAACCAAAAAGAGAGTAACCGACAGAACCAGAAAGAGAGAGACTTTTTGGTATTGCAGGCGTGACAAACAAAAGTTACACCATATTTCAGTTTATTGGTTTGTCCCGCCTGCGATACCAAAATTCTATAAATAATAATCCTTGTATATCTCTTTTCAGTTAAGTACGTGTTTTTACAGTCGGGTTTTTTGGTTTTTTAAATATATTTTTTATTTGCAGCTTTCTTTTTACTGTAAATTAGCTTGTGCAAGGCTTCGCAGGTGATTTACGAGGTCCAACACAAACATGGCATCATCATTTTTACGGTATCAAAAACTTTTTAAACCAATTTATTATTCCTAATTAAATTTTAACATATTATAATATATTATAATTATATATTTGTAATCCCCTATTAATATCCTTTATTTTGATACCTACCTTACTCGATAGGTTTAGTTTTTTTTTATTTTATTATCGTAGTTATTACTATTTCGCTACAAAACTCCGTTTTTTTTTTTTTTCATTCACCTATCTAAGGACACTTGGGTTTTTAAGACGAATATAACGATATCTTAACTGTCGAAATCCAACCAGCCGTTTGGAAGATACGAGGTAATAAAGAAATTTACAAACATACATACCAGATACGCGCGAAAAACATAACCCTTCCTTGGCAATCCGGGTAAAAAAACCTGTACATTTTTTTTTTTCTTGTACTAATACAAATTTATTAATCAATGCATTTTGATCATATTAGTCAGTATCGAAAATATGTAAAAATTAGAGGTAGCTTCCTGATGTTTTTTATAGAGAAAATTTTAATATTTTGTGTTTCTGTTTCACAAAAACTTTGGATTTACTTATTTATACTCATATTATTTTAATTTCATATTTAATTCATTCACTCAATTAATCAAATTTAAGACCTTTTACCTCCCACTCTCCATAAGAGCCTTCGGTGAATTTGTGTCAACTGTCATTGTCAAGTTATGGCGGGCAGTTACCGCTGGAGGATTGTCATGGCCGTATTGAATATACCGCTTTACTAACTGAACGTTTGTTTCACTTAACCGATGAAGTACCGCTAGTTAAATACTTCAATTGTAACCCCTATACCGTTGTAAAGATCCAGGACGTGGAGCCGATCGTGCTGGACGTGTGGGTAGAGGCGTTTGGTGCGCCGCTGCAGCTCGCTATCTCGCCGGGGGACCAGCAAGAATGGTTCGACGTCGCGCCCATCATGTGGTACACACTCATGTTATTTAACAAACGACACTTACATTGAGCCTCAAACATTTTCTGCGAGTCAATACGGCTACAAACAGGTTCATTGACAACTCGCTTCGCCGCGCCGCGCCGCCGTAGCAAAACTCACTACGCTGTAGCACCTAGCTACACCGTAGCAAGTCGCAACGCCGGCGCCGTGTAGCATCTGCTTAAGACTTAGTCCAAGACGCACATCTACGTGCAAGAAGCAAGAAGATATAATAAAGCCTCGATTTAATTACTCTATAAAGGGCATAGTAATAAGTAAGGAGAAATAATTCCAGAAATTTAATTATGGTGGACTTATTATGCTGGCCTATTACATAGGACTTATACATAACGCCGGCGATTATTCTAAGGCTAAGAACTCACGGAGCGGTTTTCACTCGCGCCCGCCGTGTTTGCGGGCCCGCAGCTTCTGTAGGATGTAGATTTGGAATTATTAAGAACTGGAATTATTTCTCCTTTATATTGCGGTTACGTCTACTTGATTGATAAATGGCGTGACGTGGCAATTATTTTTAAGCGACTAGTTTTCTCGTGACAGCGCGCGCGCCTGTTCTCAAGTGTTGTGACCAGTTGATATGAATGGGGTGCGGTTGCGCGGCACTCGCGTTAGGAACACACGCGAGACCTAATTAGAAACATAATGCCTGGGGCTTCAATCTCATGCTTGTACACACATCTGGGGGCTCGGGGGCTCAGAAGGCTGGGGGCTTTTGGGCTTGGGGGCTCGAGGCCGCCTCCGTGAGGCACTGGCGCCCTTTTACCTGGTAGCCCTCGGTGAACAGGTGAGTATCGTCATCAATCTTGTCTAAATTGTCAGCACCGAACTTTACAAATTCAGTCAAATACTTCTACAACTCATTATAATTTACAAGTTGGAGAGATACTGTCTATTACGACATAAGGATGAATTTTAGTAAAGAATGCAATTTTGGAAATTACTGTTTTAATATTATGAAGCTTCTTACAAAACTTTTTCCCAACCGCTCCATTGCGGTTGTCGCTTGCCGATTCAATCCACAGACAATATATGACACAGACTACACATGACACAGACTAAAAATTGTTGCACTGTCACTTGTCAAGTTTGTTATGGTTGGGTATAAATTGGTGAGCTTAAACATCCTCCCACCCGTTGAAAGGCTTGTCTTTCAACAGTAGATCTTCAGCAGTGGGCAGCGGACACAGCTTGACAATAGGCCGACGTAGAACGCCTCTAGTGGTTTTTAAATCGGCCACTCTCGAAATTCCATCTGGGCCAGGGAACAATCTAGTGACCCGTCCAAGGCGCCAACACAGTGGAGGGACATGATCTTCATGGATGAGCACGAGGTCTCCAATATTTAGGGATTTTGCGTTCGTCTTCCATTTCAGTCGTTGTTGTAGCTCGTGTATATATTCACGCTGCCAGCGTGACCAGAAATGCTGGTGAATTTGTTGCAGTCGAGTGTATCGTTGCAGGTGACTTTCCTTTAGGTTTTCCAAGTTAGGTTCAGGCAATGCTTGCAGTGGTCTTCCAATAAGAAAGTGCCCTGGGGATAAGGGGAGGTAGTCATCAGGAGATGAGGATAAAGGACACAATGGGCGACTGTTCAGAACGCCCTCCACTTGTGCGAAAAGTGTAGATATTTCCTCAAAGGTAAGATGGGTATTTCCCATAACTCTTTTTATGTGAAATTTTGCGGATTTGACTCCGGCTTCCCAGATGCCGCCAAAGTGAGGAGCGTGAGAAGGTGAGAAAACAAATTTTATATTTTCATGAGTTGCAAATTCAGCTAAGTCCCTATGATGTAATTTAAGAAAAGCCCCTATATCTTTAGCAGCAGCCACAAAGTTACCCCCGTTATCAGAAAATATTTCATTGGGTTTGCCACGACGGGCAATAAACCTGCGTAATGTCATTACAAATGCATCCTTAGTAAGATCACAGACCGCTTCCAAATGAACGCACTTATAACGCAAACACACAAATATGCAAAGGTAGCATTTATTCACCTTTGCACCTCTACCTTTACGATTAATTATGTAAAAAGGTCCAGCAAAATCTATCCCCACTGAACTGAATGGGAAATCTGCGCTCACACGTTGTGATGGCAAATCACCCATTTTAGGACAAATAGTTTTGCCTCGAACACGACAACACCGCACACAATTGTGAACTGTGCGTCGAGCTAACCTTCTGCCATTTAGTGGCCATACTGATTCCCTAATCATTGACAACAACAGCTGCGGGCCAGCATGCAAGTGCCGTAAATGTTCTCTTTCAAATAACAGTTTTGTCAGATGATGGGATGAATCAAGTAGTATTGGATGTTTTTTATCAAAACTGTAAGGTGAAGAACTTATTCGTCCTCCAACTCTAATTAAATTGTTGTCGTCCAAAAAAGGTGACAAAGATAGTAATTTAGATTTGGCACTTAAAGGTAAGTTTTTAGATAACGCCTTGTATTCATTAGGAAAACATTTAAACTGAGCAACACGACACAAATAATGAAATGAGTCATCTAACTCATTAACACTGAGAGATAAAACCTGTTTGTTATGAATATTGCGAATGTTGAAACAGAATCTTTTTACCCATGCGACTATTCTTAAAAGCTTACTTAGTTTGCTATATTTTTCAACGTGTATTATAGGTGGCAGTGTGTCAGTATTAAGGAGGTAAGTATTTATTTCATTTTGATCATTTATGGTTTTATTAGGTGTAACTAATGAATTTTGAGTTTTTGTTTCAGATGCTGATTGATCTGCTTGCCTCGTCGATATCAAGGATGAACCAAGCTGAGAAGGTGTGACCGTCTCGGGTGAGTACTTGGTTTTATTTGCAATTTTAGATGTAGTTTTAGATTTAGATAGATTTTTAATTTCAGGTACATCATTGATATCAATGGTATTTAGAACAGGCCAATCGTTTTCACTGTTCATTAAATAATTTGGCCCTGACCACCACAGACTATTTTTTATTATTTGATTGGCATTTATACCCCTAGAAATGAGATCTGCAGGGTTCATGTCCGTGGGGACATAACGCCATGAGGATACGTCAGTGAGCTCGCTTATTTCAACCACCCTATTCGCGACAAATGTTTTGAGTTTGGTCGGATCACCCTTGAGCCATGCTAGCACTACGCTTGAATCACACCAATGAACGATTCTTGACGGTTTGTAACGAATAGACTCAAGAACACTTTTACATAGTTTAGCAGCCAACAACGCAGCGCAAAGTTCCAATCGCGGTATTGTCATAGGATTTATGCGAGCCACCTTAGATTTAGCAGCTAATAGGCGCACCGTGAAGTCACGGCTATTTTCCGTGCTTCTCATGTACACGCATGCTCCGTATGCCTTCTGTGAAGCGTCACTGAAAGAATGAAGTTCTATTAATTTCGGTGAATCGCATAACACTCTTCTAGGTATTTGTAAATTCAATAAACAGTTTAAATTACTCGCAAATTCTAACCATTTTTGTTCTAGTTCTTGAGGGATAACTTGGTCCCAATCAATTTTTTGTTGCCATAAATTTTGTAATATCATTTTTGCTGTAATTATACATGGACTTAATAGTCCTAAAGGATCGAATATCTTAAATGCATTTGATAAAATGTGTCTTTTTGTTATGTTATCATGATTGTGACATGGTTGTACAGGAAAGTTTAAATTATCAGTTTTTGGCTCCCACCCTAAACCCAGCGTGCTTGATGATTCACTTATAGTTAATTTATCTTGAGTATTTAGTGATGAGTTTTTGAATAGATTTTTAGAATTAGTTTTATATTTGCGTAAATTAAGACAGGCTGACTTTAGAACGGAGGATACGGAATTTTGAATGTAAGTTAATTGTTTTTCATCATCACAACCAGTGATTAAGTCGTCGACATAAAAGTCGTGTTGTATTATGTTTTTTATAGTTTCGTCCCCACACTCCTCGCCCACCTGCCACAGACAGCGAATGCTTAAATAGCTCGCACTTGTGGTGCCATAAGTAAGAGTATTCATTTGCATTGTCCTGATGGGCAAGGACTCATCTTCTCTCCATAGAATTAATTGCAAGTTTCTACAAGATTCATCTACTCTCACTTGTCGGTACATTTTTTCAATGTCACCAGTAATTAAGTATTTATATTGACGTGCTCTTATGAGTATGGAGAAAGGAGAATCCTGTGTGTTTGGGCCCACCATAAGAATGTCGTTGACAGATATACCCGAGGAGGTGGGGACGGATCCATCAAAAACGACACGGACCTTAGTTGATTCGCTATTATCCTTGAATACAGCATGGTGGCATAAGAAGTATGAGGGAAATGGTTTACTTTTAGGTGCTACAGACATGTGTCCTAGCTCTTCATATTCTTTCATAAAATCAACGTATTGCATTTTTATAGTAGGATTTTTTCTAAAACGTGATTCTAAATTAAACAATCTTCTTTTTGCAGTATTATAAGATTCACCCAAGTTAGTTGGAGAACTATTCAGAGGTAATTTAACATTAAATCTTCCGTCACTCAAACGGACAGCATTTTGCAAAAAATGCCTTTCACAAGCCCTTTCCCTTTCGCTGAGAATAGGTTTGTTTGGAAGTTCTTCAATCTCCCAAAATTTAGTAAGTAATTTCTCAAGGCAAGACTCTTCAGTCTTGTTATTTTTTGTAATTATGATATTGTTGCAATATATGCTATTCAAATTATTTTTATTTATTGGACCGGCTATCAACCAGCCCAATTTAGAATTTCGTAACTTTAGGTTATCTGGGCCTATGGAAATTTGTTCATTTCCTAGGATATCCCAGAAAAGATCACATCCAATCAAGATATCAACTTGAGAGGGTTCATTAAAATTAGGATCAGCTAATTTTATGTGTTTAGGTATTTTGAATTTAATATTAACGTGGCTTTTCGGTAGATAACCAGTTAAATCATTCATGACAAGCATATTATAAGTAACATCAAACTGTTTATAAATAGATTGCAATTTAACAATACAACTTTCCTCCACCCTATCCGACAAGTGGTTTCCAATACCTATAATATTAATACTAGTGATTGGAAGGGAATCAAGTGACAGTTTATCTCTTAAAGATTTTGTAATAAAACTGCCTTGGCTACCACAATCAAGCAATGCTCTAACTGTTTCATATTGATTATTATTAGGATTATGCACTTCAATTAAAGCAGTAGATAAAACAACATGATTAAATTTATATTCCGCTGAATTAACATTTATAGATTCAGATTCTGGATGTGCATGATTATTATTAATTGCCTGGTTACGGTTATGCAGGAGACGATTATGCCTTTGTTTACAATCAGGACATGGTCCAAATCCACAAGCCTTTGCTGGATGACCTTGTTTAAGGCAATTAGAACAAAGTTTATATTTAGTTACATCAGACCATTTTTCTTGTATAGTTTTATTTTTAAAACTAGGGCACTCATATATTTTATGATTTTGACTACAGATTATACAAACAAATGAACTTGAAGCATCTTTATTAGTAGCTGTTGCTGCCTTAATAAAACATTTTTGATATTTATCCTGTTTGTTATTGTAATTATTTTGTGTATTATTATTCGAACGAAATTGATTATTTTGAAACTGTGAAACCTTTTGGTGGCTGTTATCTGTTTTATTCCTATCTAAAGCTTCAAGCACATCAGCGCGATCTATTAAAACTTGTTTAAAGTTTTCTAAGGTTGGAATATCATTACCAAGCTGATTCCTAAATTCCTCCCATTTTAGAAGTGTATTATTGTCTAATTTTGAGGTTAAGTTAAATATGACACACATATCCCATTTATCTGTGGGCATGCCTAAACTAGATAATGCTCTTAAGTTTTTGGTTACATGGTCAACTAGAAATCGTAATGACTTTACAGTTTCCTTGTTAAATGAACGTATGTTAAACAATGAGTTCATGTGATGATCAATCAGAAGTCTTTTATTGTCGTACCGATCACACAACAACTTCCAAGCTTCCTTGTAATTTTCAGATGATACTTCAAGATTGGAAATTATGAGTGCCGCATCCCCTTCAAGGTAAGATATTAGATAATGAAATTTATGTACCGGTGAGATTTGCTTATTACGATCGACTAAGCTCAAAAAAGAGTCTCTGAACTCAAGCCACTTAAAATATGCACCATCAAATTTTGCAATTTGTATACGTGGTAACCTGATACCAGAGTCAGGAGGTTCAGATCGGGATTCATGACGGTCATTACTACATGATGGCATACTACTGTCCAATAAATCCTTTGCAATGGCAAGCCCACTCACCATATCAACTTCAATTTTGTCCCGCTCCTCAAGCTCTGATGACAAATTCTCACTATTTAAGACCTCAATCTGACTTTGCAACTCATCAAACCTAACCGACAATTGTTCAAACCTACCAAGTTTAATCTTTAATTCCGATATTTCCACATTTGTTAATGAGTCCGAAGACATTAATTTATCCACAAAGTTTTTAAACTTGGTAATTTGACCTTTAATTGAGCTACGCCGGACAGTCAATTCACGTAATTTCTTTAAATCAGCTTCTTGCGACATTTTTAAAACTATAATTTAGTCAAAGCAAAATATATGCTAAGTTTATTAGACTATCAAGCGGAGTAACTCAACTGCGTTTCAGCTTAAAATAATAATTTTGTAAGTTAATTAAAATAATCTCACGCCCCTCAATTCGACGTCACCCACCGAACAGGAAACCGGATCCACGCTGCCAAACACGGAATGCAATCTCTGCTCGTACCAACAACAGTGCTAGCGTGATGTTCCGAGGTATCTGGAACGTTCGGCGACAATATTAGAATTAGAAACTGATTAGGAACTTTAGGTAATCTTTTCCAGGAATAGCATGAGAAATTCAAGATGTCGGTAGACGAGAACAAAAAATATATTTTTTTAGAATATTACCTAATTTGGAATGATTATTTGGACAACTTTCATACCAATTGGCTGATATGGAATGTTAAGATGGTCTTTAATTACAATTAATATAGTGGATTACAATCAAGTAACACTTTTGCCTTGAATTGTTGCACAAGTGGAATGCACGTTTTTCACAGCTTACCATGGGATAGCTGAAGATTTAGGATTTAGAAAATAGGTGGGTATATAGGTAAGAATGAGGAAGGAAGGGCACTTAACTTTTGATGCTCTGGTCTGATCCGGTTCACATGAATTTTCTGCACCTGTGTCGATGCTTTAGCTGCATCGATGCTTGGGTTTCCGGATGGTCGTTGGTTTTGGCTTCTCAAT
The DNA here is from genome assembly GCA_948473465.1 of Lithophane ornitopus. Lineage (NCBI taxonomy): Eukaryota > Metazoa > Arthropoda > Insecta > Lepidoptera > Noctuidae > Lithophane > Lithophane ornitopus. The sequence continues at coordinate 17,158,953 of OX419625.1, forward strand.
AGGAACTCGGCCTTTTGTTGGTCTCGATGATCCCGCGGTCCCGCCAAAAGTCGATTCAACAAACCAATTTTGTTCAATTTTAGATTTTGTTAATTTAGATTAAGTCCTGTCACGGTCGCCAAATTTATGTCTATTACGACATAAGGATGAATTTTAGTAAAGAATGCAATTTTGGAAATTACTGTTTTAATATTATGAAGCTTCTTACAAAACTTTTTCCCAACCGCTCCATTGCGGTTGTCGCTTGCCGATTCAATCCACAGACAATATATGACACAGACTACACATGACACAGACTAAAAATTGTTGCACTGTCACTTGTCAAGTTTGTTATGGTTGGGTATAAATTGGTGAGCTTAAACAGATACTTTGATTGAATAAAGTTTAGTTTATGTTTACCGGTTATGTAATAATCACTATGTACCATATCCGGTATAGGCAAATGCCCAGTTTGGTGGTCACTGTCCAATCTGTTCTTGTACAACCTGATTAGATATTAATAAATAAATTTGAAATATAAAATGTATGTACTTAGCTATCAACGAGAGGCACAACGGGCTGAAGAGTTGTACAACTGGTGTGGTGAGTAATATAAACCAAAGTGTGACTTGCGTTTTGAAGCTTTTTCAAACCTTTACTCAATCAATCAATTTATTTATTTAATTTATAAATAGGTAACCATAATTAATTTTAGTACCTAATAAATACAGAAAGGAATGACAAACGGTAGTACCCTATTTGTTTTGGGTTTTTTTGCAGCGCGATACTATATACCTACATAAAAATTTTCAAAGATAAAGAAGATAATTTGTAAGTTGATTAGTCAAATACAGGGTATAAGGGTAAACACCGTTATCCTTGAAACCAGTGGTTTGGTTTCATTTATGAAACGTGAATGACAATGAAGATAATCTACATTTTACCGCAAGAATATTTCACCTTAAACGCAAGGGCAACGAACTTGCGTCTCAAAACGGGCGGGGGGCGCGGACGTGGTCTGGCCGGCCGCGAGCGTGACCCCCCCTCAGTCAGTCAACTGTTTCGCTAGCGAGCGAGCGCACGTAATGTAAAGCCGCGTAGAGGCGTCGTAGCGCCGCTCATTTCTCGTGCGTAAATAATAATTGTAGTTATGTGATTATGACTTACACAAATGAACAGTGAACCGAAATGGTACGGCTTTACGCTATCACGGGTGATAACCTGAACGGGGCTCGTAGGATGTACGCCCACGCTCAGGGTCGTGGCAACCAGCAGCTGCCAGTTGATCTTCAAGAATGAAACGAAAATCATATTTACATGTAGACTCGTCAAGCTTAAGGTACACCTAAGGTACTTAGGTATTTTTGCCTGTCCTAAGCCAGGAAAAATATGAAGGGAAAGTTCCATCATAGGATAGGTGTATTGTGTATTTATTCATGTGTTGTGTAGGTAGGTAGGCGACCGTTTACCTACGTCGGGCGCATAACCATGAATTTGCGCACGGTGTCGGATAAAAATCTTTAAAGAAAATAACTTTTGTTATTTTCATTTATTTTTATATTTAAGTTAACTAACCATGGTTTGAGTGACAACGGTGTTTACCCTTATACGCTGTATAAGAGAACTTGTATGTAAAATCTAATCCGGCACCGCAGGGGTGCGGGATTAGATTGCCATCGACACGCTAAGAAGAAGAAACCCGAACACGCGCGCGCCTCACGCCCGTTGACTTCTCTCAATTTAGACAACCAATAATTAATAATTATTATTGGATGTCTGTGTATAAATAATCTGGTATAATTATATAAAACAATAAAAGCAACCTTTCATTAAGGAACCGATTCTTCTACAAAAGAAAATGATTTTACAATTATAGTTTCGAAAGGCGCTTTTTACGGCGCGAATTTACTGTTTTCTGTTTTTTTTTCTTTCTATACACACAATTACCAAGCTGGATGCCAAATTTCAACTTTCTAGGTCATCTGGAAGTGGTTTAGGTTGATCTATTATATCTAGGTATATAAGTCAGTCGGTCGGTCAGTGATAAAAATGCCGATTTTTAGACGAAAATATTTCAATTGAGCTGTTTTTATGAAATTCGGTGTTCTAGTTAATCTAAGGGTAAATAAACCGAATAGATGGTCGCTGGCCCAGCACGGACAAAGAAATAATTATATTTAAAAAATAACTGATAATAATATTTGAAATTGCACCACAGCTTTCGTTACGTGGCAAAATATGGGAGAAAATATTTCAAATTTTGATTCAAGTATTCGGGGAGATATTTATGTTGCCAGTATTGGAAATATTATGGTAATTGGGATACCAATTACTATATTAACTATACTTTCATATTGTAAGAATTGATATGATTTCCCTAGTATTTATAGAATATACAATATTAAAACTGTATTTAAAGCGTATTGAATAATAACTAGACTGTATTGAACATAATATTTAATACTTGTTTAATGTATCAATTTAATTTTTTAATCAATAATTAGGTTAGGTTAGTCCAGTCTTAAAAGTATGTAATGGCAGCACCTTCTTTATCTTTCATAATCATTTTCATGCATTTGTCATGTCATTTATGCTTTGCCCAGACCTTTAGCTAACATAGAGGGACACATTAAGAGACAAAACAATGCAACGCAATATTATATTTTTCATTTTTTGTACGAAACATCCTCTGTGTTAGAAAGAGTACGCTTTAGTACTTACTAGCAACCCACTCGTGCTACGGTTTTTATGACTTCACCAAACATCGAGATTTCTTAGTTATCTGTAACTTTGATTTTAACGTAGGTACCTATTATACACATAAAGGTCGGGGTTTGGACGTCGGACAGCACGGTCGTTCGCTAGCTCCGTTAATTTTTTACGATACGCTTGGGCCCGCACATGCTCCTGCGCCTCGCGCCCGCTTACCGACGGAAGCGACCAGTGTTTTTCTTTATTTTATTTTATTTTCTTCTTTCGTTTTTATTTTATTTTAATACCGCTGTGACATTAGTAGTAGTCGTCTTAAAAATAAATACATTACGATAGTGCTAGTGAGGTGCATGTCTACGGGACTCCTGATCTCAAGCGATCGTTCCAGGGCGTGCAACTACAAGGGACCCAAGATAATCTGGTGAGATCTTTCCATATCTTTCAGGGCTTTACCTCCCTCTGCAAAATCGGTATTCTATATCTGATAGGTTCTGGACAACACCACGAGCGCGCATTCACAGTGGTGAAATGACGGGTGTTTGATGCCGAACGCATAATCAACTCTCACTTTATAAGACAATTTTATAAGAATACTGTGTGCATGCTAAATATATGTAGGTGCTTTCCTGATCCCAGGCTAGTAATACACGGCATTCAACGGGCCCAAGCTAATCTGGGGAGACCTTTCCTTATCTTTCAGGACGTTGCTTCCCGCTACAAAATCGGTCGCACATTCAACTCTTATTTTATAAGATAATTTCATAAGATCACTAGTAAGTGCAAATCAAATGTGTAATAAGTACTGAATAATTAATATACAACAACACTCTAACAAATTAACGTCATCCCTTTCGCTTTCGTAAAAGTAAATATTGTCCCAAAAATTTTAACGACACCAAACAAATTAACTATTTCTTTAGCGTTCCAAAAAAGTTGCTCGGTCAACAAGTATATCTTCTGGCAGCCATTAATCAAGATTTATTACACCCATGTGCGCAGGAACGTTGAGGGTGTACCACTTTACGCAAGCAAGTGGCCCATTCAACAAAAAACAAAAAACTTAACCCGAAAACTTAAGAAGATACATTTCTACGAACAAACAAAGAGTCAAGCACATAAATCTCCGGGCAAAGTGCAACGCTGCCAAACTTTCGTATTCCTCGAAACAAAACTGCACGTGTGACGCCACCAGTAATAACGCCGTTTGTTAGTTAGTTAAACAAAAGATTGTACAATGGCAATAATAGTAAACCAACGATTTCAACCACAAACAATGCTACTATGCCGCTTTCAACATCAAATCCACCAAAGAGAAATACCAAGCCTGCATACCAAAAAAACTGGAAAACATAGGTATCAAGCCAACGGATAAAGGCATCGACATTCCATGGAACACCATAACGGGAGTATTAAAAGAGGCAGCCCAGGAAACTTTGACTTTTCAGCCGAGTCATTCTAGGGAGCATCGTATAGCGCTTGCTAACCTCCAAAAGGCTAAATTCTTACAAAGTAGACAACCCGATAACCCGAATAGATATAATCGTGTTAAAAAATGCCAGGAAGCACTTCAAAAGGTTAAACATCACGAAGGAAAAAAGAATGCAGAGCATTCTTTACCGGACTGGGGAAAAAACACCCTTCAAAACTGGAAAACATAGGTATCAAGCCAATGGATAAAGGCATCGACATTCCATGGAACACCATAACGGGAGTATTAAAAGAGGCAGCCCAGGAAACTTTGACTTTTCAGCCGAGTCATTCTAGGGAGCATCGTATAGCGCTTGCTAACCTCCAAAAGGCTAAATTCTTACAAAGTAGACAACCCGATAACCCGAATAGATATAATCGTGTTAAAAAATGCCAGGAAGCACTTCAAAAGGTTAAACATCACGAAGGAAAAAAGAATGCAGAGCATTCTTTACCGGACTGGGGAAAAAACACCCTTCAAAACGCATGCAGGTACTTTATTTATTTTACAGAAGAAACAAGTTAGAAACAAAACGCCGAAAGCGTAACGCGTACATACCAATGTCCAAATGGGAGCAGATTCTAAAAAACTCTGAAGGCCTACCTATACCGACGGTTAGCATAACAAAGCCGTTAACCGACACACAAAATGAAGGACCCTCAGTGGACGAAGTGATGGGAATCATTAACGGCATGCGTAACGGGACAGTCCCAGGAACAGACCAAGTGGTAATCGAGCTCTACAAAGCGATGCCACAAATATTACAGGAAGCCGTCACTAAACATATTAACAAAGCCTGGACACAGAACGAAGCACCCGACACGTGGCTAGAAACAGTGCAGGTACCAATTCCAAAAAAAACGTACCCTAAAGATACAAACGACTATCGCCGAATATCAGTTTGCAATACGGGTTACAGAATTTACGCCTCCTACGTACTAAAAATATTAGACGAAATAATAAAAGAATTAGGCAATTATCAAGCAGCATTTTTAAACAATAGATCTACAGACGACCACATATTTACGATGAAAAGGGTACTGGAAGAAGAACGGCGTGAAGGCAAAAGAATTTATGTACTCGCTCTGGACATAGAAAAAGCTTTCGACAATGTCGACCTTCAAGCACTGCGCGACATTTTAATACAACGGACGAACATAACAGTAACCAACAGGATAATCAAGGTATGTATGAATGAACGAACACACATCAAATGGTGTGGCCAGCAAAGTAGGCAGATCATCACAGGAAAGGGAGTCAAACAAGGGTGCCCGGTATCCCCTCGCCTTTTTACACTAGTCATGGATGAGGTCCTTAGAACCCTCGAAGAAGAAACCCAACTAATTAAACTAGACCAAGATCAGGAAATCTCACTCCCTCTGGTGCTATCATTCGCGGATGATCTCATCTTCATTACAGATGACCTAGTGGGGTTAGAAAGTATTGTATACCACATTAAACCCCTACTAGCTAGCGTCGGCCTACAAATAAACGAAACAAAAACAAGAATACTCATTAGAGACCCCTTAACTACACGGAAAGTGACCCACGTGTCAATGAATGGATTAAGTCTACCTACAGTCGATGAAATTAGATACCTAGGCACATACATAGCATCTACATTAGACAGGAGAAGCACAATCAGAAACCGATGCGAGCAGGCCACTAGAAACGCAAAGTCACTATTACCATTCATAAAAAACTCAAAGATGGACTGGCAACTAGCCAGGCTCATATATAGAATGGTGATTGTACCGTGTATGATATACGGTTTGAAAGTATCGACAATCACCAAAGCTAACAGGTCAAGACTGAGGAAATATGAGAGAGTTATCATGAGGGACTTGATTAGTCACGCGAGGAACAAACCAAGATCAAAGAAAATGCACGAAATCTTAGACGGAAAGACAGTAACTAAACGCATCAAGAATCACAGGATGTGCTATCTCGCACATGTTCACAGACGCGGCAAACCACACCTATTATATGCAGCAATACAGTACAAGGCTAGATCCAAGAAAGTAGGCCGACCGATTTACACATGGAACGACAACCTAAAACAGGACATGGCGCGCTTCGAAAAGGACATCGACTTCTGGATGGACGCGGCGGAAGATTGAAACAAGATAAAGAACGCAGCCAGCGAGATATACAAGAAACCTGAAACGGACAGCAGCGAGTCCTCGGATGAAGACACAGAAAACAGCAAATTGTAGCATAGCACAGCAAGGAGATAGAAAAGAGCCGAGAACACAGCATAATTATCTCCGCCAACGGATTCAACGGTGAAGATTGAACGGAGCAAACCGGCGACGTCGTAAAAGATGCCCATCCTTATATAAATATTACCCGTCTCTCCACTAGTCCATTGCTTACTCAAGGATGCATATCCGGTAGGCTCGCAAATCCTCCCCTATCCCGACGGGCACAGTCTTCCCTACCATTATTCGCGCCCTCCGGTCTACTTCTTGATATGCAATGGCCTCTGAAACCACATGAACCATGAGGCTCCAGGGGCTAGTGCAAATCCTGGGGTTCATTCGATTTATCGAGTCTGGTTAAGCCACGCTGGAGTCGGTGCATTTCATTCATTCATTCATTCAGGTACCTATTATACACATAAAACTTCCGGAATAAATTTTCTAAACGATCATGGTGAAAACCTTTTGATCTGTTGCGTGGTTTAGAAGAAAAACGCGGACATACACACAAAAACGAAAAGTGACTTTAATTTATAATTATGTATGTATATAAATATGCCCTCAGTTATTTGTTGACGTTGTATACGCCAAAAAATAACTAATAGAAGAAGTGGATATGATACAACCCCCTATCTCACCCCCGGCATCCTACAGTACAGTCCGAGAAAGCCCCAGAAAACTATATTGGTTCCTCGTTGACTACAGAACCCTAAAAAACCAGAAAAATTATGAGTAAAAATTTGTAGGCCAGCTAGAAAAATTAACAAAATAGTTTTTAATAAATAGTGAGCCATTTACTGCATTTTAAGAAGCTATTCTGCTCATCATGTCGAAGATCCTCATC